>CM024700.1:18447378-18913346 GCA_014182845.1 Corymbia calophylla | reverse complement strand
ATTCCACCAGTTTTGGACAATCCTCAACCCTGCTCAAGATTCTTGCAGATCATTCTGGAAGGAGCTTCAAGAAATCTTCAAGAAATCTGCAATTGTAAACTCTAAAGTTCCTCAAATCATAGGAAGTTGCCCAATGCAGCGCAGATTGTTGCAATTCTTGAGTCTCAAGTTCTTCTAGACAACGAAAGCAACCCAAATATGAGCTTATGCTGGTGATAAATTGAAAGTTCCAACTTACAATACAGGTTGGAGATGGCTGGAGCTCTTTCCAGGATGGTGGGACGGGTGATGTACGTAAGGGGAAAACATAATTCGAGATTTATCAAGCCCACTAGTTGGAGATCTCCGGATCTTTTTCGAGACTGTTGAGACAAACATAGCTGGTACCAAACTTTGTGGAAGCTTGGGTACATTCTTCAGACGAGTTCCGTCAATTTCAAAATATTCAAAATTGGTAGTCTCACAATATCACTAGGAATCATTTCTAGCTGCATGCAACGCTCTCCATAAATTTCTCAAGTTTCTCCATCATCCCAATAGCCTCGGGTAGCTTTTGCATGCGACTGTCATTTATCTTCAACACTTTCAAGTTCTTTAGATTGATGATGACGTTTGGCAACTCTGCAATGCTTGTGTGGAGACATCCAGCAGCTAAATACTTTAGCATTTCAAATCGAGTTGGAAAGTCTTGTAAGCACTCCACATCCCTTTAGAATTAATACTTTTATGGATATAAATGCAGAGAGCTCAGGAGTTTCTTTTAACATTCTGCAATCCGACAAATTAAGGACCTCCAGTCTTGGAGCCACCTGTCAAATGATTGTAGATCAACGAGTTTAATTTATATTAGTATTGCAGGACATAAGAAAATATATCAACTAAGCAAGCATTCCGCCAAAGTAACTTTATAAATACTCTGGGTACATGCATTTCTAACTTGAGCCAAAAACTACTCTTTGTCACACTTCTTTTGTTTCTTCCAATGTTGTTCCCAACAAAAAAAAAATGGATCTATTCTTAAATTACCCTCGCATCGAATAATAAAAAAAGACAAAATATAACCAACACTACTCCTATAAATGATAACAACGAACGTTAAGGGAAAACATAATTTCAGATTTTTTAAACTCACTAAATTGGAGGTCTACAAATCTTTTCTGAGAAATGTGAGGAAAGATATAGACTTACCAAACTCGGTGGAAGCTCCGGTACATTGTCCACACAAGTTCCTGTTAATTTCAAAATCTTCAAGGATGGTAGTCTCACAATATCACTAGGAAACATTTCTAGCAGCCTGCAATGCTCCCCATAAATTTCCCTCAAGTTTCTCCATCATCCCAATAGACTCGGGTAACTTCTGTATGCAGCTGTTGTTCATCCATAACACTTTCAAGCTCTTTAGATTAACTATGGTATTTGGCAATTCAGCAATACTTGTGTTTGAAACATCCAAGTCAGTTATATATTTCAACATTCCAATCGAGTTGAAAAGTTTCGTAAAGGTCTTCACACTCCTTTAGAATTGATACTTTTAAGGATAAAAATGCATAGAGCCCAGAAGTTTGGTGATGCGGCATATAAATGTCCATTGGTTTCGTAACCACCTGTCAAATGATAAGTATATCCAAAGAGTTTAATTTATATTAGTTTAGAACATAAAAGCAAATATACCGACTAAATAAGCATTCCACATTAATAACTTTGTAAATACTCTGTACATGCATTCCTAACTTAAGCCAAAATCACTCTGTCACACTTCTTCCATTTCTTCCAAGGTCGTCTCCGACAACAAATAAAAGAAAATCGATGTATTCTTAAATTACTCCCGCATCGAATAATAAAAAGACAGAATATAATCAATACTACTTCCATAAATGATAACATCCGGAATATTATGGAAAAACATAATTTAAGATTTTTTAGACTCACCAAATTTGAGATCATCCAATTGTTTTCTGAGACATGTGAGGATAGACATAGACTTTCAAATGCTGCGGAAGTTCGGTACATTCTCCACACAAGTTTCTGTTAATTCCAAAATCTTCAGGGGATGGTAATCTCACAATATCACAAGGAATCATTTCTAGTCGCCTGCAACCCTTTCCATAAATTTTCTTGAGTTTCTCCATCATCCCAATTGCCTCAGGTAACTTCTGTATGCAGCTGTTGTTCATCCTCAACACCTTCAAGCTCTTTAGATTGACGATGCTATTTGGCAACTCTGCAATGCTTGTGTCCGAGACATCCAACTCAGCTAAATATTTTAGCATTCCAATCGAGTTGGAAAGTCTCCGTAAGCACTTTGCACCCCTTTAGAATTAATACTTTTAAGGATAAAAATGCAGAGAGCTCCAGAGTTTTTTTTAACATTCTGCAATCGGACAAATCAAGGACTTCTAATCTTGAAGTCACCTGTCAAATGATATATATCTAACGAGTTAAATTTATATTAGTATTGCAAAACATAAGCAAATATATCGACTAAGCAAGCAATCCACCAAAGTGAATTTATAAATACTCTATACACGAAGTTCCTAATTTAAGCTAAAACTACTTTTGTCACACTTCTTTCATTTCTTCAAACGTTGCCCCCAACAACAAATAAAAGAAAATGGATCTACTCTTACATCACCCCCCCCAAATCAAAGAAACTAGATAGAAAAGAACCAACACTACTCATCTAAATGATAACATCTGGACTTTTATGGAAAAACTTAATTTCAGATTTTCTAAATTCACTAAATTGGAGGTCTCCCAATCTTTTCTAAGAAATGTGAGGAAAGATATAGACTTACCAAACTCGGTGGAAGCTCTGGTACATTGTCCACACAAGTTCCTGTTAATTTCAAAATCTTCAGGACGGTAGTCTCACAATATCACTAGGAAACATTTCTAGCAGCCTGCAATGCTCCCCATAAATTTCCTCAAGTTTCTCCATCATCCCAATAGCCTCGGGTAACTTCTGTATGCAGCTGTTGTTCATCCTCAACACTTTCAAGCTCTTTAGATTAACTATGGTATTTGGCAATTCAGCAATGCTTGTGTTTGAGACATCCAACTCAGTTATATATTTCAACATTCCAATCGAGTTGAAAAGTTTCGTAAGGTCTTCACACTCCTTTAGAATTGATACTTTTAAGGATAAAAATACATAGAGCTCAGAAGTTTGTTTCACCATTTTGTAATGCGGCATATGAATGTCCATTGGTTTCGTAACCATCTGTCAAATGATAAGTATATCCAAAGAGTTTAATTTATATTAGTTTCGCAGAACATAAGCAAATATACCGACTAAACAAGCATTCCACATTAATAACTTTGTAAATACTCTGTACATGCATTCCTAACTTAAGCCAAAATCACTCTTTGTCACACTTCTTCCATTTCTTCCAAGGTCGTCCTCGACAACAAATAAAAGAAAATCGATCTATTCTTTAATTACTCCCGCATCGAATAATAAAAAGACAGAATATAATCAATACTACTTCCATAAATGATAACATCCGGAATATTATGGGAAAACATAATTTAAGATTTTTTAGACTCACCAAATTTGAGATCATCCGATTGTTTTCTGAGACATGTGAGGATAGACATAGACTTTCCAAATGCTGTGGAAGTTCCGGTACATTCTCCACACAAGTTTCTGTTAATTCCAAAATCTTCAGGGATGGTAATCTCACAATATCACAAGGAATCATTTCTAGTCGCCTGCAACCCTTTCCATAAATTTTCTCGAGTTTCTCCATCATCCCAATTGCCTCAGGTAACTTCTGTATGCAGCTGCTGTTCATCCTCAACACCTGCAAGCTCTTTAGATTGACGATGCTATTTGGCAACTCTGCAATGCTTGTGTCCGAGACATCCAACTCAGCTAAATATTTTAGCATTCCAATCGAGTTGGAAAGTCTCGTAAGCACTTTGCACCCCTTTAGAATTAATACTTTTAAGGATAAAAATGCAGAGAGCTCCAGAGTTTTTTTAACATTCTGCAATCGGACAAATCAAGGACTTCTAATCTTGAAGTCACCTGTCAAATGATATATATCTAACGAGTTAAATTTATATTAGTATTGCAAAACATAAGCAAATATATCGACTAAGCAAGCAATCCACCAAAGTGAATTTATAAATACTCTATACACGAGTTCCTAATTTAAGCTAAAACTACTCTTTGTCACACTTCTTTCATTTCTTCAAACGTTGCCCCCAACAACAAATAAAAGAAAATGGATCTACTCTTACATCACCCCCAAATCAAAGAAACTAGATAGAAAAGAACCAACACTACTCATCTAAATGATAACATCTGGACTTTTATGGAAAAACTTAATTTCAGATTTTCTAAATTCACTAAATTGGAGGTCTCCCAATCTTTTCTGAGAAATGTGAGGAAAGATATAGACTTACCAAACTCGGTGGAAGCTCTGGTATATTGTCCACACAAGTTCCTGTTAATTTCAAAATCTTCAGGACGGTAGTCTCACAATATCACTAGGAAACATTTCTAGCAGCCTGCAATGCTCCCCATAAATTTCCTCAAGTTTCTCCATCATCCCAATAGCCTCGGGTAACTTCTGTATGCAGCTGTTGTTCATCCTCAACACTTTCAAGCTCTTTAGATTAACTATGGTATTTGGCAATTCAGCAATGCTTGTGTTTGAGACATCCAACTCAGTTATATATTTCAACATTCCAATCGAGTTGAAAAGTTTCGTAAGGTCTTCACACTCCTTTAGAATTGATACTTTTAAGGATAAAAATACATAGAGCTCAGAAGTTTGTTTCACCATTTTGTAATGCGGCATATGAATGTCCATTGGTTTCGTAACCATCTGTCAAATGATAAGTATATCCAAAGAGTTTAATTTATATTAGTTTCGCAGAACATAAGCAAATATACCGACTAAATAAGCATTCCACATTAATAACTTTGTAAATACTCTGTACATGCATTCCTAACTTAAGCCAAAATCACTCTGTCACACTTCTTCCATTTCTTCCAAGGTCGTCCCTCGACAACAAATAAAAGAAAATCGATCTATTCTTTAATTACTCCCGCATCGAATAATAAAAAGACAGAATATAATCAATACTACTTCCATAAATGATAACATCCGAATATTATGGGAAAACATAATTTAAGATTTTTTAGACTCACCAAATTTGAGATCATCCAATTGTTTTCTGAGACATGTGAGGATAGACATAGACTTTCCAAATGCTGTGGAAGTTCCGGTACATTCTCTACACAAGTTTTTGTTAATTCCAAAATCTTCAGGGATGGTAATCTCACAATATCACAAGGAATCATTTCTAGTCGCCTGCAACCCTTTCCATAAATTTTCTCGAGTTTCTCCATCATCCCAATTGCCTCAGGTAACTTCTGTATGCAGCTGTTGTTCATCCTCAACACCTTCAAGCTCTTTAGATTGACGATGCTATTTGGCAACTCTGCAATGCTTGTGTCCGAGACATCCAACTCAGCTAAATATTTTAGCATTCCAATCGAGTTGGAAAGTCTCGTAAGCACTTTGCACCCCTTTAGAATTAATACTTTTAAGGATAAAAATGCAGAGAGCTCCAGAGTTTCTTTTAACATTCTGCAATTGGACAAATCAAGGACTTCTAATCTTGAAGTCACCTGTCAAATGATATATATCTAACGAGTTAAATTTATATTAGTATTGCAAAACATAAGCAAATATATCGACTAAGCAAGCAATCCACCAAAGTGAATTTATAAATACTCTATACACGAGTTCCTAATTTAAGCTAAAACTACTCTTTGTCACACTTCTTTCATTTCTTCAAACGTTGCCCCCAACAACAAATAAAAGAAAATGGATCTACTCTTACATCACCTCACCCCCCCAAAAAAATCAAAGAAACTAGATAGAAAAGAACCAATACCTCTCCTATAAATGATAACATCCGAATGTTATGGGAAAATATAATTTCAAAATTTTTAAACTCACTATATGGAGGTCTCCCAATCTTTTTCTAAGAAATGTGAGGAAAGATATAGACTTACCAAACTCGGTGGAAGCTCTAGTACATTGTCCACACAAGTTCCTGTTAATTTCAAAATCTTCAAGGACGGTAGTCTCACAATATCACTAGGAAACATTTCTAGCAGCCTGCAATGCTCCCCATAAATTTCTTCAAGTTTCTCCATCATCCCGAGCCTCGGGTAACTTCTGCATGAGACTATGATTCATCTTTAACACTTTCAAGCTCTTTAGATTGACAATGGTATTCGGCAACTCTAAAATTCTTGTTCCTGAGACATCCAACCGAGCTAAATACTTCAGCATTCCAATTGAGTCGGAAAGTTTGGTAAGCCCTTTACATCCATTTAGAATTAATATTTCTAAGGATAAAAATGCAGAAAGCTCTGGAGTTTCTTTCAACTTTTTGCATTCCGATAGATCAAGGACTTTCAATTTTGTAGCCACCTGTCAAATAATTATGTGCATCCAATGAGTTTAATTTATATTAGTGTTGCAAGACATAAGCAGATACATCGACTAAGTAAGCATTCCACCAAAGTAACTTTTTAAATACTTTATATATACATTCCTAACTTAGGCCAAAACCACTCTTTATCACACTTTTTAAATTTCTTCCAATATTGTTCCCAACGACAAATAAATGAAAATGAATCTGTTCTCAAATTACCCTCGTATCAAGCCAACACATATCCTATAAATTATAACATTTATTTCCAACTTCATCATCGAATTATAGATTTTGTCCACACCACTAGAACATATGGCTCTAAACTCTATGGCTTTTCATATGTAAATATATCTTCTAAACTTTAGTATGGAAAATAGTCTTACATATTTTTTGACTATTAACTAATTTATATTTGCACTTTACTTTTTCTATTTGTGTGTTTCATTCATTAAAATAAGGCCGTATTATCTTTCACATAAGCTCATAAGAGTATAATATTCATTTAATAGTATTGATATTCTAAATAAATCAGTTTGCATGTTCAATTTTACTCGCCAATTTTTATAATTTTGCTAATTTCTCTCTATTGTTTGGTTTTTTTCTGCATCGCATCCTTGTTTATTATAGATGATCGCTACTTATATTTAAGAAAAAGGAAAAAAAAAAAGAAAAGGGAGAAAGGGAACTATTTTTTGTCATGAGTCTCAAGATCAATGGCGAGACTACTTTTTTAAGGAGAAAACCAAAAGAGGTGATCATCACGATCGAAGAGAAGGGGAGGTAATGCAAGCAGAACCCTAGCATAAGCGATGAGGGTGAGAGATGAAAAAGAAAAGAAAAGAGGGAGAGACGCACGAGAGTCGAGGCGAGCGTTCTGGCGGAGGCGAGCCTCGAGCTGCTCGGTGCGAGAGCTGGTGACGCCCGCAACGACGCTGCAGACAGTGGCAAAGGCTAGGAAGAAGGGTATAGAGTCGCGGCTCTTCCGCACGATCCATCTCCAAGTCCCGCTCTTCTCCCATGGGATCGACGTCTCCAGAAGTCGACCCCACACTGAGGAGGAGCTAGAGTTTTTAAAGTTGTGGTTTTTGGGAGGAGTGGACCAGTCAAAGGCCCATTCAATGAGCCTGATGATGTATCGGGCCGAAGGAGGAGGGCCTTATTTCAATTTTAAAAATTTTCGACTTAATATTTTTAGTATAAATTAATTCTAGCCTTTTATTATTATTTATTTATTCTTGGATTTGAATCAAATTAATTTGATTGAAATAATCATAAAAAATGATAATTTATCATGTATTATAAAAATATATATTTAATATATAATGTGTTCCAACGCTATCGGAATTCTCATTTTCTTAAAAATGACGTATTGATGTGTGGCCATATCGTATCACGTCGCTATCGTGTCATTACGCGTGTCGAACGTTGTTCTACTTGCTGCAACTGGATGAAAATATAAGAGGTTATACCAAATTATTTGCACACACATACCTTGAGTTGAGTCCAACCACCCCAACGTTCATCTATATTGCTATACCGGAGTTCAAGGATGACTAGATTTTTTGGGCAAAAGTTGGTTAACTGCATTTCTTTTGGACACCCCGGCCAAGCAAGCCATCTCAATTCTGAAAAGAGATCCCCAGAGTCTCCAGAGAGAGTGAGAGCGCAACCCTCCATACGGAGAAATCTAATATTTGGCATTTTGTTTAATTCTTCTGATGTCAAAACAAGGACTTGGGCAGGCGGCGGCGGCCGAAATCGGCTATATTGCGCTGCAACGGTTTTGGTTCCCTAAATTGAGAAAGAGTCAGTTTAAATTGAGGAGTTCTAAATAGAGCCCAAAATAAAGGGAAAACAGTCCAAGGAAGATTTCTGCAATGAAATAAGACAAGGGAAAACAGTCCAAGGAAGATTTCTGCAATGAAATAAGACGACGAGGGTGCACTTAGACTTATACCTTTTGCTGGAAAATATCTGAACCATCTTCCCAATCCCGCCACAATCGAGAACCCTTTGTTGGGTCTTTGCAATGTTCTTCGTACACAATGCTCCTGCCTAAGTCCTTAAGCTGATCATGCATCCACAGTCGATTATCTTCTCCAATCTTCACTAAGGACATTAAAAGCAGAACATCAATGCCCTCACTTGAAAAAATCCAGAGTCATCCCACATATAATATGGATAACTCTTATCTTTTCCAGCCAAAAAGCAAGCAATATCAAGAAATATTTGTTGTTGTGGACGATCTAATGCCTCATAACTCAACATTAACCTCTGCTGCACATCCTTTCGCTGAAAATATTTCATCTTTTTCAATGTATCTTGCCACACTGATTCCTTTTTTTTTCCACGTAAAAATGAGCCAATTACTTCAATTGCCAAAGGAAGCCCTCCGATATTTGCAATAATTTTCTCAGATAGACTGAAGAATGCATTTGGAGGAGAGTTGCTTCTAAAGGCATGCTTGCTAAAAAGTTGAAGAGCCATGTGATTGTTGAGTTCCTTGACTTCATAAATCAAACAACCGTGAAATTGATCTTCTAATTGACTGAAAACACTTTTTGTCTCTTGTTGTAACAACTATTCTACTTCCTGAACCAAAGCATTCTTTCTTTGCTGCCAATGCCATAAGTTGGTTCTCATGATTTACATCATCAAGAAAAATAAGAACTTTCTTTTGCAAAATTGATTTTTGATCATATTCTTCCCATGATCAATGCTAGAAAGTTCAACTCCTACATCACCAATGATATCAGAGACTAATCGCCTCTGCAAATTTAACAAACCAAAACCTTGTGATGCTTCTCGGATATCTGAAATGAAGCTGCAACTATCAAAATTAGAAGATAGTTCGTTGTAGACAACCTTGGCAAGAGTTGTCTTGCCTATTCCACCCATTCCCCAAATACCGATGAGCCTTATGTCCTTTGATTCAACATTCAGCAAATTTACTATTTCATTCACTGATTCGTCCATTCCAACTAAATGATCAGATATATCAACACAAGACACCTTAAGCTTAACTAACAGTTCCCGAGCAATCAAGTGTGCAAGTTCTCCATGGCTGTGTATTAGGACACAAAACATGATCAGGTTAATTATAAGATTGGTGGCAAACTTGTACACTTGCAATATCAAATAATAAAATGAAGTTACGAAATTGATGCTGGACTCAGCAAACAAAAGAATAAATACATGATTCTCTAGTTCTGTTTAATTTAGGATGATAGGTCCTAATGCTTGTGTCAAGCAGGTAATCCTAGAGTCTTGAGACGATAAAGTAGAATTTCTTGCAATATCCATCACAATTTTTGGCCCAGAACTAAGAAAAAAATTGTGCTCTTCAAACTATAATCCGCATCCAAGCAAAAGAAACAAAGAGAAAAGGGAAGCTGGAGTTGAGTGACTTAACATACCCTATGTTCTTGGTGTCCCATCCCTTGATTTTAGTAACTTCCTTGAGCGTCTCCTCCCAGCCTTGCACAATCTCAGCCCCACATTCCTTTATATGTAGAGTTAGTGCATCCTTATACCCTCCAGTTTCAAGCTTCACGTTAGAGGGTTCCACGTCATAGAAAATGGGCATAACCTCCAGTTGGTGGCTTTTCCTACGCTTCATCATGTGTTCCAGCTCACGTAGGCACCACCTACTAGAGGCATAGCCTCTGGAGAAGATGGGAATGCAGATTTTCGAATCATTGATGGCTTGGTAAATCTCATGGCCAATCTCGTCACCGACGTCAATCCCCTTCTTGTCTATGAAAACACTTATACCCTTATCCCGCAGGGTATGATAGAGGGAATCTGTGAAGTTAGCGCGAGTATCCGGTCCATGAAAACTCAAGAACACCTCATACCCAGTTCCCGATAAGCCATGGCTTGTGGATCCAGTTTCCAGAGGAAAGCTCCTTTCTCCTTTCATCTTGGCTGCGTCTCCTAAAATTCTGAAAGTAAATCACAAAAGATTTGACATGCTTTAACTGGGGCCAATGAGCAATGGTCAAGTAAGTAAGCCAAGCTTAGTTTTGATTTCCATCGTGTTGCGGCATTGATAGAGAGAATTGCAGATATATGATTGAACGATAAAGAAATGATCTAAGCCCCCCAAGTTGACTGGTGGATGGGACGAAAATCAAATGAAATGTCCGAGATATGTAATTCTACACATGTGGAGTCGCACATCTCGGGATGTTGGGAAATGCAACCCCAGCAAGTTTATATTAGTTTGAGATATGTGAAATTGAGTTTCTGTACCGACCAAAAAAAAAGAAAATGAGTTTCTGTTTCTGATTTCCATGGCTCACCAGAGTCAGGTCAAAGTCTAAGTAAACTTAAATTAAGAAGGCAAGCTGGTGTTAGTGTATTGCTCTAGAAAATGTTATATTAAATCAAATGTGAAGATTAAGTTTTTTTTTCCGCTAGTATATGGTAAAGTAATATATTTAATTAAAGGGAAAGGGAGAAGAACTTTATGATTATGTGATTAAACCACTAAGCTCCATTTTACCTTGCTTTCTTAATTATTGATAGATGTAAGTATGTGCATGCTTTGGTTTCACAAATGACACATAATGAAATAAAACTTAAGGAGATAATCCTGATGATCAGGTTTAGTGGAGTTCTCTTAGGACTTGTTTGTTTATGCTTTTCTTCTAAAAACCTTTTTACTTTCTCATTAAGATTTAAAATGTATCTTCAAATATAAGGAAATTATATGTAAATTACTCATCGATTTTTATGTGCTGTGAAAATTTTATATATTTCAAGGGAAGAAAATGTATAATTGTGTCGGAAATAAAGATTAAATTAAACAAATGTAAAACATAACAATTTATCAATGCAAGCTCGAAACTAGTTTTCATTTTTTTTTTTTTTTTTAATTTTGCTTGTGAAGCGTAAAGCTTGAAATCCACTTTAGGTGGTGGACCATATCATTGTCATTTTTTTTTCTTGGTCGGAATATCAGTGTCCTTTAATTGGAAGTTGGAACGTTTCATTTTTTTTCCCTTTTTCCTTTTTTTTCTTAATTTCCTTTTCCAAAAGGCAACAAGAAAAAGTTTAAGATAACCGATTATTGAAGCAAAACAACAACTTTTTACTTCTAATGGCCAGAAATCAGAATCACCATTTATCTGCACGGCAGTGATGGCTGACCTAGGGCCCACCGGAGTGAAGTCAACATAATTTAATGGAAGTCGAGGTCTAAGTTAACCAAAAATATAAAACACATGTACCTAGAAAAGGAAGAGAAAAGAAGAATTGGCACTTAATTGACATTAAGATTTCTGATATAAAAAAAAATGGGAAAAAGTTAGAAGATAACCTAAAAATGTGAAGAAGAGACAAGTTGCTCCTTGATTGCAAATAGCGTCAGAAGCAAACCTACTATTTCTAGGATGCTTTGAGTGGCTTGATCTTTATTAGTCATCGTCATGAAGTGAGAGACGTTTTCTTTTTTTTTTTTTTAAGTTACTAGATTGTACTATGAGTCAAAAGCAACAAGAAAATATATATTTTTTTTTAACTAGATATGCATTTCTAAAAGAAGATTGGGAAAATAGATGTTCATGAAACTTTGTTAACTTATAATCGTTTAGGTTGGATGATTTGTTTAGGTAATATTTTATTGAATTAACATTTACATATAAGGAAAATTAAAATCATAATTAAAATTTTTAAAATTTGTTTATGCAATCCATAATCCGATCTTAATACCTAAATATCAAATCATCAACCGTTCAAAATAGGAATTTCCTAACATGGATATGCGTAAAAATCTTAAGCAAATCAAGATTGGTATTGGAATAATATCAAATTAGATGATCAATAATTGCAAACTATCAAATTCGTTTGAGAAATTACCGACTTTGAAGTATTTGTTTCCAATAATCGGGACCGGCGACAGGGAGCTTTACGGCAACCTGTGAGGAGGAACGACAGGACCAAAGCAGCAACGATGGCAATTCAGCAAGGAAGCAGCAAATAGCAGACAGGTTTGCTAGAACAAAAGATGCAACGGTGAAGGTTTGTTGGTCGGACCCTGCTTGGCGGCGACGGTGTGGGTTCGATCAATGCTAGTCTACTCTGGGCAACCTGCAAAAAGAAATCAAACGTGGCAGAGGAAACAAACAAGCAAGCGGTGGCGTTAAGTGGAGCCGGGATGCCGGCTGGAATCACCGGAAACCGCCAGGGACTGCTGCTGTGGTGTTAGAATAAGTCGGCAAAGCTGCTGTCGCGGCTGCAGCAAGGACGTGCTGAGCGCGACAAAGCGTGCCAGCAAGCGAGGTAGAGGCGCGACGATGGGCAAGCCGGCAGTGAGCGCGGTGACTGGTGAGGGGCGGCGACGGCGGGGTTCGTACAAGGACAGGAGCCGGAGATCAACTCCGGCGAACAAGGCCTCGAGAATTTGGACGAGAAAGGAAACCACAGATCGCCGGACGAAAGCAGCAACGACACCGAGAAATGAAACCGGCTGAACAAGAGCCCCTAAGAACGATGAACAGTCGCCTTTTCTTTTCTTTTTTTGTCTCTCAAATTGTGAACCGTCCTCTCTAATTGTTGCGTGTCTGAGCGTCGTGCAGATACCGTCCCAATGCTCCTCTTTTTATAGTGTTTTTCCTTTTATCTTTTTTGTTTTCTGTGAAGTATTAATCTCACTTTTCTTGTTTTAAAATAAATATTATATTACCCTCAATATTCCTCTCCCTCTCAAACCTCACGTAAAGCTCCCAGAATTTGCTTTAGATTTTCTTTGTTGTTGACCGAGCAATCCTATCAAGATTGGGTATTTCCTTTTCATTTCCGAGGTTTTCTTTATTTCACGTAAAATAAATAATTTAAAAATATTTTCTTAAAAAATACCATTCATTTTGCTTAAAATAATAAATTAATGAAAATGTTTTTATTATTGACAATTAGTTATGACTTAACATTTATACGAATGATAAAAATATTTATTAATTCAATTTTATAAATAATAAAAATAATCATTTCTTACTCTCAATATTCCTTTACTGTTGTTACCGAGCATTCCCAGCTTGGATTGGGTCTCATCTTTTCCTTTTAAATTTATTGTTTTCCTTTCATCGTTTCCTTCAGTGTGTACGACCGCCATGCATTTATGATCATGTGCTTGGCTTGACTAGGGCCTTGACTTGGGCGTGTAAGCTGGGCTTTGGATCGAATCCAAGGAGATGAAACGAGTCTTTGAGGCAAGTTCTTGGAAATTTACCACGGAGAAAGTGCAGACGTGGAAAGGAGCGTGAGGGGACAATTATTATAATATCTTAATCGGGGGACCCACTGGAATTGATTGATCTAACGTCACGACGACCGAACTGAGTAACCGATTTCTACTCAGCCAATTCCGAGAAAGTGCAGAAAGGAACATCACAACAAGGAAGCGCAATTCAACCAAAAATGAAAAACAAGGAAGCGCAAACTTAGATCTCAAAATTTGGGAATTTCGACCGCGGATTATGTAATTATGCATCATAAAAAATTAGAAAATCATTTTAGAGTTGAATGATTTTTTTTTTTTTAACTCTTACTCTTAATTCACTTTCAAAATTTAGCTATCCTTACCCCCACCTAGTGAAAAAGTGAGGAATCAAACTTGCTTCCTCCCCTTTTCAAGTGGGAATGGTGACCAATAGAGTAACCCTTAATATTTAACCACCCTCAAAAGTGTATTATAAAAAAATGAATGATTATTTTAAATATAATTAATTTCAGAATTATTAGCTAATTTGATGTTTTGGGAATTCAACTTTTCATTTGGTTTCTTCGTAGGTATCAAGAAATATTCGTTAATAATAAATTCTTGTAGCGAAACCTTTAAATTAAAAAGGATGTATTCCTATAAAGTGAAAAATTGAAAGGAGCCAATCCACCAAATAAGAATATTTGCTTTTTGCATGATTCTGATTTGGAGGATGGAAAGTGCTTGCTTTTTGCCCAGTCACGAATGTTGAATGCACCTTGATAGATGAAGGGAAATGGCAATGATCTTGTACCGTTCCCACAAATATAGACCTTTCTATTGGGATGAGAAGGATCTTAGTTGTTGAAATGGAACCAATCTTGCCATGATATTGATGTGAAGACAATCTTGCAATGCCGTTGGAAATTTTCTTTTTTCTAAAGTTATTGTCTTTTGGAAATTTTCTTTTTTCTAAAGTTATTGTCTTTGTCCCCGAATTTACTCCACTGAATTAATTTATTCCACCTTGGCACCTCTTAGTTCCTCAATTTATAAATTTCAGCCACCTAGTGTTTTATGCGCTTGGCAAAAGTGTAATGCTCTTATTGGCCCAATCCAATTTATCGGTTGAGTTCAACACAATTCATTTAAATCTACCTGTCACTAATGCAAATATATGGGTTATAATAATGCATAAAAAAATGCAACTAATATGTAAAATGCAATTATTGATTTTTGTTTGGGATTAGGGTTGATTCCTAAATTTATTTATGCAATTAACAACTAATTGGATTGTAAAAATTTAGACGTCAATAATAGATAAACTACTAATATATTTTTACCCAAAACGAGTTCAACATCTGCTAAAATTTGTCATTTTTTAATGCATTTACCTTGAGGAACCTGGGGTTTTTTTATGCATATAAGTGTTTTGTTTTCATGTAAGGTTGGGAAAATAGAAACCTCATAAAAATGATCTTTTGTAAGGTGGTCATATATCCAAGGAAAGAGTATAAGCAGCTCTTTTTTCTTTTCATCTTAGCCACACCTACTAAAATTCTGAAAACAAATCACACCGCATTTTATGGTGATTTTACGAGATTAGGATGATGGAAAACGTGATATGATGCATTTCAAGGAAGTTGCAAGAACTACGTGGGGAACAAGGGTCAACGAGCAATGGTCATGTAGGAAATTGAGAAGCGGTAGAAACACGATTGATGGAAGGACTAGGAAATGACCCTAAGCCCCACAAGTAACTGGGCGTATGGGGCAAGAATCAAATGAAATGACCGATAAATATAGATGTTTGGAGTTACATATTGTAACCTAT
Source organism: Corymbia calophylla (assembly GCA_014182845.1). Taxonomy (NCBI): domain Eukaryota; kingdom Viridiplantae; phylum Streptophyta; class Magnoliopsida; order Myrtales; family Myrtaceae; genus Corymbia; species Corymbia calophylla. The sequence continues at coordinate 18,897,849 of CM024700.1, read as the reverse complement.
CAAGAAAACAAAAATGAAAGGGCAATGCCTTAAAACTTTAATTATCATTTTTTTTATAATGTTTTTCTTTTTACCTTTTCTTTTTTTTTTTCTACGAACTATTAATCTATCTTTTCTTGTTTTAAAATAAATAAATATTACTCTCAATGCTTTTTCTATCTTAAACGTCATGCAAAGCTTCCAGAATTTGCTTCAAATATTCTTCGTTGTTGACCGAGCAATCCTACCAAGATTAGGTCTTATCTTTTCATTTCATTTTAAGGCTTCATTTTATTTCATAAAAAATTAATAATATGAATTTTTTTTTTTCTTAAAAATGATTATTCATTTCACTTAAAGTAAAAAATATTTTCATTATTGATAATTATTTATGATTTAATATTTACGTGAATGATAAAAAAAAATTATTAATTTATTTTTATAAGTTATATAAATAATCATTTATTACTCTCAATATTCCTTTATTGTTGTCGAGCAATCCCAGCTTAGATTGGGTCTAATCTTTTCATTTTTAATTTATTGTTTTCTTTTTGTCGTTTATGATGATGTGCTTGGCGTCGACTCGAGAATGTGTGTTGGGTTTCAGATCGAATCCTAAGGAGATGAATCTGAATCTTGGGTCTGACCAAAAAGAAAGAAAGAAAGAAAGAAAGAATCTGAGTCATGGGGCAAGTTCTTGGAAATTTACTGCAGAGAAAGGACAGATGTGGAAAGGAGTGGACATGTATAATTATTAAAATATCTCAATTGGAGGGCCCACTGAGATTGATTAATCTAAAGTCTGCTACGACCGAACTGAGGCCGAGTACAAAGAAAGTGCAGAAAAGGGCATCACAACAAGGAAGCGCAATTCAACCCAAAAAATAAATAAAAAGGAAGCGCGGGAATTTGGGAATTTTGATCACCAATTGTGTAATTATGAGTTGGAAAAAATCGGAAAATTAATTTAGACTTGAATAATCCCATCCTTTTCTTATTTATATTACTCAAACTCTCAAATCGAACTTTTGCTATATTTATTTACCAAGTATGGGAGTTGAATCATAATTTAATTAAACATTCTACCCTAGCTCGTGAAAAGGTGGGGAATCAAATTTCTCATTTCTCCTTTCCAAGTGAGAAGGGAGGTCATTAGGACAACTCTAATGGCTAACCACCAGTAAAAAGTGTATTATAAAAAAAAAGAGCTATGTTAAATATAAATAATTTTAGTAACGAACGATTATATATTTGATTAGCAAATTTGATGTTTTGGAAATTTAACTTTTCATTTGGTATCTTTGAGGTATGATGAACATTTGTGAATAAATTCCTATAATGAAATCTTCAAATAAAAGAGGATGTATACGTATAAAGTGAAAAATTGAAAAGAGCCAATCCATTGATAAAAAATATTTGCTTTTGGGATGCTTCTAACTTGGGGGATGGAAAGTACTTGCCTTTTGCCAAGTCATGAATCACGTGTGCGCCTTGACAGATGAAAGGAAAATGGCAACGAACTTGTACCGTTCCCACGAATATAGGCCCTTCGATTGGGATGAGAAGGATCTCAGCCGTTCAAATGGAGACAATCTTGCTATGATATGGTTGTGAAGACATTCTTGCAATGTCCTTTGAAATTTTTTTATAAAGTTATTGTCTTTATCCCCCGAATTTACTCTAATGAATTAATTTTTTCCACCTCGGCACCTCTTAGCTCTTCCATTTATAAATTTCGGCCACTTAGTGTTTTATGCTCTTGGCAAAAATTTTATGCTTTTATTGGCTCAATCCAATTTATAGGTTAAGTTCAACACAATTCACTTAATCACCTGCCGCCGGTCCAATGCAAATATATGGGTTAAAATAATGCATGAAAAGAAATGCATAATGCAATTATTCATTTTTTGTTAGGGATTGGGGTTGATTCCCAAATTTTTATGTAATTAACAACTAATTGGATTGCAAAAGTTTAGGTGTCAACAATAGATAAGCTACTACTACATTTTTACCCAAAGCGAGTTCACTACCAATTGTAGTGGCACCATCCATTAAATTTTATCCTTTTTTAATGCGTTTTCCTTGAGGAACCAGGGGATTTTTATGCATATAAGTATTTTTGTTTGAATGTGAGTGTTGGGAAAATAGAAATCTCATAAAAAATCACTTAAAAGGTGATTTTTATGCATATAAACAGCTCCTTTTTCTTTTCATCTTAGCTACACCCACTAAAATTTTGAAAAACAAATCACACCACATTTTATGGTGATTTCACAAGATTAGGATGATGGAAAATGTGGTATGATGCATTTCAAGGAAGTTGCAAGAACTACGTGTGGAACAAGGGTCAACGAGCTATGGTCATGTAGGAAAGTGAGAAGTGGTAGAGACATGATTGAAGGAAGGACTAAGAAATGGCCCTAAGCCCCACAAGTGACTGGGCGTATGGGGCACACATCAAATGAAACGATTGAGAAATATAGACATTTGGAGTTGCATATCGTAACCTATCTAGAAAACAAAAATGAAAGACCAACGCCTTCAAACTTTAATTATCATTTTTTCATCACCTACAAATTTCTAGTTGCATTTCTCAAAAATGGCTTAACATTACTGGCTTTAATTATAATGACTTATCTACTTTTCATCATTTAAATTATCAAGTAGTTTTGAGTTACTAACTCTTATATAAATTATTTACCAATTTTATTTTTTTAATTACCAACTTTTCTTATCTTTTATCAATTTTTTGTTCACCTTTCTTTATTATGGCTTAAATTTACTAACTCTTATTTGTCAACCTTTTCTTCGATTAAGCTGTCCACCGGTTACCAACTCTCATTCTAGTTAACTACCGATGTTTATTTGGTTTGTTTTAACTTATTAAATTTTCTATTGAGTGACTTAATCTAGAAAAAATTGGGAAGTCACCAAATAAATATGGGTACTTTTCTATATAATTCGTAAATTTCAAATGTTGATAATTAAATAAAATATGCCAAATAACCAGAGAATTGGTTCATCAGTCAACAAGAAATTGGGAATTTAAAAAAAAAAAAAAAAAAAGGCACTGGCTTCCAATTTCTCAGACCCACGAGGTGCTTTCCAAGGAGGACACTCGAAAGGTGGTAATCTCCATCGTCGTAGGTGTACCGTGTGAAATGGAAAACTCTCTACAATTCTTCCCCACCCATCAACAAAGGGGAAAAGTCAGTGACCAGTCATGGAAGGAATGGCAGACAAGCTTTATTTTTCTCATCAATTATCATGCTTCTACGAGCTTTCTTGGAAGTTTAGAATCAATTATTATTGTCTTGCTTTAGGGCAGCCTCAATCTCTTTCTGATCTTGACCAGGATCAAATTCCCTAGACGCAGAATAACTTGTCATGTCTTAACAATGATTTCGGTCTTCAACAAATCTTGATCCACGCAATGAGAGAGTTAATAATTTAAAATTTTATGCAAGTATATATATGGAAAGTGTACTGTATCAAAGTTCCATTCTTCTCATAAATCATAATGACATGGTAGTCATTTTACGACGGATTGATAGAAATTTCCCTTCAGTTTTCCTTTCTACTCAATGTTAAAATTTGTGAGTTGCGACATAATATTTATTAATCAAAATATTATGGTTATGAAAAAAATCATAATAATGAGTTGAGTATAGTTGTGAGTTGGTGTATTTTTTTTGTATCTGCTGATTATCTATTTGTGTGTCTTACAAAAGGGAAAACAAGAAAAGAAGACATCCCATTTAACCAGCACCAACACTAGAGAAACGTCTTTAAAGGATGCTCTAGAGGATTAGGGAGATTTTAGAGGACAATTAATTAGATCTCCTAAATCAATCTCTCTCTTTGACTTGAATAGCACTTCAATCATCACGCATCTATTCAAATTTATATGATTTTTTTGAACTATAGAAACATGAAAAATCTCATGTAATTACTTGATATTTAGTAGGGGTATGCAAAATGGAATGCTTGAATTGGGAACTGCTTGGGACCGACCGGACAGACCAGCTAGTTTGGTTCGCCTTGAGAGTGTCGATCTCCTGTTCTTGGTTCCTAAAAGTGAAGCTAATGTCCGAGCGGTTCCATTCCTTAAGGAATTGGACCAAACTGGACCGATTAGATATACTTTTTTATTTTATTATTTCTTAAAAAAAATAGTAGAATATGAACTAACCATTATCTTAGTCCGTATTTAAGTAGTGGAAAAAAATATTGAGAGAAAAGTGACTGGTTTGTTGGATCGAATCGAAATTGGACCGAATCCAATCCTCGGTTTCAAATTTTGGGAACCAGTCCTCCCGATTCGGTTCCTGGTTCCACCTTAAAATTAGACTAGATCGGGAACCGATTACCTCTAGTATTTAGAACCATCAGCTTTGGCTTTAGCTTAAGCATCTAGCATCAGCTAATCTTGGTCACATAGACCAAAAATATATATATACATATATATGTAAATATCTTGTACATTTTGAAATTTTATAAATTTTATACAAATAGTCATACTTGATCATTGGCACTTTCCTTATGTAGATTTGATGACCGTTGGGGTGCCCAAATTGAAGACCGAGCTCATTGCATTAAAGTATGATATTCCAAGATTATTTATTGTAAAAATCACGTACTAATATGCTCAATAGATTGGTGAGATAATGTGATCAAAACCTGCAAATCATTAAAAGCCTAGATTAGGAGAAAGGCTAAGCACATGTTTTTTTTTATGAAATATTAGTTTTGGATAAATGTGTCGTGGGTGTAATAATTTAGCATTTTTTTGTAAGACGGAAATGAATTTTGATAAACGTGAAATGCGAGTACCACTTTGAATTTTTAATTGTCTTAACCGAACAATGGACAAATAGACTTTTGGAACTAATATCTTAGATCCCATGAGGAAATTTCGAAGAAGGATGTTCCAAAGGTTATCCCCATGGTTGGTTCACCGGGTGGAGTGTAAAAGACTTGACCCTATTTTTCCAGTCATCAACAAAAAGAAAATAGGACAGTCTTGAAAGGAATCTCTAACAATCTTGCATTTTAGTTTCTATGACCTTTCTTGGAAATCTAGAATCAAACCTTTGAATACCCACATGCATACAAAACATAGTAAAACAGAGAAATTAAAGACAAGAGGGCTGGGAAAATTGAAGAGGAAAGGGAATAGTATTAGTAAGTTCGATGAATGTACTTGTTAAGAAGAACAATCGTGAGATGGCTTATCATGTAATATGAAGCTTCATTAAAGTTGTTTTTGTATGATGGTGTACTTTTTGTCTTCTACTAATTATATGTTTCATGTGTTTTTCATAAAAGGGAAAACACGAAAAGAAAATAACGCATTTAACCTGCACTAATCTATTAAAATGCAATGTATCTTTGAAGAGTTTTCAAGAGAATCATGAGAGATTGTAGAGAACAATTAATCCAATCTCTTAAATCAACCTCTCTTTGGCTTGGACAGCACTTCAACCATTATACATATGCTCAAGTTCATATGATGTTTTCAAACTGTAAAAACATGAAAACGCTCATATAATTGCTTTATATCGGCTCTAGCACCCAATGTTACACCCAACTGAAGGATCAATGCAATCATAAGCATCTGCTAGTCCTAAATCGCCTAGAATTTGTGTGTGTATATATATCTAGAATTAGTATAAGCTAGTCCGCACATACTTGGACTTTAGTTGGACCATCTAAGATGGTTTGTATTATTGACTAAGCAACATCCATTTTCTTCGAAGACAGACCAACATGGCGAAGGTTGGGGCCCCCAACAAATTTGATGAGAGTCACTTTAACTGGTTATTTTCTCACTTTTTCGTTATTTTTCTTCCATGATCAAGGGTTGCAATAGATTTTCATATAACCTATGAAGGTTTAAGTGCATAGTTTAAGCAAAATCTAATTGAAATTTTACTCATATTTCAATTTTTTTTTTCAAGCACGGAAATAGTATGTTTACTATTTGAATCAATAAATTTGCATTTACCTTTTATTTTCTATTATAGTTTCCCACCGATGAAAAAATCTGAATCCATCCTTGATTTTCTCCATCATAACACGAATATAAAGTAGCCAAGATAAAGCCAAGGAAATCTCAACTCTAGAAGGAAAAATTCACAAAACTAACCTCGAATTCTTAAGGCCAAAATATATTCAGAATTGCACAAAACCGAAGAAGAAATGGTCCGGATAAGATTTAACCAGGTCGACAGGTCTTTGAATGCCTTAGGGCTAGTTCCAACCAATGATCAACACAGCTCGCTTACATGGTCACTCGGTGGACCTTTGGACTATTTGCTAGCATAGCACAACAGTGTAGCCAATGCGGGACTGATGCGGAGCGAATTTGATCATTGTCAAATTAGAGACTGACGAGTGACGTGAAGGGACACAAATTTATGTGAGGCAGGTCACCATCACGTGAAACTGAATTGGGGTAGTCAAGTCGTCCATGACACACCCATGCCCAGCCTCTATAAATCTCTTTTGCAATTTCTTTTTCCCTAAGTTCTTTAATTTTCCCTATTTATATTGCTTGTTCAATTTGCTCGTAGAAGTAGAATTGTTATTGGGGTAAGTTTTACAAAATTGGTTTGTGTCTCTTTAAAAGCAAATTTAACCTCCCTCTTGGTTGTTTATTTCGGCCTAACAAATTGCTATTATATTGACACATATATTTTAGCTATTCATTTAGGTTTTAAATTGCATAGAAAATTAGGGATTATTTTTAATCCCTAAACAAAAATAATTTTCATTAAATTGCATTTCATATAGACATTAGGAGTATTTGCATTACTAGTATTCCCATCTAGAGCACACTAATGTTGCCGTGCTTCTGGACAATGAGGTCATTTTTTATATTTGCAGGCGCTCTCTTGACATCGAGCGTCATGCAATACACAACCTGAACCGTCTTGTTTCTTAGAGAAGGCCTACCATGAGCATCTTTCAGCGGCTGAGATCACCAACATGCGCATTCGCAGCATCCTCCTATGATGGCCAAGTGTGATCCTCGCCGCCAGGGAGAAATACATGGCATGCTGCCTCATGTGCCGTGGTAATGTTGGGGTGCTCCAGGACGTGAACGCAGCTGTTGCAACCATCAAGACCAAGCGCACCATCCGGTCCGTCGACTGGTGCCCTACTGGATTCAACTGCGGCATCAACCGCCAGCCACCAACCGTTGTCCCTGGAGGTGGCCTCGCCAAGGTCCAAAGGGCTGTGTGCATGATCTCCAACTCGACCTCCGTTGCCGATGTCTTCTTGCGCAGTGACCACAATTCGATCTGATGTATGCAGAGCGTGCCTTCGTGCACTGGTACGTGGGTGAGGGAATGGAGGAGGAAGCGTTCTGAGGGCTGAGGGAGGGAACACAAAAAATCTTCGTTCCCTCTAAGAAAAGACCAACCCACTGTTCATTCCCCGCCGTTCGCCGCCGTTCGGTGGGGGTCACCGTCCTTGACCCAGTGACGAGTCAGCTCATTCTTCGCTTCTTGGGTTGGGCTCAGTGCTTTTAATTTCAACAAAATGGACTTGATGGGTTTTCTTTCCGAAATGGGCTTGTTTTAAGTTAACCCAATCATGTCCATGGCCCAAGCTCGAGAGTCCAAGTTCAGCCCATGTTCGGGCCGGGTCCAGTCCTTATTTTCTGAATAAATCTTTTATGAAAAATTAAAAATTAAAAATCGAAATTAAAAATATAAAATATAAAATATAAAAATCCAAAATCGAAAATTTTAAAAATTTTTGGAAAATTCAAAAGTTTATAAAAATTTAGAAAATTCCAAAATTTCAATTTTTTATTTTCAAAAGTTAGAACCCCTCGAAAAAACTTAAAAATAGTCTTTTTGGGTAGCCTTTTGTTAAAGTTGTGAGAAGATCATTAATAAAAAAAACTCATGAAGATCATTAATAAAAATTTGAACAACTCTCATCTGGCGCTTGTTATCAAGAAGTAAGTTGCTCGAGGACGCCTCACTGCTACCGTCGCAGTGTCAACCCTCATCCGGCGCTTGTCATTATCTAACCTTGCAGTCGTCGCCATTAAGCAACCCCAAAGACGAAGACTAGGTGCCTGTGCCGTCTAATCTCGTAGCGGTTGTACAGCTCTGTCTAGAATCTACCAAAGATGAAGACGAGTATGCCCATCCCAAAACAAAAGTGATCTTGAACTCCATAGTTAATAACAATTTCTAGACATGGACATCTAATTCAGGCCAAATTTGAATCTTGCGGACTTTGCAGCAATTGAGAGATTGTATAATAGTCAAAACCCAAAAGCATCCACATATTCCATTTTCAGATTGGAAACGCAGCTCAGATTCAAATCGATGGACCAACGATGGTGTGATTGGGGGCTACCATTGGGAGTTGGATTGGAGCCAAGATGGAGCGACAATGGTGGGCATTAAACTCGAAGATCTCCGCAAACGATTGCTCTGAGCTCTCCGAGCTCATCAAATCAACCGAAACAGACCTCATTCACCACAAAATCTCTATCCACTGCCTCGGCTGGGACACCATAGACGAGACACTGACCTTCACGTTGAAGACATTTGGTTCAATTGAAGAATGCAAGGCAGACACCAATAATGCCACCGGCCTATGTAAGGGAACTCAAGCTCACAGTCACGCCGAGGTGGAGACCCAGCCTTAGGCAACCCCAGATCTAGGTCCCTTGAGGTCGGTGAGCTCACATATGAGGTTGTGAGGCTCAGATCCAAAGTTTAGAGTGTTAGATCACACCGATCCGATGGTCCGATTGGTCATATAGAGAGAGCGTGATATAGAGGGCAATGGCTGGGTGGTGCTACGATGTTGAATGACGGTGGAGCTCGTACATTGGTCGTTGACGGCGGTGCTCGACATAAAGGTCGCTCGTCTCTATCCTCATATTCTCTTGTCCTCTTTTTTCTCATAATTTTCTTTTCTTTTCTTTTCTTTCCTTTCTTTATTTTTAAAATTCTTATCCTATCCAGATGTATCCCACTACCTAGGTGAAATTTTTTATATTTTTTATCCAAGCTATATTTGGATTATATCTAGACAAATCGAGATTTCACGTTACGCAAATATCGGATAGGATATAAGTTATCCTATCTATAGTTATATCCAGTCTATCAAATGCAGCTTTAGGACTTCTTGATAGAGTTTCAATGTTTTTTTTTGGCGCGAATTATCAATTGGTTGGGCACTTTCGTTACATTGATTTTAGCTTTTCTTTGGCCCAATTAGGATTAGCATTTATTTATTTAGTGTTAGATGTTTGTTTGCTGAGACTTTGCTTTGCTTGCCGCCATCCGCTGCTGCAACTCCTCCTGTTGGCCCGACAAGCAGCTGTTGTTTTGATGAACCGGTGGTCTCCATCGCCTTCTAGCGATTTCTTGCTCTGAGTCATAAACTTTTCCAGTTTCAAGCAAATTCTACGGTGCTCTTTTTCTAGTGCAGGTTTACCGTCGCTCTTGCAGTATCCATCGCCCGCAGAGAAGACCTTTGCTGGATTTACTTTGGAAGAAAGTTCACCATAATCAGATCCTTGGAGGTTCTCAAAAGAATCCACTCGGTGACACTTGGGGATCAACGCTAAGCGAGAGAAAATTTTTTTTGCTGAACTGAAGCAGAGTCTCGCTCATCCGTTCCCTTGCACGTCTGCCCTTGCGCTTCAACACTTGCAATCTCCACGACTTGCAGCAATCTCGACCAATTCTGCAATTCCAACTCACCTTTTTTTTTTTTTGAAATTTGGAAACTTCTTTATCCACCTTTCAATGAATTTGTCCTTTTCGTTTGAGTGATTGCATATATACATTGCAGCTACCTCTCCAACGAGCGGCCTACCTTCAATGAAATAGAACATGCGGCAATGTTCGCACTATAACCAATAAAAAGAAACGGCATGGATATCCTAACAAGGCTCTAATTAAAAAGGTTAGACCTTTGTTTGGTCTTAATTTAGGTATCAGAAACCTTGAATTTTCAGGTTCTGTCAATTTTCACTTAGAAATTTGCATTTGGTGGCATGAAAAAGGAAAATTTTCGCTTGATTGACGTTCAGGTTTCTGATTTGAAAAGGAGGGAGGGCGATACACTTGACAAGGTGGCAAAACCACAAAAAAAAAAAAAAGGAAAATAAAAGAAATTACCCTCTCTCAAGGATTCTTTGATCGGCTTGATCTTTGTGGTCACGAACAAAGTGGTGCTTTGTGCTATAATTAAACAAAAGCAACAGATTTCTTCAAAAAAAAAAAAAAAACAGAAAAAAATAAATCTAAAAAAACTGGATTGTTGTATAGTTTAGGTTCTTGTGTTTTTTAATTAGACATGCATTTCTAAATGTGGGAAGATATAAGTCGATGAAACTTCGTGCAAGAATTGTTCAGTCAAATCTTCCTTAAGCACATAATCACTTCTATACATGGTTCAAAATCATTAAAATAAAGAATTGTTATTCTTTCGGTTTGTTTTGTGATAGAGTTTCATAAGAGATGGCCATCTTAGAGAAGAAAATTTACAAGGAAAAAAAAATTCAGAGCACACGTACTATCCATCTTTCTGCCAAGTTTAAGCATTGCTCGGGCATTGTTAGTGTCTGAACAAGTAAGATGGCCGAGGAGGCTCAAGAGAAAACATTGCTGAGGTTGAAGTTGAACTTCAAGCCAAGCCAAGGAGAGGACATGTTATTTTTTCGCTCGGAGAAACATCAATTAAATTTGTAAGCTCGAGAGCACAGTTTGACGAGATTAGGTGTTAGGGAATATGAGTGAAGCACACATATGAGCATGTCCAGACATCCACAGAAATGAATTCACAATTTGAGCCTCATTAAAGGAGGGAGAATTGCCAAAAAAGTCCTAAACCTATTAGGGTTGTGCCAATTCAGTCCTAAACCTTTTTTTTTTTTTTTTTTGGAGCCCTAAACCTTGCAATTGTGCCACCGAGTCCATCCAGCCAAATTTGGTGAACCGGAGCCGACGTGGGCACCGGCGCCCGGCGGCGAATATTTTAATAATTTTTTATTATTTTCGAATTTTTAATTATTTTTTTGATTTTTTAATTATTTTCCGAATTTTTTTATTGTTTTTTTAATTTTCTGTTTCTTTTCTTTTATTTTTTTCTCCTCCCCCCGCCGGCGGGCAAGGCGGCGGCCAGCGCCGACGAGGCTGCCGCCACGCACGAGGGCCGCGGCCCTTCGCCGGCGAGGGTCGCGGCCCTGCCGCCCGGATCCGGGCGAGGGCCGCCACCGGCGAGGGTCGCAGCCGCCCGGCGCGAGGCCGTCACCCGATCTAGGCGAGGCCGGCCTCGCCATGGCCTGGCCGCGGCGAAGGCGGCCTCGCCCGGGCCGGGCGAGGCCATGGCGGCCCGGGCGAAGGTCACCATGGCCTCGCGGCCGCGGCGAGGCCGCCGCCCACGGCCAGGCCATGGCGAGGCCGGCCGCCTGGACTCGGGCGGCGGGGGCCGCGACCCTCGCCGGCGAGGGCTTCGCGCTGGCCGGCCTCGGGTCATGCGCTGGCGCTGGCCACCGCCACCGCCGGTGGGGAGAAAAAGAAAATAAAAACAATAAAATTTAAAAAAAACAATAAAAAATTCGGAAAAATAAAAAAATTCGGAAAATAATAAAAAATTATTAAAATATTCTCGCCGGCGCTGGTGTCCACGTCGGCCCGGCCGCCAAATTTGGCCGGATGGACCACCTTGGCACACCGCAAAGGTTTAGGATCAATCACTAAAAAAAAATGTTTAGGGTGATCAATTAAGACAACCCCAAGGTTTTAGCAGGACTTTTTGCAATTCCCCCATTAAAGGAAGATGTAACATCTCAAACAATCTTGAACATCGTTAAATCACAACCAAATTAATAAACTACTCGAACATTGTCTTAACTTAAAATGAAAAAGCTGGGGAGTAATCATTTAAATTAATTAACCATCAGCACTAATTAACTCAATGCCTAAGTTAGTGGGTATCCTATAATTCCTTGGCTCTAATCAATGCTAAAAAGTAGGATGCTTCGTCCATTAAAATTTTGGTTAATAATAATACCATATCTATTCAAAAACCATGAAATAATTAAGTACCATATGCAATCCGTGCTACGCTGATAATTGCACAAATCTATAATGAAGAAATGATATACAAACAATCATGTATGAAGACACCTTCACGTTATCATATTTGCAATAAGAATATAGAGTTAACATAATATCAATAATTTTTTAGCAACTTATTAATGAAATAGCTAACCTGATTTTTTGATCTCTTTCTTTACTATGATTCAGGTACACGTATTTTATGTATCTTGATTTTAGTAAATATATTCGTATACTAATGTAAATCATTATGTTGGTATTAAGGTGGGAAATTCCTTTGATATAAAGGAGTTGCAATTAGAATAAATATGGAGAGAGGGGAGGGAGAGGGACAAAAAAGTAATAACCAGGTAGCATGATGAGTGCAAAGAAAACGATCAAATCCCTGTAAAATTAGGTGCATAATATTGTTATTATATATTTACAGAGATACATAATACTAATCGAGCGCTCATTTTCTACTTCCGAATTCATTTTTTTCACCTTTCCCAGTTGCAAAAGCAATCGGAGGTGGATCTAATCATACAAGAAGTTAAAAACGGCAACCTAACTCCGGGAAAAATTCAATTTTGTTTTTTAATTAGTTTTAAAAAAAATTCACAACAGATGAGTTTTACTGTTTCCTTGACATCGCATTTCAGACAAACGTGACAAAACGCCTATTGCCAAATTGCGCTTTTCAATTTTTGTAAAGGGACGGATTATGCCACTGTCAGGTGTAGCGTTGGCGCGACAGGACACGTGGCATGTTTCTATTAATTATCAAAGATTTCCGGGAAACAATAGCGCACACATAAAATGTAATCCATTATCCTTGCTCCTCTCCTCTCCTCTCCCTAGCTGCGTCTTCGCCACCACAACCACCTTGACGCTGCCGCTGCCGCTGCCGCCACAACCCTGCCTTGCCGCCATAATCACCGAGGCTCAAGCAGTCTCGTCCTCTCTCTACACGGACAAATAGCTGCTCCACCAGAAGCTATAGAGCCAGATCTGGCCTTGTTGTCACCGGCTCGATCTTGATAGGCTCTTCGGAGAGAGAGGGGAATGGGGGAGGGAGAGAGACACTCACAGTGGTGGTGGTGGCGGCAGCGGCGGTGCAATCTCGGACTGGTTGTGACGTCGTGTTGGGCGGCTATTAGCCACGGTGAACAGCAACCGCAGCTTGCGATGGTCATGAGCACGGTGGCGTGATGTTGAGGCGGATGGGGCAAATATGACGAGTGACGCAAGTGGCCAATCTCTATATAATTTCATGAAAACCGAAAATGAAAAATAGAAAGTTTTTCAAGTTAAAAATATTATCCAAAGCCAAATTGGCCAATCTCCACATATATCATGAAGAGATTAAGGCTAAATGTTTGAAGACATAAACAAGTTAAACAAACAAATACATAAAATCAATGAGAAGAGTTATACTTAAAAAAGTCATACATCATCTGACAAAAATAAACCTTTGGACCCTATTACCGTATCAAAAACCAAATTATATGTTCAAGATAATTAACCTCTTGTGGATATGAATAAAACGACAAATTGCTTACTCAAGTAATATATAAGAACAAAAAAATTCATTAGATTCTAAGACGTGGGACAATCACACCGACTCTTAATTTATTCGTACTTAATTGAGTGTTTATAGAGGTACATGAGTATAAACTCCTAGCAACTCCATCTTATAAAGAAAATTGACCAATTCATGGTTGAACAAATTACTTGTACTAGTACACTCCCACACCAGCGAAAGCCGGAAGCAGGATGTCCTCGAATCAATTTAAATTTTTATGACAAATTCCTCCGAGCGTCAAAATTCAGGATTTTGCTGATATTACAATCATTTTCAAGTGCTAGAGTGGGAGATAATCCTTCAAGCTACCTGTTATCCTCACCACCAATCTATCTTCAGCTTCTTTAAGTTGGATAGATTAGGCAACCTTCGCAAAGAATTGCACCCTTTGATAGAAAGTCTTTCTAACAATTCTAGTCTATCAAGACCTTGAATCTCAACCAGTTCCGGACACGTATCAATCAACAAGAATTGTAGATTCCCCAAGTTGCAAAGGTCAACAACTTCGAGAACGTTGCAACTGTGAACTTCAAGTTTCCTTAAACCAGAAGGAAGTTGTCCAAGGTGGGACAAGTTGTCGCAGTCGATGAGTTGAAGTTCTTTTAGACAGCAAATGCGACCCCAATATGAGCTTATGTGGGTGAAACGTGGAAGTTCCAACATACAACATGGGCTGTAAGTTCTTGCTTTTGGAAAAGCTTCGATGGAGGTTGAGTTGGTAAAACATAATTCCAGATTCCTTAAACTCACAAGGTTAGTGATTTTTGGAGCTTTTTTTTGGCTGTTGAGGACAGACATAGACTTACCAAACTCTGAGGAAGCCGTGGCACATTCTGCACACGAGTTTTCGTTAATTTCAAAATCTTCAAGAAATGTAGTCTCTGGATATCACCAGGAATCATCTCTAGCCGCAAGCAATTCTCTCCATAGATCTCTTCAAGTTTCTCCAACATCCCCATTGCCTCAGGTAACTTTTTTGCATGCGACTTCTGTTCATCTTCAACACTTTCAAACCCTTTAGATTGACAATAGTATATGGCAACTCTCTAATGCTTGTGCTTGAGATATCCAACTCAGTTAAAGATTGCAGCATTCCAATAGAGTCGGGAAGTGTTGTTAGCTCAGGAACTCCGCAAATGGCCAAGCACTTGAGATTTATGAGTGCTCCAATTGAGCTTGGGATTTGACTCATGCTTCCATAGAAAGTATAGTTACGTATGAGTAGCTCAGTCAAAGCTTTCAAAGAACCTAATTCAATAGGAAGCACTTGGAGACGAGTGCAACTATTTATATTCAAGTGCTTCAACCTTCTCAAATGACCAATAGATCGATCAATCGATAACAAGTTCCTACACTCCTCTAGAATTAATATTTCTAAGGATAAATATGCAGAGAGGTCAGGAGTTTTCTTTAACCTGGAGCACTTGACAGATTAAGGACCTTCAATCTCGTAGCCACCTGTAAAATGATTATGTATATTAAACGAGTTTGATTTAAAGAAGTTTTGCAAGACTTAAACAAATATATCGAGTAAGGAAGCATTCTACCTAAGTAACTTTATAAATATTCTGTGTATATGTGTCCCTCTATAATTTAAGCCAAAATGACTCTGTGACACTTTTTTTTATTTCTTCCAATATTGTCCCTGGTAACAAATAAAAGGAATTAGATCTATTTTCAAATTATTCATGCATCGAATAATGAAAAGACAAAAGAATATAACCATTACATCTCCTATAAATAGTAACATCTCTTTTTAACTCCATCAAGGAATTACCGATTTTGTACCCAATACTAGTACTTATGGCTCGACATTTTATGGCTAATCCTATGTAAGTGTATCATAAAAAAATTTAATGTAGAACATGTTTTCTCACTATCAACTAATCTGAAGTTGCAGTTTTCTATTTATTTTTATTTTTATTTTTTGTTTCGTTTCATTCATTAAGATAAGGGTGGAATTAGCTTCCACATATCCTTTTGAAGAGTACAATATTAGTATTGAAGTACTAAATTAATCAGGATGCATGTTCAATTTTACTCTTCAATTTTTATTATTTTTGCTAATTTCTCTACGCTGTTTGCTTTTTCTTCCACAGTGCATCCTATATATATCATGGATAGTCTTATTCACTACTTATATTTCACTCAGATCAAATATCTATAAATGACAACTTATTGACATGATTAGGGAACTAAAAACAGTGAGTGTTCATATAATGTTCTTTAATAAGTAATGTAAGGCAACACATATTAAGCAATGACATATTCCATTGGATGATTTAACAAGCCTATAAATTACAGAAATTACGAAATATTTATGAATATCTAATCGAGTCATTTTATTTATTAATTGTGGTACCCAAAATGTAGTTACTAGTAACATAAAATGTACACATTACTACACCCTTTACTCATGCAGCTATAATCAATTTGAATTGAAGTCATCAGGAGAAGATTTGCCAAAATGACAAAACAGCAGTAACATAATATCATTCTAAAACTATAAAATGCAATGCAGATTAATGACCAACAACCAAATCTTAACATCCCGCTTTTGTTTTTTTTTGGGAAGCTAACTGTTTCATTTGATAAAAATGAAAAATGCAATCTCAAAAATCAACACATGCTACATTCTCTCCATCTCCACAACCTAATATCTATGAATACAGTATAGAAAGAATGAGATAAAAGTGATCGAGTGTAACATTCTTTCCGTCGACCAAACTGTACAATAGGGATATACAAGTAGCATTATGTCTTCAATCACATCTATGACATATATCAAAGTCATTGCCTGATTTGACATACTTCTAGAGAAAACTCAACAGTCGTGTTTCAAACCTACAGAATGAGGGATTGGTGTCATAGGCATTTTTCAAGACCAAGATTTGTTCGAGTTAAGGCAACAAGATTCAATTGGAAAAAAAAAAAAAAACAATAAAATAACAGTCTGCAACCCCATGAGACATACCTTAAGTTGAGTCCAACCACCCCAAAGTTCGTCTATTCGGCTCCTCGATAGGTCGAGGATGAGAAGTTTTTCTGGGCATAAGTTGGTCGCACTCAGCATTGAAGGACCATACTTCCAAGAAAGCCATCTCAATTCTGAAAAGAGATCTTCAAAGTCTCCAGAGAGGTTCCCATGGACTATTTTAAGAAATCTAATACTTGGCATTTTCATAAATTCATCCGATGTCAAAACAGTGGCTGGTATAGCCCTGCCAAAGTTCATACGGATTGCTTCAACAATTTCGGTTCCCTAAAATGAAGAAAGAGTCAGTTAAATGCGAGTTCCAAATAATGTCTGAAATTAAGGGAAAACAATCCAAGGAAGATTTATGCAATGAACAAAGCAGAGGAGGGTGCACTTAAAATTGTACCTTCTTTCTCTTGATCATATCAAGAGCTTCTTCATGATTCCACACCCGTGAATGTTTTCCCGGATCTTTACAATTTTCTTGGTATACAATGCTCTTGCCCAAGTCTTTGAGCTGATCATGCATCCAGAGTTGATTGTTTTCCAATTTTCACTAAGGACATCAAAAGCAGAACTTCAACCCCTCATCTGGAAAAATCCGCAGTCATCCCACAAGTAATCTGCATAACTCTTATTTTCTCCATCTAGAAAGCAAGCAATATCAAGAAATATTTGTTGTTGCTGATGATCTAATGCCTCATAACTCAACATCAACTTTTCCTTCACATCCTTATAAGGGTAATGTTCCATCTTTTTTCAATGTAGCTTGCCACATTGCTTTCTTTTTCCCATATAATAATGAGCCCATCACTTCAATAGCCAAAGGAAGTCCTCCGGTTTTTGAAGTAACTTTCTTAGATAGACTCAAAATGCATTTGGAGGAGAGTTGCTCCTAAAGGCATGCTTGCTAAAGAGTTCAAGAGCTTCAGATCCTTTTTAGTCCCTTAGCTTCATAAATCAAACAATGGTCAAATTGATCTTGGAATCCACTTAAGACACTTCTATCTCTTGTCGTAACAACTATTCTACTTCCTGAACCAAACCATTCTGTCTTTGCTGCTAATGCCATAAGTTGGCTCCTATGATCTACATCAAGGACAATAAGAACTTTCTTTATCTTGAATCTATCTTTGATCATATTTATCCCATGATCGATGCTGGATGCTGGAAAGTTCAACTCCTATGTTGCCAAGGATATCAGAGACTAGTTGCCTTTGCAAATTGGACAGACCAGAACCTTTGATGCTTCTCGGATATTTGAAATGAAACTGCAACTTATAAAATTAGGCAAAAGTTTGTGGTAAACAACTTTGGCAAGAGTTGTCTTGCCTATTCCACCCATTCCGCAAATTGCAATGAGCCTTATGTCCTCAAATTCAGCATTCAGCAAATCTAGTACTTCGTCCACTGATTCATCCATTCCGACCAAATGATCAGATATATGAACATAAGACACCTTAAGCTTAACCAACACTTTCTGAGCAATCAAACGTACGAGTTCTCCGTGGCTGTGTGTCAGCAAACACGACATAATCAAGTTAATTATAAGATTGGTGGCAAACTTGTATACATGCAAGATCAAACAATAACATGAAGTTACAAAATTGATGCTGCACCTAGTGAACAAAAAGAATAAATACAAGGTTATCTGGTTCTTTTCAATCTAGACAATTGACTATAATGCTTATGTCGAAAAGGTGATCCTTGAGTCTTGAGATAATGGAGTGTAGAATTCAATGAGATATTCCATAATAATTTTTGGTCCAAAACACAGAAAAGTTGTTCTCTTTAAATTATAATCTGCATTCAAGCAAAAGAAATAGAGAGAAAAGGAAAATGGAGTTGAATGAGTCAACATACCCCATGTTATTTGTGTCCCATCCCTTGATGGCAGTAACTTCCTTAAGCGCCTCTGCCCAGTGCTGCACAATATCAACCCACATTTTCTTCATGTAGAGTTAATGCATCCCTATATACTTTGCTTTCAAGCTTCACATCGGAAGGTTCCACATCATAAAAATATGGGTATAACCTCTAGTTTGTTGGTTTTCCTATGTTGCATTATGTGTTCTAGTTCACGTAAGCACCAGCTACTGGAGGCATAGCCTTTGGAGAAGATGGGAATGCAGATTTTCAGCCATCGATGGCCTGGAAAATCTCTAGGCTGATCTCTTCACCGAAGTTGATTCCCTTCCCGTCTATGAAAAACACGGATACCCTTATCTAGTAAGGCATGATAGAGGGAATCTGTGAAGTTAGCACGAGTATCCGGTCCTCGAAAACTTAAGAACACATCAAACTCAGCTCCCGATGAGCCATGGCTTGTGGATCCAGTTTCCAAAGAAGAACTGCTTTTCTTTCCATCTAAGTTGCCTCTGCTAAAATTCTGAAAGCAAATCACAAAAAGATTTGACATCCTATTCTCGTCAAAGTAGATGTAAAACCACACCACATTTTAGAGCAATTTTGCAAGACTTGGTTGATGGAAAACAGGTTGTTATGCAATTCAAGGAAGGTACAAGAATTCTATTTGGAATCAGGGCTGACGAGCGATGGTCAGGTAGGAAAGTGAGGCTTGGTTTCCATTTCCATTGTGTTGCGGCATCAATCCAGAGAAGAGGCAAAGATATGATTGAAGGATTAAGAAATGGTCAAGCCACACAAGTGGACATAATATGGAAGAAGTTAAGTCGAGTACGGTCTATAAACAATGTGTGACCTGAATCGAAGCGTCGCTCGCGAAGTTCAAACATACCTCAGTCACTTTCGAGCTCCTGGCTCTGTTGCTATGGCAGATCTGGAAAGCATGGAACAACCTCGTGTTCAGAGCTCAAAGTCCGAACCCCCAGCAACTCATCGACTCCACCCTGGCGATGAATCATAATCACAGAAAGATGGGTAGACAAAAACGCAGGCGAAATCACAGCAGCGAATGGACTTACCCCAATGTCGGAAAGCCCCGATCCGCGACGCGCCCAAGATAAACGTCGATGGATCTTCTGCACGAGAAACAGGGGAAGGAGCCATTGCTCGCGTACGTCGCCGCGACAGCTAAGGCTTCTTGATTGATGGCATTGCACGACAGGCGAGTGGCCTCGGCGTCACAAGAGGAAGCGGTAGCCACTGTTGAATCTGAAGCAAAAGTCGAACTGAAGTTAGAGCTGGAAAACAGAACAGTCGGATCTGGTGCGGGAGATGCCGAGCCGCAGATCAAGCGAGCTGGGAGAGGTGCTTGCTCTTATCACTGGAAGCCCAAGCCGTTTGACATGTTTCCAAAATCTGAAGATTAGCCCATTACAACAGAAATTGTAATAAGATTTGAAGACTTCCATAATAAATCTTAGGTTGATTGAAAATATCATAACCAAGGCTCTTACGGGAAATCTATCTCGCCACCTTGGTATCTCTAATAGTAGCGATCCCTGTAGTAACTATTGTATGAATTAACTTAGATTTGAATATTTACAAATTCTTATTGTATTAAATTATCCAGTCGGTTTTAACGTTACATAGCTTTTTAATTTGGGTTACTAATTCTTATTTGTATTGATTAGAAGCCTTATATTTACCAATTCTATTAAAGATGCGGGCCTTAGTTGACGTGATTTGCCAATATTACTACTTACTTAGTATTGACATTAACTCTCATTTAAGTTGCTTACCGACAATTTATCTAGTTCTTTATTTCCAGCTTTTCTTATTTTTTACAAATTTATTCATTTCTTAACTTGATTTTCTACCACCTTTTCTAAATTACTATATTTACTTACTAACTTTTTCTTTGTTTAAATTATTAAATAGTTTGGGGTTACCAATTCTTATTTTAGTTACAAACATTTTCTTTTCTTCTTCTTTTTTTTTTATCAATTTTCATTTACCTTTCTTTTATTACACCTTAATTTATTAACACGCCAGATATTTTTAATCAATGATAAGAGAAGTTAGCATATTAAACAAAGATTAAATAGCTCGCGTGGAGCTTTCCAAGGACGCTCAAAATATAATACCCATGGTTGGCTACCGTGTGAAGTGGAAAGAGTAACACTTTCCCCCAGCCCCCAACAAAAAAAAAAGAAAGTTAAAGATCAGTCATGAAGTTAATTACAAACCATCTTACTTTTTCTCATCCATCACCAGGTTTCCATGACCTTTCTTGAAATCTAGAATTAATTCTTCTTTTTAATAATTTCCGAATGCATATGTGAAATATACATACCATAGCAAAACAGAGGAAAGAGGTGGGCAAATAAAAAAGGAAAGGAAATAGTATTGGTAAGTTTGATCAATGAACTTACCAATAGAATTAGTCAGAAGACAACGCATTTGACCAGCACAAAACTTGTAAGAGATGCATCATCTTTGAAGACGATCACATTTAATCCAATCTCCCAAATCAATCTCTAGATTTGGACAACACTTCAATCAATACACATTTGTTCGGGTTCATATGATTATTTTGAACTGTAGCAGCTTGAAAACTCTTATGTAATTGCTTGATATTTAAAGCCAAGTCTGACTTCCAATGGCCGCATCCAACTCAAGCATCAATGCAATCATAAGCATCTGACAGTCCTAGTCGCCTTGCAAAAACAAATTGTAGTAATTTAATCCATAATACTAGAACACCTATTCAAGAAACCATGCCTTGACTTTAGTAGAACCACTTAAGATGGTTTATATAATTGAGTGAGCAACATCAATTCTCTCTGAGGATGGACTACCACAAGTTGGGGCGATTGGACCCACTATTTTGTGAAGAAAATGTATTGTCGTTTTTAAAACAATTTTCAATAGTGCTCCTGCAAATTTGATGAGAAAATCACTTTAATAAGTTATTTCTTTCACTTTATTATTATTTTTTCCTCCATGATTGAGAACTTCAGTAAATAAATATATAACTTATGAAGGTTTATGCAAAATATAAGAAAAATCTATTAAAATCTTTACTCTATCATTCTATTTCAAGCACATGACTACTATATTTTAATATATGAATTAATACATGCATTCACTTTTATTTTCTATTAGGTTTTCCTCAATTAATAAAAAAATTTCTGAATGTCCCTGATTTTCCCCCAGTAGACACGAATACAAAGGTAGCCAAGATGATCCAAGGGAATCTCAACTAAAGATATAACACACAAAAATGACCTCAAAATCTAAAGGTAAAAATATATTAGAAATTGACTAAAAACCGGAAGAGCAACGGTCTGAACAGGATTCAACCAGGTCATGAATGCCTCTTGCCAGAGCTATAGCAGGGGCACCTGGAATCTGAAAGTTATCAGTCAAGCCAAAATGGGCCATCATGAACAAGACATGAGCCAGAAGCTCTCCTCCTCTCCTCAGTTGCTGTGCATGATAACTCGCTTTACACTTACCGCTGCATCACACAGTATCTTATCCCACATCTCACTTACAACGCCCCCCCGCACTTCATCGTCGATCTCGCTGTTCAGCTTCGAAGCAAGACAACACCCGTGGAACAGCACGTACTTGCTTTTTTCTCCTCTTGTGACCATCAAATTCAGCTTTGTGTTCACCTGCTCCTGCAGCTGTTCATAGGCACGAGTCATGTTGAGCTCGCGCTCTTCCATTTCCTTCCCATCGAAAAATTTCATGGCCTCGATATAGGTCTCTCGAAATTTGACGCATCCAATCCCGGTTGGCAGCATCTCGGGGTGCATGATGAGGATATACAACATGTACCGAGACAAGTACTTACCGGGCCTAGCTTGCTCATGGAAGTCTTCCTCCATTTTCGGACCGTACAACAATTCAGTTGCAATATGCCAGATGAGGATAATTTGGTCGAACTCGAACTCCATGGTCCACTGTAAATGCTTAATGCGTTCTGACACTTTGACCTCCCGGGAAATTAGGACGGCAGTCCGGGATTGCTTTTCTCTGATATATTGTATTATAGTGTCCTTTATATCAAAGGTCACTTCCTTGTGATGCATGTAAAGGGGCTTCTCGACCATCTCGTCAATGTGCAGAAATTCGAGGAGTCGATGGCAAGCATGGTGCTTCTCTTTGAACGCAAAGCTCAATAGGTTGAATTGACCAATGTGATCCGACCACCGGCGCCGTTTAGTCAGCGGTTGCAACCAATTGATGAGATCCAAGACGGCGAAATTCTTTTTCTTAATCAACCAACAAGCCGTTCTGTCGGAGAACAAAAGATCAATCAAAGCATAAATCTCCAGGAATATGGCCACTGCTAGCAGTATAAAGCTCATACAACGATCAGCTGTTGAGTACTGCTGATCTGCGATCAAGATGAAGAGTACCACTACGATACAGGTCGAAAACAATCCGACTATGCGACGAGCGAAGCCCCAATTGGTATAGATTGCCGAGGCCTTCGTGTAGAGCAAATCGTACATGATTCCCATGTAGAAATTTATCAGTATGAATAATCAATAAATTAAGAATGAATTTGATCGATACATGATTGTAAAATATCAAAACTTATATATATATACAATGGAATTAAAACGTAACTATTTGAGCTATAGACTCACTTGATGAAAAACATATCAAACTGATGTAATCAGTGATCTATCGGAATGTCAGATCTTCCTCTCTATGACCTATTTCAGTATAGCAACTTTTAATAGGATTCAAGCGATATAAGTATAATCTACCTTTTATAGGCTAAGGGGGACCTGAAGAAACCCTAATCAATAACGTGTCAACCTGGGCCCTTCCATTATGCTTTAGTTAAACACAATTCTACACTTTCTCAACTTCTTCAACTAGGCCCATTATTAATAGATGCCATAACCCAATTAAATAAGATCACTTAAGGGTTTAACATATATTGGAATATCCATTAACCCGATTATTTAAAATAGAAAATCGACTAATTAATATAAGCCCATTATAGGAAATTTCCAACATTCTCCCACTTGGGCTACATTAATTAACTTATTTTTATTTTGAAAACGATTTTATTTGAAAACGACACTCTCGAGTTAATAACTGAAAATTTATTTTATGTGGCCATAATTTTGAAAAATAATATTCCAATAACGGCATCTCAAAACCAATCCAATCCTATATAACCTCATTATAGGATTATGGCGATCAATGTGTTAAGAAAATACCACAACACATGACCTTCCTTAATCACTATAGTAAGCATTATATTTTCATGGATCATGGGCCTAGTAGTGTAGTAAGAAATAGCGCCAACATGTGATCAAAATATACACTATTTATTATCGGTCCTTAATGCAATTTCTCAACGACATGAAATTGCATTAGTGCAATTTCTAAACAACATGAAATTGCACAATTATGTCACAATCCAACATGGGATCTCATAATTAGTGACATTTAGTCCTCTTTAAACTAAAATTTGTTTAAAGATACTGTTTCATATTTCCATTTCTCAGTCGACAGGAGAATGGATAACAATAAAATCAACAATAATGATCATCAAAAGTAAATGCTTTAATAGACATTATAAAAGCATTATTAGTTTGCACATAACTATAATATCCAGAAATACAAACTATATAGCTTCCACTAACAAAAGAGATCAATAAACTCTAAAACACCCATATTCTTTACATGTTCTTTAAACAAAATGAGTCGTAAATCTTTTGTTAGAGGATCAGCTAACATGAACTTAGTTCTAATATTTTCAATCATAATATCTCCCTTTTTGACCAAATCCTTAATAGTATAATATTTGATCTCCATATGTTTGGACGCATTGCCAATCTTGTCATTCTTAAAATAAAACACAGCTATAGTGTTGTCACATATAATGCAATAAAATCAATTATGGACAATGAGCAATTCAACAAAATAATTAGCACATCACAAACTCCCTTTTGGGCAGAGTGTATAATGCACCATTATTTTCCACAACATAAAGATTACGAAACAACAAAGAGAATTACGTATAATTGTTAATGATCCATCTCCTTTGGGCAGACAAATCCTTTAAATTATACATCTTAATGATATCAATATATAGAGACGATAAGGAGAATTACATATAATCTTCAAGGATCAATCCCCTTTGGGCGACACAAATCCTTTAAATTATACATCTCCATTATCTCAACATAGAGGGAAATTACACATAACTCTCAAAAATTTATTCTCTTTAGGCGGATAAACCTTTTGAGTCACACATCCCCATCATTTATCTCTAATATATCAATATAGAAACGGAATTACACATAACTTTAAAAAATTTATCTCCTTTGGGCAGATAAATCTTTTTTGAGTCATACATTCCCATTTTTTAATTTTGGAATTTATCTTTATGCAATTTTCAAATTAATATACACAATAACCTCCTTTGGGCAGGTGATTATATATACTAATTTTTATCAATAAGAAACTTCAATAATTTACAAACTTTAACAATTTGTAAATAATGTTCCATTTAATCAATGCCAAAAAATTCATTAAATAATATGAAACACTTTACGACATGTGCTTCCCAAGATCATATTGCATTTATCAAACAACAATTTTTGCCACAATTTTATATGCCTATTTCTACAATTAAGCATGTAAGATTATCTAGTTAAACTAAAGCAAGAAAGTATAGATAATCTATGCTAAATTAGGGAAAGTGAATATTGTTATCATATCCCTCATACCCTATAATAAATTTCCATAAATTAAAAATTGGAAATATAGGCACAAAATTATTTTTCATTGAATTAAATATGGATAACAATAAATAATTTCGAATAAATATTTAAATATGCCAAAATTAAAATTTACCATACCAAAAATCATAAATTAAAAATTAGGCATATTAAAAAAAAAAATGAAACAAAACGGGTCTTAGAGGACCCTAAACACATCCCCATGCACCATTCCGTGTGCGTGGGGCTAGCGGCTCGATTGGGGATCTTTATCAATCTCCATTGTGCTTCAATAAATAAGACACTCTTGCACCCAATCAAAATCCAAGACGAATTAATTGAAGAAAAGAAAAGAAAAGAAAAGAAAAGAAACTAAATCGTCCATATCCAAGCTTCAAGAAATTATTGTTCTTGTCTTATAGCTTCGATCTACTGCTACTCATCTTCAAAAAACTCAAACAATAATACATAATACTAGAACCTCTAAACCTCAAAAATCAGCAAGATACAATTGAAAAGAAGTATCTCTAATTTCACCCCATCTAGAGGCTTTGCATTTGCATCGTTGGGTTCGACAACTAATATTCAAAACAATGATGTACTCAATGTCCCAGCCATGACATTGCAATTAACCACAAGTGAGGAGATCATGGGAAAGAAAGGAAGAACAAGCTAGATTGCTGCATTTTCTTTTGCACATATATAATTAAATAGAGCCTATTATTCGATCCAATAAAATCCATACTAATTTCTGGTAATCATTCCATATAATCAAACGAAGACCCCGTCTTACTAAAGAAAAGGTCAAAAAAGTGGAAACTACCCAAAACTCCAGCCAAGGCAAGCCACCACAAGATGGAACCAAGAATCAAACTACCCATATAGATCGAGAAATACAAGAACCAGACCCAATCAATCGGTGCACTCGATCACGCATGAGAGACATCTAACACGGATGGGAAGCAATGGGATCCGTCATCAACCATAGAGCCGAGCCTCAATTCACTCGAATAGAAGGCTAAAAACTCATAGATAGGAGGCAACACAAGCACCCGCAAAAGCCAAGAAAACCAACGGGTAAAGTTCAAAACCAAACAAAAGCCCAAAACTTTTCCACACCAAGAAAAGAAAAGAATAAAAACTTTGAATTGCATCGGACCGAAAACAATCTACTCAAGAAACAACATGGGTTCGTGGGCAACAATTGAAAGGGAACATATTGAGACCCAAGAATCGCAACTTCTGAATCTAAACCACATTGAACCCAAGAATCACAATATAAAAATACCCATATAATAATTGCTAACATACATCATTCAATTGAAAAAAAAATTCTAAATTTTTTAGAACCTTTACAAAATTAAGAACCCCTAGAATTTCAAATTTGAAATTCTCACTCAATACTCAATAAAATTATATAAATTATATATGTGAGAACATGTAGATATGTAGAACAAAAGCTCTAAAGTTTCAAAATTGATTGATCTATGCAAAAGGTTTTCATCAACTAATCATGCTCCAAAAAATCCAAAAGAAAATTATATGTCGAAGTTAAGACCTATATGAACAATTTTCATGAAGGAGTTGACCTCCAGATCTTAACACAGAAATTGAAAAAAAAATCGACAAAAGAAACAGGCGGACAACATGCATATCGGAACTAAATAGAACATTATTACAGATTATTGAACTGACTTTGGACGATGATTTCGGATAGCAACCGACACTGGATTGGGGTGTTCTATGACTCGTTGGAAAGCTCTTTAAGTTGACTTCAAATGTTATGAAGACATCAAACACTAAAAAGCTTGTTTACTAGCTCGTTTCCAGACATATGCACAGAGAGGTCCATCATAGATCCGAAATTGCAAAATAATGATCATCCAAGAAATCAAACATATCATCATCATCATAGCTTATTTCTTCCATCTAATGCATTATTTTTACCTATTTAATAAGTACTTTGATTTGATTTGACCAAAAAAAAAACTTTGATTGACCGAAATCGCATAAAAACTTGTAAATCACAAACTGATAGAAGCTCAAAACCAAAAGGAACAAACACAGTAAACAATATACCGGATTTGTCAAAAAAAATTTGGGTTTTACAACCATATATGACCCGCTCTGATACCGCATGTAGAAATTTATCAATATGAATAATCAATAAATTAAGAACGAATTTGATCCATACATGATTGTAAAACACCAAAACTTATATATATACAGCGGAATTAAAACGTACATGTTTGACCTATAGCCTCACTTGATGAAAAACAGGTCAAACTGATGTAATCAGTGATCTATCGGAATGTCAGATCTTCCTCTCTATAACCTATTTCAGTATAGTAGCTTTTAATGGGATTCAAGCGACTGATAAGTATAATCTACCTTTTTATAGGCTAGAGAGGGGACTTAGCAAACCCTAATCAATAGCGTGTCAACTAGGCCCCTCCAATTACAGGCTTCAGTTAAACACAATTGCCTACACTTTGCTGCTCAACTAGGCCCGTTATTAATAGATGCCATAAGCAAATTAAATAAGATTACTTAAGGGTTTAACATATATTAGAATATCCATTAACCCGATTATTTAAAATAAAAAATCAATTAATTAATGTAAGCCCATTATAGGAAATTTCCAACATTCCAATTCAATCTCGATGATATTGAAGGGGTTGAAGAAAGAACGATCAATTTTTAGCACCAACAGACTTGTGTAGCTATCCTTGAAACTCAGCAGGAGATCTGCGAAAAGGCATTGGAATATGTCGATCAAGCCTCTGGCCGCAAGCAATTCTGCGTGCCGCCTTTCTCCTCTGTTCTCCGAGCCGCGGGCCTCAATCACTTCGAGCGGTATGACAGTGCAGCCCTCAGCCTCCATCAGCTTTTGTGTTCCATTATCTTGCTAAACTGAGGAGGTGGGTCGGGGATGGAGTTCCTGAACCGCTCACTGCTGGAAGTCCAGAGCACATAAACCCTTTCGCCAAACTTGACGAGCCCGGCTAGTATCATCACCATGGTGAGGATGGATATCTTTGGGCTGGTCTCCGCCGTCAGAAAGATATAAAATGTTACTCCCGCTTGGGTGACTAGGTACAACAAATGCCTCAAGTAGAGTTGATTGTCTTCTAAGGCATAAGCTGTAATGGTGTCGGGGCCTCCTAAATGTAACAAGAGGAATGGCGACCAGAACACGTTCAGCTGGGTGCTCGCATCCACACCTTGGCTGTTTGCCTTCCGGAGCTTGTTCGTGATTATGTTGAGTGTGTAGATCGCAACTGGATCGGCCATTAGGTAGGCCAGCCAAACAATTCCCCTCAACAAGGCTGAGTGGATGTATTTGCGGCGATTGCCTGTACAAATCAGCAGGGTTTGGGGGATGAGGCTGGGGAAGGCAGCACCGCGGAGCTCCCATTCTTCCCACAGCTCCATGAAACATGGAGAGGAGACCTGCATCACCGTGATCTCCTTGACGATCGTTGCCTTGAGCTGCTGAGATGCAAGACTTGTATTAGCAAAAGGATGATGATAGTACGTTGCTCATTAAAAACAACGTTCAGCTATAGAGACATACTTCGCTGTGCAGCCTAATTAAAAACGACGATTTATTCTTTGCTCGCTGCTGGAGAAAATCTGCCCCCTTCCATGGTTTCTTAAGCTGATACTTTTGAGAACCGAAGGAAATTCTCGCATTCTTTTTATTTCCGGTTGTTTTTGTCTTTTCCCCGCCTATTTTGAAATTTGCTTTTGCTCAATATATAAATCTACTATGTCCAATAAAAATTTGGACATTCATAATCATAACAAATTATATATAGTTCGAATTTGACTGAAGCATAGATGATGCTAAATTAGGTGTTGAATTTAAACTGTTTACGGAATCTAACCCACCGAAAAATTTAGATTTGTTCAAAATCTGGTGTGCATCTTTTAATCGTTAGCAAATCTGTATTATTCGGGCGTCGGGAAGTTGATCTTTATCTTTGACCGGTTTGACTTCCTGGGCTTTCTTCATATTGCGCACTGGAGGGAGACTATTTCCTTGGATGTGTACAAAACAAAGAAGAAAGCCACTACAGAACAAAGTAATGGGCTCGCATGTTGTATAACTTTTATATTTATTTGTGAGGCGCCGGGATCTTGTCAGAGAAAGAAAAAGAAAACAAGGGTTTGCTTTATTCTTCTCTCTCCTCAATAAAAGGTGCATTTGAAAAGAGAAACGTACCTCATTGATGAGAAAATATTGGGTGCGTGCGACATGCCAGCGTGTCAAACGGGAAGGGCGTTGGCTGATCGACACGTGTCCGCATGTCAGTCCACGTCGATTAGGGTTTCAAAAAATTCAAACCCCCGTGCGCTGCCCCTTTTCTCTTTCCTCTCCCCCTTTTCTCCTCTTCTTTTCTTGAAGCACATCCTCTCCTGTGTCCTCTCTTGACAATTTTCTCTCTCTTCTATCTTCTGCCCATTTTCTCTCTCCTTTTCTCAAAGCCTCTCCTTGCCCATTTCTATCTCCGCCGCGGCGCCGCACCCGACGACCACCGCTCGGCGAGATCGACGACCACTGTCGCCGCGTAGCACCCAACGACCACCGCCGCGCCGCGCCACACAGCGATTGCCATCGCGCTGCGCCACGCTCGACAACCACCGCCGCGCCCGACGACCTCCCCTGCCCATTTCTCTCTCCGCCGAAGCGTGTCGAAGCTCTGCTCGTGCTCGCCACTCGGATCGAGCCGCAGGGGTCGCCGTTGACAATCGAGGTCTCCTATCATCGCGTCACCAGAACTTAAGGCGACGAAGCTCTCTCTCCCCCCGCTCCGTTGTTGCATTGCCCAACGACTGCCGCGCCGGGCCCGACTCTCTCCCCTGCCCATTTCATACGAACTGTATGTGAGCCACACCTATTTTTGGATGGTGTGGCTCACATACATGGATGGCAGAAACAATATTCCTGCATGGATGTCTGGTATTTGTCTTTGGATGGCGGGACATGCCCTCTTGGGGGCGAACTAGTGCGCCTTTGTATTGACAATAAGGGTTAACCCCCCAGGGATCAACCTTGTAATTGCATTTGTGAACAGAAGTTTTTCAGTTTGAACGGAATTGTCTCGCTATTTTCTTGTTAAATCAGTATTCAGATACAACAGTAGGATCACCTTGTAATTGCATTTGTGAACGGAATTGTCTTTGCTATTTTCTTATTAAATCAGTAATCTTCAGATACAACAGGAGGACCACCTCCATCATGAATCTTTTACATTTCAAATGTAGCCAGAAATCCAGGGGCTAAAAAAGATGAAGATAGATGCAATAACAATGGACAAAATAAACGAGTGCCAACAATCGCTCGCTACTAATTACTAAAATCCATATCAAAACTCCCCTATTTACAAGGGGAAAAAGGAATTATAATATCTCAGCCCCTAAAAGAATTACAAAAAGTAAGGCTCCTCGTAAGTTAGCCATGTAACTCCAAACTAACTGAAAGGCGCCTCCATCCCAGAAATGGGCAGGGGAGAGAGTCGGGCGCGGTGCGGCGGTCGTCGGGCAATGCAGCAACGGAGCGGGGGGAGAGAGAGCTTCGTCACCTCAGGTTCTGGCGACGCGATGATGGGAGACCTCGATCGTCGATGGCGACCCCTGCGGCTCAATCCGAGTGGCGAGCACGAGCAGAGCTTTGACACGCTTCGGCAGAGAGAGAAATGGGTAGGGGAGGTCGTCGGGCGCGGTGGTGGTCGTCGGGCGTTGGGATGCGGAGACAGAAATGGGCGCGGCGGTGGTGGTCGTCGATCATGCCGAACGGTGGTCGTCGGGCGCGACGCGGCGGTGGTCGCAGTGTGGCGGTGGTCGTCTGGCGCAGCGCCGCGGCGGAGAGAGAAATGGGTAGGGAGAGGCTTCAAGAAAAGGAGAGAGAAAATGGGCAGAAGATAGAAGAGAGAGAAAATTGTCAGGAGAGGACACAGGAGAGGACGTGCTTCGAGAAATGAAGAGGAGAAAAGGGGAAGAGGAGAGAGAAAAGGGGCAGTGCGCAGGGGTTTGAATTTTTTGAAACCCTAATCGACGTGGACTGACACGCAGGTATGTGTCGATCAGCCAGCGCCCTTCCCGTTTGACACCTGGCACGTCGCACGCACCCAATATTTTCTCCACGTTGATAGAGAAAAGTGCCGCACAAGCAAACCGGAGGTCTAAGCTGACTCATTACTCAGCATGGCCAACAAGCAAAACCCAGAGGGAGAAACACTTTGTGTTAGTCCATGGGGTTTGCCATGGAGCTTGGTGCTGGTACAGAGTGGCCACCCACCTTGAGTCCTCGGGCCACAAGATCACCGCGTTGGACATGGCTGCTTCAGGGGTCCATCCAAAGCAGCCCCAAGATTTGAAGTCCATCGTGGAATACGTGGAGCCGCTCATGGAGTTCTTGGGGTTTCTGGGTGAGCGAGAGAGGGTGGTTCTGGTAGGGCATAGCCAGGGAGGGGCTGTCTTGTCGATGGCCATGGAGAGATTTCCTGAGAAAATTGCAGTTGCTGTGTTCGTTGCTGCTTTTAGGCCTGGCCCTGAGCTCCCCTATCACTCCATCTTTGAAGAGGTATCTCTCTCGCTCTCTCTGTGCACGTTAATTTTTCTTATGAACTTGGCTAAAGTAGTGGTAAACAAGACAGGTTTCGGATTTTTTTCCCGGTACAGTAAACCACACATATGCTGATGAATCCAAATTTGCCCTAGAAAGGTTCTTAAGAGTTGCCGAGCAATTAGGCGCCGCCGCGGGGGCGGAGGCTTTGGGTTTGAAACGTTTCCAGTGGTAATATTCTCGAGCTAATCTTGTCCGAGTAAGAAAGTGCACGATACTCCAAGATGAAGCTGTTAAAATAATTAGGGTACGAAATAATTAAACACAAGCATTATTGGTTGGTTCAGTGCAGGATTCATGCGAGAAATAAAGTAATAATTTAATGGATCCTAGAATGCATTAAACCCATATCTGGCTGTCATCTCGACACGTTTCTCTTCCTTTTATACATAAACAATATAGTAATCGAGATTATCAGGTAATCCAACTATGGGATGGCTACCAAAAATTGCACACAAATGGGGGAGGCCAGGCCGGCCACCAACTGATAAGGAATAGATTAATATCATTTCACACGGCATTTTTCTTTTTTTAACTCGTGGCATGGTAAGATGCATCTTATTGAGCTTTTGAAAACAACCTTAGCTTAGATCTTCGCCGAAAAACAGTGTGTACATAAATGTGCATTTGCAAAAATGTACATAAGAAGTTTTAAATCTTTTGTCGCGTTGGCTTTTCCAACGAACAAGTGACTGGTGTAACTTAAATGAATGAAAACCGAAAGTTAAGGAATTCTAATAAGTGATAAAAAGTTGTGGTCCTAAAATTAGTATTGTACGAAAGGTTTGGAACTTCTATCGTACTTTTCTCTACATTTGACATTGTGCAACATACAATACCACAGATAAAATCAATTAAATGCATTAAAACAGACTTTAAAGGGACTTTGTCATGAGTTTAGGAACACGATTATGAAGATCTCAAAATTGAAGAACGAGCTCTTTTGCTCTCCCCTATCTCTAAAGGGTCACTTGTACAAGCATCTCAATAATTCCTTTTTTTTTTTTTGGAAGAAAATTCATCATGACATAGTTGACTAAATAGATTAAAGTAGTTGAGAGAATGTAGAAAGCACATATCGAATCAACCTTTTCATATATGAAGACCTACATATTTATGCATGACATTTACTAGCTGCTCATTGATTATACAGTGTCTCTTCTATGATCACAGCATTCTCGTAGATTGGACTATGATATGGTTCCACAATACCGGTTTGATGATGGCCCTGATAAGCCTCCAACCTATATTTCATTTGAAGACGACTTCTTGGCTTCCAAGTTCTATCACGCTCCCCACCTGAGGTTAGTTCACTTGTTTTTTTCTTTTTATCAAATAAAAGAACATAGCATATCTACACTAAGAATTGTTAGAACTTGAATGGGCATCAAAGTTAGAACGCATCTTGTGATTTTCCTTTATTGTTTGCAGGACGTCACGTTGGCGTCCTACCTAAAGCGGCCATTTCGTCTTTATCCTGATCAAGACAAGACGAAGGAGGAAATGGCAGTCACGAAGGGCAGATTTGGCTTGGTTCGCAGGGTTTACATCGTATGCGACCAAGACCTTCTAATGATGGAAGGCCTGCAGAGATGGATGGTGGAGATGAACCCGCCGGATGAAGTCAAGGTAATCTCCGGCTCAGATCACATGGTCGTGTTCTCTAAGCCCCTAGAGCTTTGTGCCTGTCTTGAAGAGATTGGGCGACGTTATTGTTCTTGAGATTTGTTACAGCAGTTGCATTTTTCTCATCAACATGAAAAATGAAGTTGAGGAATGAGGAGGGCGTTTCTTTCTTCAAAAAGAAGTAAAGATTGTGTTAAAATAATTTGTTATCATGGAATAAAAAATAATTATTAGATACAAAAAAGGTGATTGTTGGATACGAAAATAGTGTGTTTGTTTCTCCGGGATGAAATAAAGAGCTTGTTGAAATAATTTATTATCATAAAAAGAGGTGTTTCTTAGATATGAAAAGAGGTGACTGTTACTTATTTAAAGTAGTGATTATTGACGGAAAAAAAGTGATGATTGATTATGAAGGGAGCGATGGTTCCAATAAGGTATTATTTTTTAAGAGATATGTTGTTTGATTTTGTAGCCCAATTGTAACATCCTTGATACCGACCCCGTGAGAATCGGCCATAAGGTCTTGAATGAGTCGACCATGGGCCATTGGCCATGGATTGATCGGTTCGATCGGTAAGAGATCAAGGATCGGTCATGATCTGACCAATCGACTGATTATGAGCTGGTCGAGGTGTCGGCTGTGAAAAGTCTATCGACCATACCGATGGGATTTGATCACCAGCTTATAAGATGATTGATGGATCATGAGAATTGGTCATGGGATGATTTTGGATCGGCGGATGGTCATGGGTTGATCCAATTGGTCATAGCGTCCAGTCGTGAGTGATTCCGCCCGGCTATGCATCGATACACAAACGATCCGACTTGACCAAAAGCGATTGTCTTCCGACCAAAAATGCATCATTCCCTATTTAATTCTTAGTGATCAGAAGGGAATCTCGAATTGGTGATATCCGATCGTGGATTAGTGATGCACCGATCATAAACCATATGGATGGATCGGGCGCCGATCGAAATGAGCCCTAGGATAGACGTGGCTATTCTATCACAATTCCTAAGGTCTATAAGTGCATTGAATTAGTGCTAGGCCATGGGTAGCCTTGAAATTAGCCTTGAACCGACCTGAGGACCAAGGATTGAACTAAGAGGGAAAGTCGCGTCAAGCTCGGCGATGGGCCTAGAGACCGGCCTGAGGGCCAATCCTAGAGCCAACCAGGCCAACCGTGCTGACCCTAGGGTCAGCCATTGAGCCGACCCAAGGGCCAACCCTCATGGCCGACCAATCGCCTAAAGGGAGCCGTTTGGGCGAGTTTGGGGTACGTTGCCCAAACCTCGGGCATATGTGATTCGATTTTTCAAGATGTACCTAATCATCCATTTTCTAGCCCTAGAACCGACTTAGACGGTGGAATTCTCCGGACCGCCTTCTTGAGGAAGAAAAAGACAAAGGAAAAGAAGACTCTAGAACCCTTCATTAGTGTAAAGGATAAGGATGTCTTCCATTTTTCAAAGGTCATGATAGTAGTGAAAAATATCTTGGGGGCTATGAAAGAGATGGATCACACATGGCCCAATCGGAAGGCGACACCCGAACTTTCATCATGAGCCTATAGAAATTTAGATGCCAAGTTGGTAATCTAGACCCCTTCATCTTTAAACTTCCATAAATGACCATAAATGCGAAGGAACAAATGGTCCAATAAGAAAGCGAAAGGTGGGCCGTCGTCAATAACGTCTACAAGCTAGACCACCAAGCAAGATCTTTTAGTCATACCTACTCACTTTTAAGTACAATTATTGGTCATATTGGCTTGACACTTAAGATTTTTAGGCGGGCCATTTGGAAGAATTGGAATGGACCGCTTGGATCGGTAATGATGACACCGGGTAGTATAAATAGAAGTACTCCTCTTCATTTCTCACCCTTGCCATCCATTTCCTCCTCCTTTTCTCCCTTGGACGCCCTCCTCCACTTTCACGTCTCTCTCTCTCCTTCGGTTTTCAAGAAAGCCGCTTTCTTTCTCTCAAGTTGGTTTCTCTAGTCTCGTGAGGTTTGTTCAAGTAAGTAGAATCTCTCACTTCTCCCTAGTATTGTGGGGCGCCAGGATCCTTGTCAGAGAAAGAAAAAGAAAACAAGGGTTTGCTTTATTCTTCTCTCTCCTCAATAAAAGGTACATTTGGAAAGAGAAACGTACCTCACGTTGAAAGAGAAAAGTGCCGCACAAGCATGAGATATTTGTCTTTATATAAATAATTTTGGCTTTTGGCTTAAATTAGATATGAAAAACACTCAAGCATGTGAGTATTATAAGTCTAATTTTACGATTATA
Source organism: Corymbia calophylla (assembly GCA_014182845.1). NCBI lineage: Eukaryota > Viridiplantae > Streptophyta > Magnoliopsida > Myrtales > Myrtaceae > Corymbia > Corymbia calophylla. Next base: position 18,862,047 of record CM024700.1, on the reverse strand, counting down.
GTGTATTATTTACTTATGGCTCTCTCTATAGATGTAGGTACTAACAATCAGACTGAACCATGTTCCCACCGATTTAATTACAAGATCATAGTTTTTGAGTTAATTCTAGAGCATAGGATTAGATTTTCTAAATTTTGATTTGGGGTTTTTTCACTTGTCTAGTTATTATCTAGAAATTCTATGATTGCAATTATGTCTAGAATGGAAATAGAATTTGAGAAGTTTGACAGAAGGAATAACTTTAGTTTGTGAAGCTTCAAGATGGAGGCGTTGTTAACAATGCAAGGTTTGGCAGAAGCCTTGGAGAGTAAGAATGAGTTGCCCAAAATAATGAGAGATGCCCAAAAAGACGTGTTAATAAGAAGGGTAAGGAGTAAAATCTTGTTGAACCTATTGGATGAGGTCTTACTAAAGATGGTCAAGGAGAAGGATACTGCAACGTTGTGGGCAAAACTCCAAGCCCTTTATGTCATGAAGGGTTTGAACAATCGCTTAAATATATTGAAAAGTATATTTTAGTTTTGATACACTCAAAGTATACCTATCGGAATCTAGATGAGTTTAATAAACTCATGATGGATTTAAAAAACGTCAATAAGATTCTAAATGATGAAGAATTGAGCATAATGTTGTTAGCTTCTCTATTAGAGTAATGAGAACACTTTACTAATACAGGAGCATACTACAATTACCTCGAAAAAGGATAAAGTCTGCCTTGTTCTCTAAAGAGTGACAAAGAAAATTGCAAGATGAGAGTCTAGCATAGGATGTAGCACGGGGACTAGTGATTTGAGGTAACGACCGACATCGTGGGTCCAACAACAATAGAGGTAAAAGCATATCAAAGTCACACCATAGAAAGTCCAAGGGACATGTGAAGTGCTTTGAGTGTCATGAGGATGGGCAGATAAGGAGAAATTGTCTGAAGCTAAGAAACAAAGGTGAAAGGCAAAATGTCACAAGCAATGTAAGGAAAGTTGTTGGGAGAGCACTAGTGATGCAAAGGCCATCTTATGTGTAATTACTAATTCGTCAAGAGATGAATGGAAGCTAGATTCAGCGTATTCTTATCATATGAAGCCTCATAGGAACTGATTTACTACTTACTAAACTGCCGATAGTGGTAGAGTTTTAATGAGGAATAATGTAGCCTAGAAAGTTGTGGCAATACGAACAATTCGAATTTGGATACAAGATGGGGTAGTGTGCACACTGACATACTTGAGGTGTATACCGAAGTTCAAAGAGAACCTTATTTCTCCGAGTACACTTGATGATATTAAGTGAAAATACACCAATAAATGTGGAGTACTAAAAATCTCTTGAGGTGGTGTGACAGTGATGAAGAGGAAGAAAGTAAATACTCTGTATCATCTATTAGGAGTTTCATCAGGTGAGCCAAATTCTTACTAAACTCGATTATGCCATATGCAATTAGGGCACTTGATGAGGTAAGTATGACGATGCTAAGTGGGTGGGGTTGTTGAAGGATCAGAAGATATGGAAGCTGAACTGTGTGAGCATTGCATCTTTGAAAAGTAGTGCCAGATTAAGTTTCCTACAGCTATTCATTTGACCAAACAACCTGTTAAACATATTTATTCAGACGTTTAGGGACCATCCTATGAAAGGAGGCGCTAGCTCGCTATATGCTGACATTTATTAACAACTATTTGAGGAAGGTATGGGTATACTTTTTGATACACAAATGTGACATGTTTAATCAGTTCAAAAAATTTAAGGCAATGATTGAGAAACAGTTAGATAAACAAATCAAGTGCTTAAGATTCAATAGCGGCATGGAGTTCTATAGTAAAAATTTTGCCAAGTTTTACCAAAGAGAATGGATTATGAGACACCACAGCAGAATGGTATCGTAGAATAGAAGAATAGAACTTTAGTTGAGTGAGCTCAGTGCATGCTTTCACATGCAAGACTAGGCAAGGAATTTTAAGTTGAAGTAGTAAACATGGCATGGTACTGATTAATCGATCTCCATTATCTACCATTGAGTGGATCTTGAGGAAGTATGGTCAGGAAAACTATTGATTACTTCGAATTACAATTATTCAAATGTCCTATGTATGTTCATGTGAGTGATACAAGATTGAGTCGAGGGCAAAGAAGTGCATATTTTTGAGTTATACACATAGGGCATAAGACTACCGACTATGGTTCACTAGTCCTAGATCCTCGATTTTCTACTTAGTTTAGACATGATCTTCGTAAGACTACAATGCTTCGACAAAGGAGCTTTGAGACACAACTAGTAGAGCAAATGGGTCATAGTGTTAGCAATGAGGTAAAGCTTCGAGTAGAGATCCGGAGACCTCATAGGTAATAGAGATAGTGACTACAAATGAGGCCACAACTACTAAAGTTGATGATATTGAACAAGCAGCACAATATAATTGCAGACAAATAAAGAAGGCAAATTAGACCACTAGTATATTATAGTTATACAATTATTGTTTATCCATTGATTGTAGATGACAAGGTGGTGTTGACACCTAAATTTTGATCAAATATTTAGAATTAAATTGTCTAGAAAATTTTGGGCCAATTTGGCTCTAACAAAAAGATTTTCGTATCACCTAGATACTAATATCATTTGCATTTAGTCCACGAAGGGGTTGGGCTTTCACGCCCAGCCCCACTCTTCTTTCCCTCTTCTTATCTACCCAAGCCTAAGGCTCGGCCCCTTTCATTTTTTCTTTCTGCCGGCCCAGCCCAGCTTTCTTCCTTCTTCCTTCTTCCTCCTTGCTGCACTTCACATGTGCAACAAAGAGATGAGAGGAGAAGACGGCAACACCTGCAGAGGTCGAAGAGGGCGAGGGGACAGCCTATTAACGTAGACAAGTAGCTGGCGATGGAGGGGGGCAGGCGCATTCAATGCGCTGAGGAGCTCGTGGCGGCTCCAAGGATTGGCCCCCCCTCCTCCTCTACTTTCTCCTCCTTCCTTCCTCTTTCTTTTTTCCTCGACGTTACGGTTCACGCGCAGGAGACATTGACGTGCGGAGCAAGACCTATGATAGTGAACGAGACCAGATTGGCGACAGAAAAGACGTCTTGCAGGCGCCATCAATGCTGCCACGCAAAGTAGAGCAAGATCTGGCGCAAAATCCGGGCAGAGAGGACATCTTGGCAGACTCCTTCAATGCCGAGATGCCCTCGGCAGAGAAGAGGGGATGGGACGTCGGTTCGGCCTAGAGGGACACCGGTTCGGCCTCGAGGGAGGCCGGTTGGCATCCCAAGAACCGGCAACCGAACCCCCCGGCGACCGGACCCCTTTCGGCCTATAAATAGCGGAGGGCGGAGAGAAGTGAAAAAGATGGGAAATCGGGGCAAGTAGGCGGCATAAAAAGGGGGAAAGAAGTGAGACCCGAAAGAGAGATTTGAGGGAGAGTGAGAGTAGAGGTTCTGAAAAAAAAATCCAGATTCGAGGGAGAGAGAGAGCTGTGAGGGAGTGAAATCAAGAGCAGAGAGAGAAAGCCGAGCAGAAACTAAGAATAGGTGAAGGAGAGTCGCTAGCTACCAGTATCCTCTTTCTCGTCGGAGCTGCGGTAGGTTTCGTTCGGGGTTGTCCCGTTTCTTTTGTCTTGAGGCTGAAATCAATTCCCAAGGATCCTAGCTCGACGAGGAGCGAGGCAAACGGACGTGGCCTGATCTATCGAGCTTGTTCACCATCCGACATTGCCAAGCTAGGTAGGGAACAACGTCAGCGTTCACTGTTTGCTCCCTTGTTTTGCCCTATTTTTCGCGCGTCGGACCGGAGCTCATAGCCGCCCGACTTGCGGGAACTCCTGCCCCTTCTTCCTTAGTTAATTGCTTTTGTTTTTCCATTTGTCTGGCGAGAGCTTCGGTTCTAGTCCCAGGCGTTTGTGGAGATGCCCGAACGAGAGTCGGATGGCTGGGATCCGTGAGGTCAAGCCTCGCGTCGTCGGACTCACCGTCGTCCCTACTACCGCCCGTTGCTTTGTCGTTGATGTCCTGCTCTTGCAATGGCCGGCGTTGGCCGCCGTGACAAGGCCAAGATGGCCGGGACGCACTCGACTATACCAACGGCGCTGCGGAGGAGATAGTTGCGATTCATGTCGCGAATCGGGTCGCACGCGAGTCTTGGTTTCGGGTAGGATTTCGGACTAATGGGCATTGGCAAATGCGGGCCGACTAGGGCCTGTTTCTTTTTTTTTTGGGCTGACTAAAAAAATTAAGTCGGGTTAGGCCGATCCAGTTTAAAGCTTGCTCTATTTCGGGTTAGGCCTATCTTTTCTGCTTGGGGCCTTTATTTTTGGGGAAGAAAAGCCATACTGGGCTCGCAGTTAGGCCCAGCCAAATTGAAGGCCCATTGATTCGGGTCATCTGACCCGAGCCTGTCTGGATTGAGGCCGCACCTGAAGATTTGACCCAACCCGGTCTGGTTTGGTCGGTTGTATTATATAATATAATATAATTATTTTAATAATAAAAAAAAAAATGTTTTTTTCAGAAAAATCAGAAAATCCAAATATATTTCACATTTTCCAGGAAAACCAAGAAAATCCAGAAATATTTCATATTTTTCAAAAAATCAAAAAAAGCCAAAAAAATGTTTGTTTCGACAATTCATGGAAATACCTTGAAAAATTCAAAAATATCAAAATTCAAATATCAAATTCAAGATTTCAACAAGATTAGATATTGGAAGAGCATTAGTAATTAATTAATATAATCAAGTCCATGATCCTAGTTTCTCTAGTTACACGGGGTTTCTAATCGACCCACCTCAAACTGATTAGTGATGACTCCTTTTAAAATAAAATTGAATTGCAAGGTTAAAACTCAAACCTTAAGTTGTGAATTGGTGAGCTTGGGAGAGCCCGGGCTAAGCCCTAATAAAGGTATTAGTCAAGTCATTAGCCTCGGACTATGAAAAGGAAGGTCACGACAATTTCGCGACTCCGCTGGGGAATGACTTTTTTTTTGTGGACTTAGGCCTTTTTGTCTTGTTTAAATGTTTCCCTAACTTGGGTATTTTTTTTGCAGGTAAATATTAATTTTGTTGAAATAAATGTGTATAGATTATTGTGCATGCTTTAAATGTCTTAGCACTATACTGTGGCACACACAACCCTGCCACTAGACTTGGGCCACCACAGGATATTTTAGGATGGTGTTAGGAAAGATACAGCATTGAACGCGAGATTGCGATGTAGAGGTTGCTTTTCTTTTCTCTGAAATTTTAGGTAGAGCCAAGGTTTAGAGGATTTGGCAGGAACGCGAGACTGCGACGGTTAGATTACCTCTTAACCTCATTATACCTTTCTAGTTAGAAATTGAACCACACGTATCATTCGCATGTCTATATGCTTACTATGATCTTTGAGGGTGAAGTAATTTCTTAACCCTTTTTATTTGGTTATTTATTTATGTTTCTGGACCCATGGCAACTCAGGTCAGTCGTTTAGGTCGCTTATTTTATATGCAATGGGTAGGCGCGATGTCCAGTTCATTCCTGCTCCCATGAAAGGGCTCCTCCATTGGTGGGACCAGTTAGATCAACCCGCTTAGAAACGTGTTGAAGCAAGAATCAGCCATCTCCTCCTGCTGCTTCAGATTAGTATCCATTCCGGCGTCATGCAAGCAATCCCACATTTCTAGTGTCCCGATACGTCCACTTTCATATTCGGAAAATTTAGTTGACCCCAACCCTAGAGGAATATAGCCTCGCCATCGGAATGCCTCTTGGAAATGAGCTCGTTAGGCCACCAACAAACATTGACCCTATGATCTGGCTAGCTTGATTTTATAAAAAAAAAAAAAAATTGTGACTCCTTTGGTAAGGAGGGTTGTTAAAGTTAATTGGGATGCTTGCCCACTATCGTTTTTAACTGAATGTTTTGAAAAATAACTCATGGCAAAAAGAAAAAAAAAAGGCACAATTTTTCTCCTGGCCTTCTATAGGTTCATCGTCATCCCACATCGAAAAAATGCTATAAATCCATCAATTGTATGGGTTGTCAATCAAATTCGTGTTGGGTTGAATTTTGTAAACATGGTTTTACCATAAATCATGAGGGTTGCCCCAGATTTTTTACAAGTGGTTCTTCTCTCATATGAGGGGATTTAGGCACCTCATGCAGATTTTAGAAATCAATGATTTTAAGCATCCACTACAAAGATTTCAAATTTTAGAAAGATACTCCCCTAATAAGGAATACTCTCGCTGGATTAAACTCCTAAAGAACCCTTTTCCTGAGGCATTCCTATGACAGACTAAGTGGTTTAGGGAGGGAGAGGCCCGCTTTGCACTAAAATATCATGACCCGATCCCACTACTTGGTCTCTCGGGGACCACTTTGTATTACCCATACAGAGTGGCTTGCCAGTACGGGGCCCTTCAAGAAATCCCGCCTCCACTCAAGCTTGACTTATTTAGGGTCCTCTTCACTCGCGAAGGCTATGATTACAGGGACGAGATTCACATCATCAAGGATGCGTGGAGTAAATGCCACCTTGAAAAGATCATTGTGCCTAGGAGACGATGAGGACTAGAGAAAGCTCATCATGCCTCCACATTCTACATTCTCAACCATCGAATCTCCGACAACTTGTGACCAATAATCCCATACGTGACAGATAAGCCAGCACAACAAGAGCATATTGAGTCTCTTGAGAGGAGTTTGGAAATGAGCAGGACAAGTATTTCGGAGCTAGTTCGAGAGAACAAACAGCTTTGTTAGACCAAAGCTTCCCATTGCATATAGAATAAGGGACCTCATACTTTAAATATGAGTGTGGATGTTTAGGATTGTGCTATTTGTTATCTTTCACGCTTATTTTTCTGCCTAAAGAGTCCTTTTTGTAATCCTCTGTGGATAAGTAAAAATGACTAGACCCTTGCCATGGGCCAATACTATGTCTACTGCCCCCACTCACATTTCTCTCATTTTTATGCAATGAAGGTTATAATGGCTGAAGAGAATGTACCAAGCCGTATCACGATGATGGAGAACAATATGAAACAAGTTTTCAATGTCCTCCAGCAACTCTCAAAGCAGATGGATTCCGTTCAAAGTAAACTTGCTCCTGCTCCGCCTGCAATCGACGTATTGCTACCCCGGTCATCCATTGTGGATGGCCAAGGTGGAGAGATTGAGGACGAAATGCCCCTGTTAGAGGACGATCCGCCTCAGGTCGTGATGGAAAAAGTCAAACCAACAAACGCACCAACAACAGAGCATGGTAAGCGTTTTGCAAAACTGGAGGAAAAACTCTGGTTGATGCAAGTGTCGCAAGGTTCACCTCCATTGGATTTATCCATTTACACCAAGGTTAATGTGCCAAAAAAGTTTAAGATGTCAGAATTCGAGAAATATGACGACACCTCCTGCCCAAAGACTCACCTACACATGTATCATGTACGGATGACACAATACATCACCAACGAACCTCTCATGATCCATTCATTCCAAGCAAGCCTAACTGGGCCCGCCCTAAACTGGTACATCAAAAAGAACGTGAATCTCATTGAAACTTGGAGCGAAGTGGCTGACGCATTCACCAAGTGGTATAAATTCAACCTCGACATCACCCTCTCTCGTGAAGATCTGGAATGCATCGAGAAAAATAAAACAGAATCATTCAAAGAATATGCGGCAAGATGGAGGAACCTAGTGGGTCACGCCAGAACCCACTGACAACAAGTTGGTGAAACTTTTCTTCAAGACTCTTCCCCATGAATTTCGAGCACAAATGGCCAGCTTGACTACTAACACATTCGGCCAAGTCATCCCCGTAGGAGAACGGGTTGAAATCGGGCTAAGGGACGGATGGTTCACAGAGCCCACTTCTGTCACTAGTAAAAGGTTTAGCATGAAGAAAGATAAAGACCCCTCCGTGGACGTCAACACAGCCTACATCGCAGTTACTAGTCATTCCCCAACGGTACAGCTAGATGGAGGACAACAGCAGGCTGCTGGTCTTTAGCCTTACCAGCGCTACAACAACAAAAGACAATTCACCCCACTTCCCGGGTCCCCATCGTAGGTACTGACAATTCTTCGAAGAAAGAACCTACTTTCAACCGAGCTTAAGCAACCCAACACCGGAAGTTTTGCCAGCTACGACCTGTCCAAGAAATGCGATTATCACATGGGTGAAATAGGGTACTCGACTGATGAGTTCTTCACCCTGAAACATCGAATCCAAAACCTGCTGGACACTAAAGCCTTCTCATTCCAAGCCGCAAACCAAATGTCCAGAATAATCCACTCCCTGATCACAGGGAAAAAGTAAATGCAGTATTCGGTTTTGACACCGGCCAAATCAGGAATGTCAAAGTACATGCTGCTAAGGTCTATCGAGGGTTGGTAAAGGCTGGGTATCATTCGAGCAATGAAGTGCTGTCCTTAGCAACAATGAAAGAAAGGGTGTAAAAAATGGCGAATAATAAACATAACCACAAACTAGTTACATTTTTGTGTTGATTGCCCATTCTCAACGACTTTCCTAGCAAGTTGTCAATGCTGTTATCAGCTGTTTTTTTATTATTATCATTGTTGATGACTTCTGTTGTTCACCAAACTTTGTTATTGTCGATTATAACTAAAAGTTGGTCAATTTTTTAATGTCAACAGCTATATGCTTACTATATATGTTGAATAAATGTCAAGTAAATTGTAAACTGTAAAGCCTATTCCGAAATAAAGAGTACATTGATGCATATCGGATAGACCATGTTGAAGATAATTTGACTATTTCAAGCGGCGTACAAAATGGAGTACATTGCAGGTTAGCTCAAAATCAGGAGTGATTGGGGCATAATATCAAGTGAATAAACCCTTCAATTGCTTTTCGGACCTCCTAACCCTCCCAAAAAGTCGTTTTGGTTTTTTCCTAAAAAATCCATCACAATGATCCAATGTCTCTGTAAAATATCGGGCTGGGCCAATGGAGATTTCTAAACATGATGAGTTGGGAATTTTGATGAAATGTAAGTCCAGAGGGCGCAATATACATATTTTACATGATAATTATAACACATCCTTACAAAAAATAAATAATTACAAGATGATCGGCTTTAAGTGGGATTTAATGAGCAGCCTGAGTCTAAGTAGAAAATTGCCAGCTAGGCCCCCGTCCATTTTGTGCTTTAAGGCCTAAGGGGCAGTCAAACCTACGATCAAACATGCGATAATACAGAGATCTTTATTAGTATAGATCTGGATAAAATGATGAGTATGTGCACATCCTTGGGGAATTAGACGAGGGTCAAGACAGTCTATCCTCTTCTCCTCTGCAGCATGAGCTCTTGGACCTACCTTGGATACAATCCGGCCCAACCGTTTGGGCCTAGAAGCATCACAAGGCTCAAGCCCTGAACTTAGATACGTCTATGGCCTTGATGAGACGATGGTCCTATTGCATCGTCGGCCCACTCGAAAATGTTTAAATTTGGTTGATGATAGCATTAGGTTCCAATCACGGCAAGCCAGCCCAAAGTAATTTGATTAAATAAGTAAGGGTTAATATTAAGGAACACTTAAAACTAGTATATCTATTATAAATTTACCCTAAATTAATGATCAGTATGCTTGTGATAAATTTACAAAAAAACCAAACTTTTACTTTTATGACAAGTTTACCCTCTATTAGTTTCTATTATATTATTAACTTGAATTAATATAATGGAAGACAACAAATTTACACACATATGATAAATAAAGAGTAAAACCCAAAATTAATATATTTATTAATTATTACATGTTATCTCATTTAATAATTTAACTGTAAAATATAATAAAAATTATCGAAAATAAATTTATCATAAATTTATTGATTAAATTTATTAAAAAGTATCAATCGAGGTTTTTCGTAACGTTAGTCTTATAAAAAAACTCAGTCAAGAGTAGAACCCGAAGACTCCGATTTGCGGGGCGCACTGGGAGGAGAAAATCAGGAATAGACCCAAGCCTGTCCATGTGTTTTCTACCGACTGGACAAGGTAAAAAGTTGTCAAAGTTCTTAGGGAAGAGGAAAAGCTTCAAAAGCAACTAAAGCCTTTCACAATCCCCAATGAATTTGCAATTATTGAGGTGATTGCATCAGCCCATGCGTAACGATGTTAGATGGATGTTAGACAAAACCCCTAGCGAGTCAACTTCAACGATGGAAATGAGACTCCATTGCCGAAGATCTTGGCCTCCGCTGTCCTTTCTTTTCTATGGAGAGATCACTGAGGGCCAAAATGCACGCAAGGAACTTTGTAGTCTTGATGCCCCCCTTCTCGTGCGCTTTCAACCTCCCATAGCCCGTATGAATAAATGAGAGTCAAAAACTGATGGGGTCACAATTAGCCCGAATTGCAACAACTGCTTTTCCTCTTGGTTAACGAGAATTGGAGATCGAATTATCCAAAATACTAAATGCTTCTGATGTTTTAGATCCCCCGTGCAAATGAATCAAGAACCCGACAAAATACGAGCTAGATAGAAGAAGTAGAGAAGTGTATCTAAAATTTTGTGTGACAGTCTAATATCACTGAAGTTTAAGTTGAAATTTTATAAGACTAGAATAAAGCCGAAAATTTGATGTGAGACAGGCCTTTCCAACCATCAATTATAATTTTATTTCTTTATTCAATTTAATTTTTTTTTGGCATTGACTATGGTTAAGACTATATGTTTTTACTAAAGTTCCTTATTTAGAGTTATTTTCGTAGGAGTTTTATTAGGGTTTTCCTTTAAATACGATATAAATATATTATAAGTTTTAAAATTTGCTATGAAAGTGTAATTGAGCTATAAATATTTCAAAAAGTACAAAAAAAATCCTAAAACTTATCAAATTGATACAATTAAGTCCATTGGTTAACTCCATCAATTTGGCTAACAGAAAATATTGACTTAACTTTTCTTATTCCATTTTTTTAGACCTGTTGCGTCTAGTTAGAAAAAATTGCAAATTTGAAAAGAAAAATTGACAAAAAAATTAAAAATAAAAGAAGAAGAGAGAGTAAAAGAAAAAAAGATATGAATTGAAAGATTAAAAATATAAAAGTCTAAGGAAAAAAAAAAAGAAAAACTTTGTCATTCGAGTTTCATTGAGCTCGGCCATGATCCCTCCAATTTTCAGGCTTCTTCAAACATGTGGTCATGGCTGCTCGAGCTTCGTCAATCTTGGTGATTCATTGCTCGAGCTTCGCTGAGCTAGTGGCCATGACCTCTCCAGCTTCCAAGTTTCTTCGAGCTCATGGCCATGACTAATCGAACTTCTTTGGGCTCGCGGCTGTGGATGCTTGAGCTCCTTCTGCTGGCATTTGAACCAGTCCAAGAGAGAGCACGTGAATTTCATGCATTCAAATCTTTCGCTTGGTGCCAAAACCGTCGATAAACAAAAAAATCTATATCACAAGTACTAGGTTAACAACGAGCGCTTTGTGATTTGAAGGATTCAAGAATATTTTATTTCTTCCATTTTTCTGTCGGTCTATGATCCAGAGTGCACAGCTTGAGAGCTCATGGCTCTTGTAGCGTTTTCTTGTTGTTGTTGTTGTTCTACATTGGGCTCAAATGGAGTCCAACCCCAAAAATGAGAAGAAAACTTGGTACTTTCTTTTTGCTGTTTCATCGATTATCCTTTTTTTTTTTTTTATCTTTTTAAATTTTAAATCCTCTTTTTCTAAGGTGCCCCTTGATGGGTGCAATATCGGCACTACATGTTTAAAAAAATGATACAAAAGACATCAATATTTTTTATTAGCCAAATTAAACAAAAATGACTTGATTATACTTTTTAAAAATTTTATGATTTGATTATCCTTTCTTAGTAAGTTTTCGGACTTCTAATTCTCTTATTTTGTAAAAACAAACCGAACATGCTCGAAGCCGAACCAAACCCAAATTTACAGTTCAAGCAATTTTTTGTTCACATTTGCTCACAAGATAATGAGATCGGGCTACGTGTCCGTGGTTGAAACACGTGCAAGGATAAAAAGAGAGCGCTGAATTGAGAAAATGTGCATGGGTTATGTGGCTTGATTAATCCCGATTTCATGGCTAGATAAATTAGCCTTCTGAATCAACCTGCAGGATTTGACATAACTTATTTCCATGTGCATTAGCTCGAGTAAAACTTCATGACAGACGAACTTGTTTTCCGTGAAAAATTGATTTTCATTTATTTAGTAGTATGCCGAGAAAGTGTAATTAAAAATGTTTTTTGGGTAATTGGATCTCATTTGAAATAATGGACATTGAAGTAAGTGTATTATGCTTGTGAAATTAATTTCCTCTATTTAGAAATAGGAATTTTTTTTTCTAATTTTGAGTGTTGGTGTTTCGCCGGTTTTATACTGCAACAAAATATCTTTTATTGAAAGGTACGTTTTGGTTCTAGTGTTTGAAAGAGGTCTTGGGTTCTGTAGTATTGGACAAAGAGGGTCAAATGTAGTATTGTTTGTATTTTTATTTTCAAGAGCTTACTTACATACAATCTCACATAGAATCCTTGTCGATAATCCAATACAAATGCACCTAAATACACTAAGGAATATATCTAAGAACTGATTGATAATGTAGTACCAAGATCAAATCGATGACATCGGATATGACAAATGATTCTAAAGAGACACCATCTTTAAATTGATATATTAGCATAATGTCACGTTGGTGTTGACGACGCTAAATAAATAGGCATAAATGAGGGGTACACTTCTTTATGACCAATGTCTAAATCCAATGTCTAAAGCTAGTCGATCTCACTACATTAATAAAATAGCACTAGTAAATGTTGCTTGAATGTGGATTGAAGGACACAACGATGGAATCTAAACAACGTTGGACAAAAATGGACCACTAAAGGATCTTACTCTTAAATAGATATCAAAACATAACGTCGGAATCTAATCGATAACATCAGATGAAGACAATACTACTAAGAAGACACTATCTTTAGAGGGGTATATTGACACAATGTCGGAATCTAATCGATAACGTTGGACTAAGATGGACCACAAAAGAACTTTTCCCCTAAATGGATATGGACATTCAACACCGGAATCTAATCGATGATGCCGGACATCAATACTCCCAAGGGAGATGCTGTTCCTAGGCAAACACAAGGACACAATGTTAGAATTCAATTGACAACACTGGACAAAAGTCAGATAGCGTTGGAATTTAATCAACAACACTACGTGGGATATGACACTCACCGAAATGGAATCGATGACGAGAGCTTGAAACTACAATTACAACTATGCTAGACTAGACTAAGATAACTAAGGAAAGAAAAAGAGTTTTTGTGTGTTCGAGGGCTCTTGTTGGAGAACCTTAGGTATTTATAGAGATACTCCAGTGACCATCGAACAGTTATTAATTTGACTTCACCGCCTTTGGTCTTCAACACATTTCCTATTCTCCCATCAGTTCATCCCATAATAGCTCTAATCGTGCTTCCATTTGTTGTCGATAACTTTGCAAGTTGAATTCTTAACTATCCATTGCCTTTCTTTTACGCTTTTTGATCCTTACAATTTACTGCCAAAATCCATGTCATGATATTCAATCATGTGGCTTTCCCATTATTGACAACTTAGCTTCTTTCTAGATGCTCATCGATGGCCAGTAATAGGGCCTTATACGTCATCTTCATCAGGCTTCAATACGACTTTCACTCAGGTGATTGGCATACGGGGCTTATTCAATTTTGAGTACCAATAGTTGGTGCTTTCTTTTATTGTAAATATTTTTCGTTAGCTAATTATTTTTAGCAAACTAAACACGTAAATGTCTGAAAAGTGAATTCTTGGGAATCTCTTTCATTTAAAGGGAGGCACCTGGAAGTAAAAAACAAATACCCTTTGATTAATAGTTGAGACCAAAGGATCGACTACCATAAGAAAAGACCGAAAAGTCCACCTTCGACAAGCACTCTTTATCCACTCTATATCACAAAACTGCGAGTGTCGAGACATCTTCTTGAATTGAAACGGAACTGCGAGAAACTCAATGGAGAGAAAAGGGGAGAGACAGCGGGCGGAAGTCACAGATGAAGAAGCCTCCCAACAAAAAGGAAGAAGAGAGAGAGTGCCTCCTCTCCTCGCCCTGACGATTGTTCGAAAAGCTACGAAGGTGGATTCCTCTACCAGCATCGAAGAGTTGTGCAATCGGATCTACGGTGGAGTGCTCATGAATGATAAAAAACTGGTAATACTACTCTACGAATGATTTGTTTTATCAGGAAAAAGCCAAAAAAAAGAAAGAAAGAGTAAAGCTGTCATTTTTGGTAATTGTTTAATTTAGACGAGAAATGTGGGGCAAACTTGTTCTGGTGTTAAATTGTAGTTCTGGGTCGACGAAGTTCTCGACAAGAATTGCTTCTTGTTGCCTGCTAAAGATTTATCCATCATTTGGATCGAGGATCCGCGGTACTGGGGTTGGATCGACCAGAAGGAAAAATGGTAACTATACTCGCTCTTTTCAACTGTCAACATGAAACCATTTCCATGGGAGAAAATATGTCGGTACTTGGTTGTTTGAACAGTATCCGCTGAGGGAAAATGAAACGCGTGTTTGTCTAGTAGAGTGAGTGCTCCAAGAAAACAATGATTGATATCACTTCATAGTTCCGTTTGAAAGAGTATTCAGCGCTGCTTGGTTTACCTGGAATTTTATTGACTTGTTTTAAGGTTTCTGATTGATATGAAGTTTTGGCCAAAAAGAAGAGTTTGTCATATGAATGATCAATGAACTAGACTCTCCAGTTAAATGTAAACAACAGTACCCGCTTTGTTTTTAAAGTCTCGGATAGACTTGATTTATGTAGATAGAACTTGCTGAAAGCATCACTTCTTATGGAACATAATCATAAACTAAATTGGATCTGAATAGTTAAATTCTACTGCGCCCCATCCATCATGACGGATTTTATCAAAGACTTCTTCTGAGAACAAAAAGCGAAGAAAAATTATCTACAGTTTTCATGTTGTCATTAACTAGCAAATTGTTTCAAATGTGGACTCTCAGTTATAGCGGCGAAGTAGATGTGCGCGTGGCGAAGCTGTTGGAGGTATGCTGGCTAAAAATTTCAGGCACATTTAAGACGATCACACTCTCTCCGAAGACCACATATGAGGTTGCCTTTGTGGTGAAATTGAGTGGAAACAGCAGTGGGTGGCACCTTCCGGTGAACTTAAACCTCACTCTACCGAATAAAACCACACAGGGACGCATTGAGAATATGAATCAGAAGGCCAAGGGACAATGGATAGACATCCTTGTCGGTACATTCATGACGACTCCGGAGAATGTTGGCGAGATAAGCTTTTCCTTCTCCGAAACAGGTGATCATTGGAAGTCCGGACTT
This sequence comes from Corymbia calophylla, assembly GCA_014182845.1. Taxonomy (NCBI): domain Eukaryota; kingdom Viridiplantae; phylum Streptophyta; class Magnoliopsida; order Myrtales; family Myrtaceae; genus Corymbia; species Corymbia calophylla. The sequence goes on along the minus strand of CM024700.1, from coordinate 18,846,699 downwards.
CTCGTCAAAGGTGTTGTCCTTCGACCAAAAGAATAAGCATCAAACCTGTCAAAAAGTTTGAATGTAAACATCATTCGGAAAAAAGATAAAGCGAAAGGTGTTGTCTAGTGAATTGATTAACACTTAATAACTAGTTGTTTTAAAATTGCTTGGTGGATGGATTTCTCCGATAAATGAATTTTCTGGTTTGTCTTATGTAGATGTTGCTATGTTTGACTAACAAGTGTGAGTTATGTATAAATATTTGTTGGCCACCACAGCATGGTGTTGTTCGCATAACATTATACTGTAGGTTGTCGGATGAGCGTTCATCGTTGTCCTTGTAGTCATCAGAAGATCCACGTCCAGGGAAAGAGCCAAACTTGGGTTGTAGGTTCTCGAAGGTTGATCTAACGACTGAGGAAGACTGAAGCACACTGCAAAAACATAAACCGCTAGACTACAAAAAGTGATTGATAGAAATTGGGAGAGAAGCTCGTCCAAGCTGGGAAAGTTCATATATGCCTTTGATCGTCAAGTCTCTTTCGTAGAGTTATGAGTTCCTTTTTTTGCTTAGAGTCTTGGTTAGTGAGTTCTGAAAAAGTTTTGTTCTTCTTAGCTCGGAGATTTTTCTAGAAGCCATTTTGTGCTCCTCAAAAACCTCCTTGAAGAAGTCCTGCATTTCCTCGTAAGTAAGTTCCGGAGTATAGACCTCGACTTCGCATCAACTTCAGAGTCAGCCATCAGACATAGTCTGCTTGCTCACTATCTTCATCGCTGGTTTCACATTCTGTATGACTTCAGGTTTCAGCTTTCAGTGAATGTTTCTTCTTTTCTGGTTTCTCTTTGTTCTTCTTGAGAAATGGACTGTCATGTTTGATGTGGCCATGTTTCTTACACTCGTAGCAAACAATGTCCTTTTCTTTTGTTTTTATCCTTCATTTTGGAAAATTTTCTTTCTTTCGAGAACTTCATTTGCCTTTTTTTTTTTTTAAAAGCATTTTCAATTTCTTATTATACTTTTGAATTTTCTTGTCAGGAATGCCATTGCCTCATCATCTTCATCTTCAGATGAAGTTGGTTTACCTGCATCATTAGAATCAACTTTGAAGACAATGATTTTCTTACCTTTGTTGCTAGTCTCCTCATTCATATGTTCTACTTAATTGGACATCTGGGTCTGTGTCAACTCATCCATGGCGATGGGACGAATCCTCAATGTGTCACGAACCGATACCTTCGTGTGGCTCCACTCCTTTGAAAGTGGCCTCAGGAGCTTTTTTACCATTTCAACATCGGTGAAGGCATTTCCCCGATTTGCAAAGCCATTCACGATCTTTATGAATCTTGTGAACATTTTTGTCATGGTCTCGTCAGATTTCATCTTGAACGTCTAGTAATTCCAAGAAGGATTTTCATCTTGGTTTCTTGTACTTGGTCGGTACCTTCAAATGTGAGTAGGAGCCTGTCCCATATCTCCTTAGTTGTGACACATAAAGATATCCTGACAAATTTAGATGAGGAGAGAGCACAATGTAGCAAGTGTTTAGCTTTAGCATTTTGTGCTTGTCTTCTCTATGACTCTTCCAGTTTAGTTGCAGCAGCAGTAGCTGCGGTTGGTTGCACGTTTTCGCCTTCCTGTTGGACATTGGCTCTTGCAAGTATCGCAGGTTCATTGACGATGACATCCCACATAAGTTTGTCAGTCCATCAATGTGCACTTGCATTTGTTTTTCCCAATATCCATAGTTGGTACCCTTAAAATATCGTCGTTTGCGAGAAGCATGAAAATCAGGAGCTACAAAACTTCCAAGTTTAGCCATAAGTAAAGATCCTTATGCTTAGAAATAAGAACACTTCAAATAATAACAAACCAAACTCTAAGATCAATTGTTGAGGGTAATAATATCAGCTTGGGGGGGGGGGGGGGAGGGGGGGAGGTCGAGAAGGTTGTATGATAATTTTGAAAAACTTTCTTGAAATATATTAAAAGCATCAAACAAGGATTATAATAACTATATGCAGAGAGTGTAAGACAAGATGATTATCAGTGTCAAAGATGATTATGAACAGATGCAAAAGATTGTGAGCTTAGAGAAATAATGTACACAATAAATTAGAGTTGTTTGGCTTTATCACTAAATCTATGTTCACTTTCCAGAAGATAATACTAATGCAGGTTGGACTCTACTAATAATTTACAATGTAAGTTACAACTAGCAAGTGTTGTTCCTCTCATATAATAGATCATATTAGGACACAATGACTATTCTTACACTTGTATAGTTGACTATTTGCAATTATGAAGCAATACAAAACCCTTGCTAGAAATATCAAACAAAGAACAACGAAGCTTTCTCATTTTAGACAACTAAAAACGAAGTGCAACAACAGTATTCTAAGTATTTCTCTCGTCCAACCCTGTTTAAGCTTTATCGATCCTCTTTATATAGAAGTCTTCAAACAGACCATTGGAGATGCTGAAGAAGATCAAGATAGTTGTTCGAGGGTAGGTGGAGACCTTTGTCAAATTTGGGATTGCCCATACAATCGTTTCTTCTTATATCTGCAGGTTTCTTAAAATAGAATCTGCTGCAGCTGTCCCTTCATTTGTTCTTGGTCTAAGGCTGTATTGAATATATCACCACCTATCTCTCGTGACTCTTCGTGGTTTTAGTCGAAAGACTGTTCAATTTCCGATGGAAGTCGTTTCGGCGCACATATTAAAGTGTCCTTATTACTATGTATTTAGACATGTCTTTTCATATATCTAAGGTATGTCAAGAGTCGTGTTTTATATATAAGCGAGTCTTGTAATCGGTTTCTTAGAATGGTAAGTGAAAAGACATTTCAGCAAGAATAGTAGTGTATTCATCTCCTTCCTCAAGAGCTTCTCTTGCGAGAGTATTATCAAAGCTGTGCGACTCTGTTGTTCAATAATTGGTATCAGAGCAAGGTTATCTGAGACCGAGAGCACGGTTGTCAAGGACCGTGAGTCAAGTCTTCCAGAGCATAGTTCGTGAAGACGGTGGTCAAGGACCGGAATACGTCGAAGTTCTGCCGGTGTACAGTCAGGGATTGTGATCGATTGGTCGGGGATCAAGGTTTCTTGGAGTAGTGACGGGCATTATTTCAAGTCAGATGGCAGATGTTTCAAGTTCGACGAATGGCATTGAGAAGCTCAACAACTCCAACTATAATAATTGGAGCGTCAGGATGCAGTTTTATTTGCTGGGTTAGGATTTGTGGGATATTGTTGGCGGTAGCAACACCACGGCACCTAGAGACGATGATGAACAGAGGAGATGGAAGATCAAAGCGGGTAAGGCGCTTTATGCTCTTGCTTTAAATCGTCGAAGATGATTTATTGCCACACATTAAGAGCGCGCGAGACTCCCGGGGGAGGCGTGGGATAACTTGGCAGCGTTATTCGCAAGGTTGAATGATGCCAAGCTACAAAGGCTGGATAATGAGTTGCTATCGATGTCACAACAAAATATGACGGTGAGTCAGTATTTCTCCAAAGTTAAGTCTATTTGTGACGAAATTTCAAGGTTGGATCCTGCTAATGCCATCTCAGAAACAAGAATGAGAAGAATTATTATTCACGGGTTAAAGCCGGAGTATAACGGTATTATTACGGCTACTCGTGGATGGGCAACTCAACCGACGTTGACCGATCTGGAGAATATTTTGGCTAACCAAGAGACTTTAGATAGTCAAATGTCTAAGGTTTCGATTAAGGAAGAAGAAAGTGCCCTCTTCAGTGATAAAAGAGGGTTCAAGGGCCAAAGGCGAACCGGTGTTGACAATAAAGATGGCAAGTCCGGAAAAGCCATGTCGAATGGCAAAAGCAACCAGCTCGTGGTGGATGGCAAAAGCGTCCAGGAGAGTCGAGCCTTCGACCAGGGGGAGCCGGCCGACGCGATGGCAAAAGACGTAGTGGACGATGTTACGTCTGCGGCAAGGAGGGCCACTTTGCCAGAGATTGTCGAGCGAAGAAAGTTGAAGGAAATGTTGCAGCATCATCGAAGAGGAATGATTTCGATGAAGAGAAGGAATGGGATTTCCAAACGTCTGTTGCAATAGTGGCGTCAAACGAGTTTGCTGCCTCTTCCGCAATCGAGTTAAACGATGCAATGGCATTAATCTTTGTAAGTGAAAAGTCAATTAATTATGATTACGACTGGATTGTTGATTCAGGGTGTTCGAGTCATATGACTGGAGATCAAGGCAAGCTATCGAACATGGGCAATTATGTCGGAGGACGTGTTGTTATTACTGCAGACGGCTCGAGGTTGCCGATTACTCATATCTGCGAGACGATGATAACTCCTCGGTTCAATTCACAACAAGTTGAATTGAAAAGTGTGTATCATGTGCCAGGAATGAAGAAGAATTTATTGTCTGTGTCCCAGCTCACAGACTCGGGTAATTATGTGGTGTTCGGTCCACGAGATGTTAAGGTGTACCGAAGTTTGAAGCCCACTGGTCGACCAATCATGGAGGGACGTCGGCTGGAGTCTGTTTACGTGATGTCTGCTCAAACGGCATACGTAAACAAAACCCGAAGGAATGATACACCTGATTTATGGCATGCGCGGCTTGGGCATGTAAGTTATCACAAGTTGAAAGTGATGATGCAAAAGAACATGTTGAGGGTCTTCCCGGTCGGAAGTGCAAGAAAATGTGGTTTGTGCCGGGTGCCGCACAGAAGGCACATTAACTTCCGTATGAAGAATCGTCGTTCAAATCTCGGATGCCTCTCGAGCTCGTTCACTCGGATGTGTTTGGTCCGGTGAAGCGGCAATGCTAGCGCGGATTCAAGTATATGATCACTTTCATCGAAGACTTCTCCGAATACGTCGGGTTGATTTCATGAAAGAAAAATTTGAAGCGTTTATCAAATTTAAGGTGTTTAAGGAGAATGTTGAAAGTGAAGTAGGCAGAAAAATTCGTTGCCTACGCACCGATAACGGGGGAGAGTGCACTTCCCACGAGTTTACGAAGTATTTGCAAAAGTACAAGGTACGTCGACAGTATACTTGTCCGTATACGCCACAGCAGAACGGTGTTGCCGAAAGAAAGAATCGTCATCTAGCTGAGACATGTAGGAGCATGTTACACGCAAAGAATGTTCCACCGAGGTTTTGGGCTGAATGTATGAAGAGGGCGGCTCACGTGACTAATAGGTTGCCACAAGTAAGGCTTGGTTTTATGTCACCGTACGAGAAGCTATGGAAACGCAAGCCTGTGGTAAGTCACTTTAAAGTCTTCGGATGTGTATGTTATGCATTTGTGCCCGATCATCTTCGCAGCAAATTTGACAAGAAGGCAGTCCGCTGCATATTCGTGGGATATGATGATCAACGAAAGGGGTGGAAGTGCTGCGATCCTACAATAGGGAGGTGCTATACTTCAAGAAATGTCATCTTGGTGGTCACATCAAGCTGTCGAATTGCCAAATTCACAACATTTTGATGAAGAGGTCGAAGAAAGGCTTAAAGAATTCGATGAGAATCAGCCTGTTGAAAAAGATGTCGAAGCACAATCACCAAGATCGACAAGTTCATCTAGTGAGCCTCCAAGGTCGACAGAAGAACTTCGACCAAGTCAGGTCGAAGAACTTGAAGAGGAGGAGCCTCAACTTCGGAGATCGACAAGGCAAAGGAAGCCAAACCCCAAGTATGCCAATGCGGCATTGATTGAAGATGTTGGCATGGTCGAGCCTTCGACATATGAAGAAGCCTTGAAGGGTACAGAATGGAGGAAGGCCATGGAAGAAGAAATCCTCGCACTAAAGAAGAATGAGACATGGGACTTGGTACCGAAACCTAAAGAGGTACGTCCTATTTCTTGTAAATGGGTTTATAAACTTAAAACTTGACCAGATGGGTCAATTGAGAGGTATAAAGCACGTCTAGTGGCTCGAGGATTTTCGCAAAAATATGGGGTTGATTATGAAGAAACCTTTAGCCCGGTGGCAAAGGTTACCACGATTCGAGTTCTATTAGCACTTGTAGCAAGCAAGTCATGGAATGTGTGGCAGATGGATGTGAAGAATGCTTTCCTGCATGGAGAACTCGAGCGAGAGATACATATGGAGCAACCAGATGGCTTCAAGAGCAAAATTCATCCAGAATTTGTTTGCAAGCTAAAGAAAGCATTATATGGCTTGAAGCAAGCCCCAAGAGCGTGGTATGGAAAGATTGCAGAATTCTTGTTGAAGAACGATTATAATGCAGCTCCAGCAGACTCGAGCCTGTTCGTGAAGGCAAAAGATGGAAAGGTTGCAGTTGTGCTGGTTTATGTGGATGATCTCATCATTACCGGAGATGATGAAGATGAGATATGTCGAATTAAAGCCAACCTCTCTATGCGGTTCCAGATGAAGGAGCTTGGAGAATTGAAACACTTTTTGGGGCTCGAGATTGATAGGACAAAGGAAGGATTATTCCTATGTCAACAAAAGTATGCACGAGATCTCTTGAAAAAATTCGGAATGATTGATTGCAAACCTATATCTACTCCATTGGATGGGAACGCGAAGCTATGTGCTGAAGAAGGTCGAGAGCTTGAAGATTCGACTGTGTATAGGCAACGGTAGGTAGTCTAAGTTACCTTACCATAACTCGGCCGACATCGCTTTTGCAGTAGGAGTAGTGAGTCGATTCATGGAGAAGCCAAGGAAGCCTCACTTGGATGCAGCCAAGCGTATCCTAAGGTATGTAAAGAAGACTTTTGATTTTGGGCTTTTGTATAAAAAGGAATCATCAAGTGAGTTGGTCGGTCATTGTGATGCCGACTATGCTGGAGATCAACACACACGGCGATCAACTACTGGATACTCGTTTAATCTTGGATCAACAGCAGTATCCTGGTGCAGTAAAAGACAGCCAACTGTGTCTTTGTCTACAACAGAAGCTAAATATAGAGCAGCAGCAATGGCAGCTCAGGAGAGTACGTGGCTAATGCAGCTATTGAATGATCTTCATCAGTCAATAGATTATTCGACAATATTGTATTGTGATAATCTATCCACTATAAGCTTGGCAGAGAATCCAGTTTTCCATGCTAGGACTAAGCATGTGGAAGTCCACTATCACTTTCTGCGAGAGAAAGTGTTGAAGGGCGAGATCAAGATGAAGTACATTAAGACAGGTGATCAAGTTGCTGATATCTTCACCAAAGGTCTTGGAGCTGCAAAGTTTGAAGAGTTCCGAGCTCAGCTTGGTATGGTCGCGAGGACTATCCTTAGAGAGAGTAGCCGGTGAGGGGGAGTATTGAATATATCACCGCCTATCTCTCGTGACTCTTCGTGGTTTTAGTCGAAAGACTGTTCAATTTCCGATGGAAGTCGTTTCGGCGCACATATTAAAGTGTCCTTATTACTATGTATTTAGACGTGTCTTTTCATATATCTAAGGTATGTCAAGAGTCGTGTTTTATATATAAGCGAGTCTTGTAATCGGTTTCTTAGAATGGTAAGTGAAAAAACATTTCAGCAAGAATAGTAGTGTATTCATCTCCTTCCTCAAGAGCTTCTCTTGCGAGAGTATTATCAAAGCTGTGCGACTCTGTTGTTCAATAGGCTGAAGGTTGTCAGCTGCTTTTCTAATTCTTTTCTGGTTATTCTGATGAGGATTCCAAGCTTGCAACAGCTAATTTTTTGTATGATCAACAATCATATTTGGATAAATACCTCACCATCATCACTTACGACTCGATATTAGCACGAACAAAAAACACATTATCAGTATGTGCAAATTATTAGTTAGTCGGTTGATGATCTTTAGTAAGTGTATTGATGTAATGACACGTGATTTTAAGTCCAATAATCCTTTTGATTTATCAGTCTTAAGAGACTTCCAAGAAACCAAATTGACTTTGGTATCTCCAAGTCATAATGGGTTACTTGTTATATTGGCAGTTGTCCTCCAGATCGTCACTATCTAGTTCCTCGTCTTTGCTAATTCATAGGAAACATCAACATAGAATAACATAACATCTGCACTTATAATAATAGATATTATTACCAATGATAGTTTTGAAACAATCAAAATTCCACGGGGGATTTTTTTACAATAGTCCATTGACTATATTATTATGTCCACTTATAAATATGCTTTCGAATTTTCGGAATACCTTACAAAAATGCATCTTACATGTTTGTTGCGACCTCCCACTCACGTCCCGGAGGTTAATGACTCAGCTAATACTTTAGGGCTTAGCCCAGGCTCTCCCAAACTCATCAATTCATGACTTATGGTTCAAATTTTTTACTTGTAAGTCAATTTCATTTAAAAATGAGTCGTCACTAATCAATTTGGTGGATCAATTAAACATAAGTAAAATATTGGGAGAAATATGTTATTCTTGCGTAACCAGAGAAATTAGAATTGAGGATTTGATTACATTAGTTAATCACTAATGCCGTTTCGATACTTAATCTTGTTTAAACCCCGGTTTGATTTCTTTGGATTTTTCGGGGATTTTCCCTGCATTTGTGGAGAAATTGTTTTTTGGCTTTTTTATTTTTTTGGAAAATACATTCTGTTTTTGGATTTTTCTGATTTTTGGAAAATATGAACTATTTTTGGATTTTTCTAATTTTTTGAATAAAAAATATTTTTTATAATAATAATATGTTATTATTATTATAATAAACCCAACAGGATCCGAGTTGGATCTTCGAGTCCGAGTCGGGTTAGGACCAGCCTGACACGAGGCCCGAGCTCCAGAGCCTTAGGTTTCTCGGCTAGGCTAGTTCGACTAATGGGCCCAGTTCGCCTAGCCCGCGGCAGGTACCTGAAACAAAAAGAAACAATTAGTCAAGCCCATATACTAAACAAAAACAAGTCCAGCCCAAGAAAACAGGATAAGCCCAATAGGCCTTATTCATCTCAGCCCATAAAACCAAACCCTAGAGGCTCAATCGGATCTTGCATCCGACTCGGTTCGTGACTCGGCATCTCCCTTGCCAACCCGACTCTCGCCTCTCTCCTTCGCAGTTCCTTTGCGACACTGAAGGGGCAGCCGATTGTGTCATGGCCGGATCGGAGCGAGCATCGCCAAACGTCGTGGGACAGCAGATGCGACGACGAGACGGCTGGCAACAGTAGGAGCGACGACGGACTTGGCGGCATCAGGCTCAGGCTATGGTGACGACACAAGCCGTCGATTAGTACAAGAGGTGACAGCGGGTTCAATGGCGTGGAGGTTAGGCCGAGATTGGTGAGCGGTTGCGTCTTTGTGGGATTGAATGGTGACGGCTATCGGCACGGTCGTCGGCAGGAGCGGTGGGAGTGGCGTGAGCAGGCAGCGTCAGGGGTAGCTGAGTGGTGGTGGCACCGGGCCAAGCAACCCGCGTTGCCAGCGGCTACTGACAACGGGGCTTGGTTCCACTGTTCTCCCTTTCTAATCTCACTCTCGCGACTCCAATTTCTCTCACCCAGACTCGCTCGATTGCTCAGAGGTCTATCTACCCTAGATGTCTCTACCGGGAAGCCAGAACCTCTAAGCTCGCTGCTCTTCCTCCCCCCAGGCTTCTCTACCCGAAGCCCTATTTATAGGCCGAAGAAGGCCAGTCAGCGAAGGCACTTCGATCAGTCTTTGGCGTGCCGACCAGCCTCCTCTTTGGCCAAACCGGTATTACGTCGTCCACCGCACGTGGGGAGTGGGTTTTCGCTGGCTGGACATCCGACGAGCTGCCCGCCATTGCATCATCAACCTACCTGCACTACTCTGCTGTCCTCTCCTCTGCTCCACTTGTCCTCACTTGCATGAGGAGGAAGAAGAGGGAAGGAGGCTGGGTCGGGCTAAACTGAAAGGAGGAAGTTAAGGCGAGTCGGCCCCAAGCCCGCAAGAAGAGAAGGAAAAAAAGCGGGGTCGGACGAGAAGGCCTAGCCCTTGTGGGTTCTTGCTCTCATTTTTTCTTTTCTTTTCTTTTTTTTTTCTTAAATTCATCCGAAAATAGGGTAAAGTATAAGAAATAAACCTCAGTGTATGCACAATATATTCATACCTAGGTGACGCAAAAAATCTTTTTGGTAGGGTCAAATTGTTCTCTAATTTTCTATGCAATTTAAAACTAAATACTTAATAAAAAATTAGGTGTCAATAGCTGCCTCTCTTTGAATGTGAGTTTGTAGAGATTGTTTTTATAGACGAACTGATGCCTAAATTTTGTCTTTGTATATGTAGTAGATAATATATTGTTTGGGACCAGGTGTCCCATGCAAAAAGTACAATATAACATGATATATACTAAAATGAATAAGAAGATACTTGTGCTACTTACCAAGAATGAGTGGTTGGGGTGTGAAGAGTTTTTGGCAAGTATTAGGATATCACCTTATCTTTCTTAGGGACACCAATTTATTTACTTGATCGTGGGCTATAGCAATAAGCAGTGTTAGTAAAAAGGAACTTCGGGCTACTGAAGCACACCATGTTGATATAATGGAATCCGAGCTACTAAAGCACGCCATGTCGATGAAGGAAAACTCCAGGCTACTAAAGCACATCGTGTCGATGAAGTGACTCCGGGCTATAGAAGCACGTCGTGTCGATGAGGTGACTTCGGGCTATGCTGTGCTGAAATAAGGAGACTCTAGGCTACTGAAGCACGCTGTGTTGATGTAGGGGGATTCCGAGCTATTGAAACACACTGTGTCGATGTAAGGTGTCACGCCTCGAATCCCGAACACGCGACAAACCTTACCATGGTCAATTGAAAGCGACGTCCTAGGACTCGTCGACGACCATTCATTTTTAATCTTTCTTTATGCGCAAGCGGAAGACGAACCATCCCCATTCCAAACAGACAATCAAACAATCAAACAGGGATAGATGGATGAACAGTAGAAACTTCAACTACTCATTTATACAACTTACTGGATTAACCAACGAATGATCGTCTTTTGAATTACAAGCCTGACAAAAGGGCCGATCCATCCTCTAAACAAGGCCAAAAAGAGACTAGGCTAATCCAGCCATACAAAATGAACCCTCGAGTTCAGCACCACGGTCACTCAGACCCATCGGACTCAGCTCCGTCAAGTCGATCACTGGTGGAGCGGAGGCAGGATTCTCCACTACGGATGCGCCATTCTAAAGGCCTGAAAAAGGTTAACCATGACGGGTTGAGAAAAAATCTCAGCAAGTTCTTCCCCTAAGCCCCGGTTAGTACACCAACTCAACCCGAGGTATCTCTCCAAAACCACCCCTCACTCGACCCAACAACAAACAACCAGCAGTCAGCAATTAAACAACAAGCAGGGTCAACCAACAATCAAAAGCCTGCTTGCACGCAACCTTATCCGGTATGCCATACCCTACACGTTATATATCAGCACAATACACGCAATGCACATGGCCGTTAGATGATGCAGTTCATCAATCACATGCGAGTCGCGTCACAAGCGATCTCACTTGACCATTGCCACACCTTGCACATTATCGATTCATGCGTGCGTGCCATAAATGATGCGATCATCTCATGCATAATCGGAATTAATGATGCCATGTTTTCTCATGCACTCTTGCATCCACACGTGTTTCGATTATTACTGCCCCACAGGGCTACAACCGAGGCGCAATGGCGCTACGTCGCCCTTCCCCCGCAGAGGCGCAACCGTGCCCTTCCGTGCCCAAAAGACGTCAAGGAATACTCTCCCAAGACGGTATGCACAAAGAACGTCAAGGGATACTTTCCCGAGACAGTATGCCCACAGAACGTCAATGGATCTTCTCCCGAGACTGCATGCCCAATGAACGTCAAGGGATACTCTCCCAAGACTGCATGCCTAATGAATGTCAAGGGATACTCTCCCGAGACGGCATTTTCCATAGGATGTCAAGGGATACTCTCCCAAGACAGCGGGTTCAGTTTAGTGATCACGCAAGCATGCCATCACAGCCCACTTATTATCTTAGAGCATTAGCTAATGCACACATGCTTGCATATAAAACTTCAAGTCATTTCTCACAAAAGCGGTCTATTTCCAATGTCCCTCGGACAAACCATTTTTCCCCCTTTTGTGAAAATCGCGCGATTCAAGCGGATGATCATTCAATGTCACATCCAATTCAATTCATATGATCAATGCACATGAAATTACAAATTTTAATTTTCGGATGAACAGTAATTTCCGAATTTAATAAATAAATAATTAAATTCAGAAATTAAAAATAATTAAATAAATAAATTCCGAAAATTAAATAATTAAATACTTAAATTCAGAAATTAAATAAATCATTAAATTAAACAATTAATCACATTAACCAAGCAATTAAGGCAAAACATGATTAATTAGCATATAACACACAATTAAGCCTAATTAAGCATAATTAAACATAAATAAGCAAGATTAAGCTAAGCTAATCTTAATCAATCATCTAACCGCCTATCTTATGGGCTAATGCACTTAATTAAACACCTTAATCAACTCTTAGCACTAATTAACCCAACCCTAAGCAAGTTTAGGCACTAAATAAGGTTTAGGAGCTAAATTTACCCGTTAAGCGGGCCGGCGACACGGACGCTGCGGCGACAACGAACCCGACACCCGGGGACCTCTACCACAATGGTCCAAGGTGGTCTCGGGGCTGAAACAACAGCAACAAACTCTGGTTCCCTTAGCAACTTCTGAAAAACTGACTGCACAAGAGGAGAACCGGGCTGATCAGAGCAAAATGGCTTGGTCGGAGCTCCGGCGAGCTGGTTGCCGGTGACCGGAGGCTCCAGGGGGTCGAGGGGGAGTTGCTGGTGGCTGGTGTGAGCGGTGGTTTGGTCGGAAATGGAGGAAAATAGCAGCAAAGGTGAAACTGTACAGTACAGCGTGAACAGTAAGCGGTTGGCGAGCAGCCGGCTTCCGGCTGTCGTACGGATCGGCCGGCGGCTCCTTTCGATGAACGGCCGACTCTATCTGCATGGATTCTCTCTCCTGAACACAATGGTGGGTGGCACGGGCCGAGATTCCAACGGAAAGGCAATGAACAACTCAGATTTTGGTGGAAGGTCAGAAACTGAAAATTGCAGGAAGGCAAGGGAAGCAAGGGGAAGAAGGGCTGCGATTTTGTGTGCTCAAGAGGAGTGAGAGAGAGTGTAATAAGCTGATCAAAACCCTTCATTAATGGCCTTAATGGCTACTTCAACTCCCCATGCACATGACCTCATATTCTCTCTCTTCCTTTTTGACTTTTCTTCAAAATATCCAAGGGCATTTTGGTCATTTCCACCTTGCACAATCCCCAAACTGCCATTGGGAAAAAATGAAAAGCGGGCCTAGGAAACGAGCTGGGAAATGGGTAGGAATGGGCTCGGGAATTTGTTGGGCTCGAATTGGCTCAAGTTTGGATAACGGGATAGGAAGGGTGAGGGGTCGGTTGGATCCAACGGGCTCGCTCATTTGTCTCGGTATTCCACAGTGGCTGTCCCACCTTGGCCGTGAGGCCCTCACTGATCTTGTCCGGCCCACGTCCTTATAGGCTCGGTTTCTCGGTCGAAAATCCCTTTCTCAAAAACTCGGCTCAACCGACACTGTCGACTGTCGAGGAAGCATTGTCCAAAAGTCCGTCCCGGACGTTTCCGAAAATTCGAAGTCCAATCTTGGATTCTCATGCCTTGTCAATTTCGCCCGAATGCCATTTTGGTACTACTCAAACTGATAGGCAGCTTCGAGGACTCACGCGTAACCGACGTGTGCCAATTCACGTTCAAGACTTCTCGACATATGGACGTTCTTGACTGCATGAAATTACGAAGGATTGATTCTTATTTTAAAGTACACGATTACCAAAGATCGACATAGGGCCATTCGCGGGTTCGATAACAATAGACGGAATCACCCGTCGTCCCATTATACTCTGTCCGCGAATCGACTTCTAGTCATCCCTGAAATCGGCCTGCATATCTACATGATCGTCCTTATGTAAGTCTCACGGTCAAGTCGTTTTCCTGGGTCAAGTTCTTTAGTCGCACGAGTTCTATCCTCATTAGTCTTTCCCCTCAAGGTCAGTATCTCAAGAGTGATCAGTTTTGAGTGAGATCAACCAACAATATATTGGCGAAATTAATGTTCATTCATCCCTTAAAGGGCTCGAATTTCAGGATGTTACATAAGGAGACTCGGGGCTGCTGAAGTATGCCGTGTTGATGAGGTGACTCCTGGCTACTGAAGTACGACGTGTCGATGTAAGGTGACTTTGAGCTGCTAAAGCACGCTATGTCAATGTAAGAAGACTCTGGGCTGCTGAAGCACACCATGTCGATGGGCTACTGAAGTACGCTTTGTCGATAAGATGACTCCGGGCTACTGAAATATGCCGTATTGATGTAAGGAGACTCCGATTTACTAAAGCATGCCATGTCAATATAAGGAGACTCCAGGTTACTGAAGCACATTATGCCAATGAAGTGACTCTCGGCTACTGAAGCATAAGTGACTCTAGGTTACCGAAGCACGCCATGTTGATAAGGTGGCTCTAGGCTACCAAAGCATGCCGTGTCAATGTAGGAGGACTCCGGGCTACTAAAGCACACTGTGTTGATGTAAGGAGACACAGGGCTATTGAAGCACACCGTGTCAATGAAGTGACTCCGAGCTACTGAAATACGCCGTGTTGATAAAGGAGGACTTTGAGCTATTGAAGCACACCATGTCAATGAAGGGGGCTCCGGGCTACTAAAGCACACTGTGTCTATGAGGTGACTCCAAGCTATTGAAGCATGCTGTGTTGATGTAGGGGGACTCCAGGCTACTGAAGTGGGCAGTGTTGATGAAGTGACTCTAGGTTATAGAAGCACGCCATGTCGGTGAGGTGACTCTAAGCTGTTGAAGCACACTGTGTCGATGTAAGGGGATCTTGAGCTATGGAAGCACACCGTGTTAATAAGAGGGACTCTAGGCTATGGAAGCATGCCTTGTCCATGTGGGAGACTCCGGACTACGGAAGCACATTGTGTTAATAAGAGGGATTTCGGGTTACAAAAGCACACCGTGTTGATATAGGAGACTCTGGGCTATGGGAGCACACCATGTCGATAAGAGGGACTTCGGGCTACGGAAGCATGCTTGGTCAATTCTCTTGTGATATTTCATGGAAAAACACATTGGAGGATACCTGCACAATCGCAGTTATAGAAATAATGCTTGGATGCTCACAAGCACTAATCTTGGAGGATACCTAGACATTTGCAAGAATTAAAATAGTATGGAACACAGGGATTGGTAGAAGTATTTAAAGATATAATTTGATGACAACTCGAGCAAGTTGAGTGTCAATAATAAGGGAGCATACTTGGGTGGCCGCAAGCACACAAAGCAGTGAAATACCTATACATCTATAAGTATCTAAAAATGCATTTTGGGGACAACTCGAGTAGGTTGAGTGTCTTAATAATAAGAGAGAGTACTTGAACAGTGGCGGACACTCATATATAATGGGATACTCAAACAGTTGCTAGTATCTATACCTAGGACAGTTATAGGAATCCGTACATAGAGGATGACTCGAACAGGTCAAGTGTTAATGAGGGAGAGTGCTTGTACAATTACAGGTACTCCAAGATAATGGAATACCTAGACGATCGCAGGTATCCATATTCAAGGAGTACTTTGACAGTGGTAGGTATTCCAAAAAATACCTAGTTGGTCATAAAATTCTTAGAAATAGGTGAAGCGACATATTTACCTGATGATAGCTCTACTTTCTGAAAGTGTGTCTCTTGTCATACGAATATGCAATATGAACACATGTTTTGTGCATTCTATAAATTTTTCAATTCAAATGGGGTTCGTGCATGACAATTTTGTCAGTTTGCATCATCAAAGATCCACTTGGGAAAATTCTTTTTAGAAAGACAATCCATATTCAAAACGAAGATGTCTTGATATCAAATGAAGTAACTTCAGTCTGAAAGGGCTTTCCACTCTCTCTCATTGAAAATGTTGTTTTGTCCTGACCATTAATGCGGGATCATAGGAATCTCACCCTTTCATTATTGTCATGCTGATAGGGGTCCGAGTATTCTCGTAAGTAGTACGACTTTACTAATTTGATAAGTCTTTGTCTAGATCGTAATGTAGGCTTGGTCAAAAGCTTAGCAAAGGGGACCACGAAGGTCAAGGCCCATAAAAGAAATGTTGTACGATCATCTCCAAGTTTACAAGTCAAGAACCTTGCGAAAAGAGAGAGAAATAATCTTGCTTGTACTTCTTTGAGTGATGCTTATGAGCATATGAATTCTTACATTAATTCAAGTGCCCTAGTGGGAAGAGACTTTTACCAAGGGATGAAACGTAGATTCGGCTCATAGGTTGAGAAATGAAGAGATTAATATACTCAAAAATGTGTACAGGATTTGTTCAACATATGGACATTGTCACCCGTCTCCTTTCTTATCAATAGGGTTTAGCTTCGTAGAGAAACTTCATTGGCGAACAACTTTGCTCAAGCATCACTTTTTGCTTGAAGGTGTTGGTCTTGCTTTTATTAGGCATACTACTTTTTCATACCTCTATTTTCAATCTAATTTTCACATCTATGGGTATTGGCTTTGCTTTTATCAGGCACATTGCTTTTTCATGCCCTTAGTTTTCATTTTGTTTGTTGTTTCAGGATTGTCCTAGACTCTTGGGTTTTCATCTTCAGTCGATACTTTGGCTCATGATGCTTGAACAATAGTGACCTCTGCCTTACCCCAATACTGGGCTGGTTATCAGCTAGGTTAATTACAAACTCAATGGGGCTGTATAATGAATACAAGTACGTAGAGATATCGCTCTTCATCATTCTAGGGCATTTAAATTATGCGAGTCTTCATATGCAATAAGGACACCCGAAGATTGATGCAAGTGCAAGCAAGAAAATTCCTATCCATTTTCTCACCTTGTGATGCCACCCTTCCTTCAATCTGTCTCAATGGGGGTTGGTTCTTGACAAAGATAATATAAAAGAAACTTCACATGGACAGGGGGCTCAAGGGGGTTAAGCGATGGATAACCTATAGTGTTTAGGGTAAAGAAACAAAAATGCCCCTCATCACTTTGGTCATCGTATCATTCACGAGAGAACTCTTTACCTTGTGGACATAGAATTTCCTACATTCACCTCAGAAGTGTTTAAATAGGGGATTGTGTGTAGGATATGGCTCGCCTTTCATCATTCTGATGTACCTCATATAGCATGCTCAATCGATCCCGCATCATTCATTGAACTGATTTATTCTACTCAAAAATTTCATCAAAAGTATGAGAAGCATTTTTTTTTTCCAAAATTGTCTATATGGATGTGTTAAATCTTAAGCACAAAGGAAATTATTCAAAAATGGGTGTCCATGGATTGTCCTTATTTAAAGACGAAAGGACACAAACAACTAGTTGGGGCCGATCCTTGATTTGATAGATGCGTTTGCTTTTGCCCTTGTACAAGCAAAAAATAAATTACTGAGTAGGGCCAAAAGCAAATGAGAATTGAGGTCTGAAAGATTCCTGTCACTTTAGCGATACTTGGGACGCCATTTCACTTGGGAGAGTTGATATGCTGTTGTCATAAGAGTTTTGACATATCCCTCCTTATTTTGTCATCTGCATTTTAGCGATGAGGGGATCCTACAAAGGATAGGAGGAATGTGTCAACGTATGAATTCTCAAAAGTTGAAAAACTGGGAGCGATACAACATTACCTTTCGTCGGTTTGCAGACGCCTGAGTGAAACCTTGGACTTTGATTTCATTAGGTCAAGTACCTTCCCTTTTCATCTATTCACACCGAGTTAGGTGGATTTGCATGAGTCACGTCCATATGCTTGTTTTGCCAATGTTGATTTGCTCAAATTAACCTATTTGCTCAAATTAACCTATTGAGCTTGTTTCTTGAATGCTGATGTCTCCTACCAAACAAGGAAGCTATGTTAAAAATGAAGTTAGAGGGGGTACTGGAAATGATACCAAATTACCCTTCTGCAAAGTTTGTATTTGATGACTTCTCGAAAGGTCTCAACCATTGTTGATTGCCATTTCGTCTTGCCATGATTTGATGCTTCATTTTGGTTGGCCCTCTTTTCTCATGGCCCTAGGTGAATGGCCGATGGTTGTCGATCCATCTTCAATGCCTTCTTTCTATGGAACTTTTTCCTCTCTTGTTGTTGATTACATAGACATCAGCAACATTGGGTAACGTCATGTACCTCGAGCTTCTATGGAATCTGAGATGGAGAACCAAAACCTCCAATGGTCTTTAATCCATCCCTGATGCCTTCTTTTGTAGAAGCTTTTCTTCTCTTGCTGTTGGACATCAATAGCATTAGGCAAAGTCATGTTCCTCAGTCTTCTACGGAATCTGAAATGAACAATCAAAACCTCCAATTTTCTGCTAGCAACCGCTTCTTGGCATAGCATGCATCAGGAACAAGAAGTGAAAGGAGGATAAAGATTGCCTATATTTTCTCCTATTGACAGTAGCTAATTCAAAGGGGAAGTGAAGGAGTTCATTTTTTGTGCTTTTCGGCTTGCTCAAAATTGAACGTCCTACCTATAAATTGCAATGCTCGACATCTTGGAGTATGTCATGCGGAGGAGACATTGTTCAGGCTTCAGGTAGGGTTGCATGCAGAATTTCGAGGATAGCCCCTCGAAAGATGGGGGAGGCCAAGAGTGGCGTATAGGAAGCTTCCCAGGCTGCTTCGCCCCAAGCTACCACGATATGCATGTTTTGAGTTTAAACCGTGTACCTGTGCCTATTATGTTTTGCCTTTCGTCCCTTGTGAATGGAAAAAGGGAGAAAATGTTATTCCCAAAATTATATTAAGAAGCCAGACATACCTCTTGCTTTTTTGAAATGGAGTGACCTTTCTGCTTGCCCCGCATTTTGAGAGAGTGTTCCTGAATCCGATAAGTTCAGATCATTGGAACTTGATGCTTCAGTTTCAAATGCCCTTTTCGTCACACTAAGTCGAGGGAAGGATGCTTTGAGACATGAATAAAGTAAATGAAAAAAACAAACTGGGTTAACTCTAACTCATGCTTTGGAAATGAGTCTTTTATGATGAAACGCCTAATTTATAAAAAGATTTTCTTTTACACCATTTTTCTTTTTGAAAGCAACGGGAAATTTCTCGAGAAAGAAATTAAAAACAAAAAATTCAAGGCATGAATTGAACCTTTTTTTCCAAAAGTTTTTTTAATCCTTTTTTTTGTTATAAAAATAATGTCAATTATTTCCAAATTGGGGTGATCATGGCATTAAAACCACAACTAGTTTAAACAAATCATGGATCCACGGAGACACAAGGGGAAGTAAATTGCAAATCATAGAGATAGAAAACTTACTTAACCAGAGGGAATTGATCACATAGATATGCGCATGATATGTGGGGTTTAGTTTCTAACTAAAAAGGCATAGTGAAATTAAGAGGGTGTCTACTTGTCGCAGTGTCACGTCGGCATTATATCCTCTTAACTTCGAATCTACCTAAAATTTCGATGAAAAGAGAGGCAAACTTGTATATCGCGATCTCACGTTCAAGGTCGTATCTTTCTTAACACCATCCTAAAATATCCTATGGCAGCTCAAGTTCGACGGTGAGGTTGTGTGTGTCACAATGTAGTGTTAGAATATTTAAAGCATGTACAATAATGAAAATATTTATATTAACAAAATTAACACTTACCTTTAAGCTGCTAATTTGCAAAAAATACCTAACTTAGGGAAACATTTAAACAAGACAAAAAAGCCTAAGTCCACAAAAACAAGTCCCCAGTGGAGTCGCTAAACTGTCGCAACCTCCCAATCGCGTCCCAAAGGTTAATGGCTCGGCTAATGCTTTAGGGCTTAGCCCAAACACTCCCAAGCCCACCAATTTACGACTTATGGTTCAAATTTTTAACTTGCAAGTCAATTTCATTTAAAGAAGAGTCGCCACTAATTAGTTTGGGGTGAATCCATTAGAAACCTAAGTGAAATACTAGGAGAAATATTTTACTCTTGTGCAATCAAAAAAGCTAGGATCGATGACTTAATTACACTAGCTAATCACTAATGCCCTTTCGGTACCTAATCTTATTTAAACCTGAGGTTTGATTTGTTTGGATATTTCGAGGATTTTCCTTGCATTTGTTTGGATATTTCGGTACCTAGTCTGTCCTCCCTGGATGTCTCTCCTGGGAAGCCATAACCTCTAAGCTCGCTACTTGTCCTCCCCCCCGGGCTTCTCTACCCAAAGCCCTATTTATAGGCCCAGGGGGGCTAGTCAGCGAAGGCACTTCGATTGGTCTTTGGTGTGCTGACCGGCCTCCTCTTTAGCCAAACCGGCGTCACATCGTTCTTCGCACGTGGGGAGCGGGTTTTCGCTAGCTGGACATCCGATGGGTTGCTCGCCATCGCATCGTTGGCCTGCCCGCACTACTCTGTCGCCTGCGCTGCTCTATGCTATCCTCTCCTCTGCTCCACTTGTCCTCACTTGCGTGAGGAGGAAGAAGAGGGAAGGAGGCTGGGCCAGGCTAAACTGAAAGGAGGAAGCTGAGGTGAGCTGGGCCCCGGGCCCACAAGAAGAGAGGAAAAAAGGGGGGCCAGACGCGAAGGCCAAGCCCCCGTGGGTTCTTGCTCTCTCTCTTCCTTTTTTTTTTTTTTAAATTCATCTGAAAATAGGGTAAAGTATAGGAAATAAAACTCAGTAGATGCACAATATATTACTACCTAGGTGATGCCAAAATCTTTTTTGGTAGGATCAAATTGATCCCTAATTTTCTATTCAATTTAAACTTAAATATTTAGTCAAATTTTAGGTGTCCAAATTTTCATATTTGTGCAATAAATCATGAACATACATTGCCAACACTCAAGGTCGCAAATGATTCAATTCAGGTGTTCGACTTATCCATAATTCATGAGAAGTTCTGTTAATTGATTTTGAGGGCACTTGTTTAAGGACATAAGCTGCGGTCAACAGTGCATCATACCAAAAGGAAGTTGGCAAGCTGATTTGAGTCATCATAAATCTAATTATTTCTAACAAGGTGTTATCCCTTCTTTCAGTAACTCCATTATGTTGAGGACTCCCAAAAATAGCTGCTTGCCTCATCATTCCTTTTCATTGTAGAGCTCTTTAAACCAATCAGACATATATTCATGTGCTCGATCTGTTCTAAGAGTCTTCGTTCCTTTGTCTGATTGATTTTCTACTTCACTTAAGGATATGTTTGTTTAATGGAAAATGAATAATTTTGAAAAAAATCTAAAAGTATCTCTTACAAAATGATGAATAAAAAATATTTTCATTATTCACGAAGATTTTTATATATAAATTATTGTTATTAATGAAAATATTTTTCATGAACCAATTATTTTAAGCAATATAAGCAATTATTTTGAAAAAATATTTTCACATCATTCATTTTTCACGAAATAAATCAAGCCTAAGTATATCTTGCAGCACTCCAATGCATCAAATTTATGTAAAGTCACATAGATAGATCCAAAATGTGTATAATCATAAATGAACGTAATAAAGTAAAGAGTTCCCTATCTTGCCCTCAAATTCGTCAGGCCTGTTGCGGAAAGGGCGAGCGATCGAACAATAAAATAGACAGAAAAGAAAATAAATCAAACACTAGATTTACGTGGTTCGGTCGTAGAGACCTACGTCCACGGAAAGAGCAGCAATGAATTCCACTATAGAACAAGCGATACAATGGAGATTACACACTCGAGTCACTCAAACACTCTCGGTGTTTCCCAAGCCTCAATTACACCAAATAACTCACTCAGTGTTTAGCCCCCCAATTTCTCATGAAATAATCTCTCAATCTCACAAAGGAATTATACACGAATTCTTACTACAAGAATTTAATCGGCTACAAACACTTGAATCTTCTTGGCGTAATTGCACAAACGAAACCAATGGAGAAATATTTTCCCAACCACTCGATGACAAATCGGCACTTCAGGACCTCTTGCATCAACAACAACTCCTTTCTTCTCCACGCAAGGCCGTATATATATAATGGACTTGAGGACTTTCCAATTCTTGAAAGTCACTCCTACTTGGAGTAGGAAAGAATACATAAAGATATAAAATTAAGAAACCCACACCTACTAGAATTAGGAAACAAATCAAACTTTTGCTTTGAGCTCAAACTCAAGACATATTTTCAACAATCTCCACCTTGGCTCGACATTTGAGCCACGCGATAATCGCTTCAAAATTCGAACTCTGCCGCTTCTCTCCCATAGCCCCCGATGGGCTCAACCGCCACAGATATCTTTCAAGCCCAAGTCCCGCTTGAACTTTGCCATAATCGAGGACCTCATAAGAACACCAACTCCACATGCACCTTTAGCTGCTACGCAAGGATTTCTCGACACAATCTCCTTAACCACAAATAAAGCAAAACCATTGTTGCATCCATATCTGTCAGAAGATCGAATATGTACCTTGTCAATATCAGTAGTAACAGCAACCGTTGGCTTTACAAACTCCATCTCATTACAAGCATCATCTGTGTTGATTACCACATTAGTACTCGCTACCTCAGGAGTTTCTGGTTGCAACTCCAACACCGTTCAGATCCGTATAAGCACTGCTATTACCACTCCTAACCAGAAATACTAGAGACTCGTCAAACGTAACTTCTCTACTAATAACAGGTGAATTTAACTCCGAGCACCACAACTGATAACCCCGCTCACCTTGTGCATAGCCTAGGAATATGCACTTTTTTGCCCTTCCATCGAGCTTACCATCACTCGCTCGAACATAACACGGGCAACTAAATATTCTAATAATAGAATAATCAGCAATGTTACCTGCCCACACTTCTCCGGGAGTCCAATGTTTAATTGTAGTCTATGGGGATCTATTCATTAGGTAGCTCGCCGTACTAGGTGCATCCGCTAGGAATCTCCTAGCCATACTAGCACTAGAGATCATTTTGTGGGCCATCTCTAGTAATGTTTAGCTCAACAATTCTGCAACATGTTGTGGTTCATTAGCAATAGTGCGATGTTTCACTATGCCTTTCTTCATGCAGAATTCGTTTAACAGCTTCGAGCAAAACTCCATACTACTGTCAGTCTGCCTACTTGATCGTCTTACCAGTCTCTTTTTCGATCAAAGCTCTCAATTGCATGATCCTGACAATAGCATCAAACTTGTACCTAAGCACAAACACCCATGTTTTCATTGAGTAGTCATCAACAACTGTTAACATATATCTGGCACTCTTCCCAGAAGGAAACCGCGACAACCTGCGAACATTCAAGAGAAGTAACTCTGCAATTTTCGTGGTTTCTTTGACTATCATACTGAACTGCACTTTCCGCCGTTGATCTAAATCACAGCACCTGCATACATTTAGTTCGTTAGCAACATAACCACATAGCAGATTTCTTTCACTTAAAACCTTCAGGCTTCTCTCGTCAATGTGCCCCAAACGCATATGCCACAATTTGGACTCTCGAGCAGATGCATTTGACGTCTCCGCTGCGAAATCTGTCATTGTCTCACCTTGAAGCTCATACATGCCATTGTGCTTGATTCCGAAAGCACCTCGAACAACTTTCAGAATTCTACATTCTGAAATATACCGACACCCAGCTGAACCCAGGGCACTCAAGGAAATTAAGTTCTTCTTCAATTCTGGAACGTGCCTCACTCCAGTCAATGTCCTCACAATACCATTATGCATTTTGATTTTAATATCGCCAACACCTACAACATCGCATTCAGCGTTGTTTCCCAACTGCACTTTACTACCATCCGTGCACTGGTAAGTAGTAAATCAGTTTCTATTTGGTGTAGCATGAAAAGAACAACCAGAATCCATAATCCATCCATCAAACGATGAATAATCAGTGACAAACAAGACATAATCGGCATTATTCGAATTACTAACAGCTATAGCTGCAACATCATCTGCAGTATTAACTAAAATTTCCTTACCCTTCTCGTTCTTCAGCTTAAGGCAATTTCTTCGAAGATGCTCCCTCTTGCCACAGTTCCAATAGACTGCACCACCAAGCCTTTGATTGGCTACATTTGTTCATGTTCCTACTACCACGTGTACTAGTTCTTCCTTTGTTTTCACCTACTAAAGTAGTAGATACGGGTTCACCAGATTCTCTTCTACGAATATCCTCACTTAGAATTAAATTTCGAACCCCATCAAACGTTAAGCTTGTTAACCCAGAGGAATTACTAACAGCAGTAATAGTAGTATTCCAACTATCAGGCAATGAGGATAACAGAATCAAAGCACATACCTCATCTTCAAAGTCAATATCAACTGAATTCAATTGACTAACAATCACATTGAATTTATTGATATGTTCTGCAACTAACGCACCTTCGCTCATTTTCAAGTTAAACAGACGCCGCATCAAATAGACCTTATTGATTGTAGAGGGCTTCTCATACATATCCGATAGGGCTTTCATCAAACCCAAAGTGGTAGTGTCCTTCACGATGTTAAACGCGACGTTACGAGCCAACGTCAGCCAAATAACACCCATAGCTCGTCTATCCAACAAATCGCAGTCAGCTTTCTTCATCGTCTTTCGTTTCTCGCCTGATAGGGGCGCGTGCAGTTTTATCTGATAGAGATAATCTTCAATCTGCATCTTCTAAAAACCGAAATCCTCCCCATCAAATCTATCGATTCTCACTTTTACTTCTTCTGTCGCCATTGATTCGCTTCAGCTCAGCCAAGCCTGGCTTTGATACCAATTGTTGCGGAAAGGGCGACCGATCGAATAATAAAATAGACAGAATAAAGAAAATAAATTGAACACCAGATTTACGTGGTTCGGTCGTAGAGACCTACGTTCACGGGGAGAGCAGCAACAAATTCCACTATAGAATAAGCGATACAATGGAGATTATACACTAAGGTCACTCAAACACTCTCGGTGTTTCCCAAGCCCCAATTACACCAAATAACTCACTCAGTATTTAGCTATCCAATTCCTCGTGAAATAATCTCTCAATCTCACAAAGGAATTATACACGAATTCTTACCACAAGAATTTAATCAGCTACAAACACTTGAATCTTCTTGGCGTAATTGCACAAACGAAATCAATGGAGAAATATTTTCCCAAGCATTCGATGACAAATCGGCACTTCAAGACCTCTTGCATCAACAACGGCCCCTTTTTTCTCCACGCAAGGCCATATATATATAATGGACTTGAGGACTTTCCAATTCTTGAAAGTCACTCCTACTTGGAGTAGGAAAGAATACATAAAGATATAAAATTAAGAAACCCATACCTACTAGGATTAGGAAACAAATCAAACTATTGCTTTGAGCTCAAACTCGAGACATATTTTCAACAATGCCGCATATATCTTAGTGGATTAATTCCAATAGACATTCACCTTTGTTTTATTTCCGAATGGTTTTCTAGTTGTTTTTCTAGCAAGGCAATTTTCACAAGTGAGCATATCAATTTTATTAAATGGTTTTAACTGACCTTCTTTTCCCAATCTATTCATCTGACTCCCACAGTGCCCTAATTTAGCATGCCACATTGACATCACAGCATTCTCATTACTAAAAGAGGCATTTAATGAAAAACACTTATTAGCTTAAGAGTTGTATATACTAGGATCCACATCAAGTCCAATAAAATCATCTAGAACATAAGCAGAACCATATTAACAAGAACCATGGTTGAGTTTAACACCAACACCCCAGAAATTTAAAGTAAACCTTGCATGGAGAAAAGCAACCACATAGATCGAGTTTCATCAAATATCTGGGGGGAACACATCAACTAGGCATAGAGTTCGGCCTCCACGAAAATCCTCCTTGCATGTGCCAACTCCTTTTAACTTCAACTCGTGTTGCTACCTAAATAAATCCATTTGCTTTCAGCGGCTATACGACAAAACTCCATAAGTGACCATTGAACCCTTGTCATGTGATTTGTTGCTCCTTCGTCTACAATTCTCGAAAGACAAAAATTTCAGCGAGCTTCGCTAGGCTAGAAACACAAATATCAGAGTATTTGAATAAGACCAACCCTTCTTTTCCTTGGTGCGCTCCTCAAACGAAGTGTCCATTGTTTCCACAATGGAAGCACTTCATTTTTTGTGTTAGAGATATAGATATATTTAGGATATTTATCTTAATTGATCTAATTTGATGTAGTTGGCTTTTTGTTACTTTAGATGGTTAAGCTCTAAAGCCTATATATACACATGTATTTTTCATTAGAGATGTACGAAATATTAAATTTTTCTGTCAATACAATTCTTAACTTAGTATCCGAGCCATTCTTCTTTGAGGAAGCGTTCATCCATGCCAGTCACATTGGGTGCATCAGCATTGGCCGCATCACTCCGATTTCAACCTCAATTCCATAGCTATTGAGACTGTTCCGCTAATTTTGGAAAATAGGATTGGTGTTCATCCCAGCGTTGCTGGATATTCCAGTGGGACCAAATTTCATTATCGCATCGCACATCATCCTGTAGGCCAAATCGCAACCTTGCTGCACTTGCTGCCAACACGAGTTTAGCAACTTCCCGCGGAGTATCAGCCTGGGTCATCATGTCTTCACAGTCGTGACCGACTCCCAGCTTTGGTATCTCCTCTCTTTTTCTTTTTTCAGGTTTACAGATTTATCACTCATGAAGAAGACGATTGAGACAGGGACAGCATTCCAAACATAAGACTCACGATCAAAATATTGCAAGAATGTCGAGAGGAGTAGCTCCTCTCCATCGTCATTCACGATTGACGCGCCACCGAGCCCAAATCTCTGGGAGTTATTTCATTCATTTTCGCTGCTCATTTTCACCAATTACCACCACCATCAGCCTCCTGAACCTCCGGCGAGTCGACCCAACTCAACCACATCTCCTCCGGATACTCCACGTGCCACGTTTGCTCTCTACGCGTGAGATCCATGTGCCAACAATCGCCCCGACGCTCCCACGTGATTGATGTCATTCGTGATGTCAGTTTACCGATCCAACCCGCTGACCTATGTTGACCAGACCAGTTCAGTCAGATTTCAGACCGATTTGGCACCTCTTTAGACTGATTCGATCCCTTTCCAGACCGATTCGGTTATTTTCAGACTGGTTCGACCATACTTTGACATATTTAGACCAGTTCGACGTTATTTCTCACTGGTTCAGCCCTTTTCAGATTAGTTCAAGACCCTTTTTTTAGACCGGTTCCGACCGGTTCATGCATTTTTAGACCAGTTCATAGCCATCTCAGACTGTTTCCAAATGTATTTTGACGTTCTGAGTTCATTTTTGGCCTTATTTTCTCCATGTCAGCTCTCTAGTTACTAGTTTCTTCACATTTATTTAGTCAAATCTACTATGTTGAAACTGGTATAGTGCTTACTATGGATAAATTAGAAGTTTTAATGTCCAATTGCCATCGAGTATGACCTAAACAACTTATAGGGACAGCTAATTGACCCAAAAATTGAGGTCCACATGCAAGTTCATCTGCCACTACTGCTATCGTAAAGACTTCTTCTAATGGATTGTTTGTCACTCTTTCATTAAAGGATCTTCATTCCATTCTTTGAGAGTTTGGTACTTCTAACTTCTTTGTTCCTTATGTTATGTCTGTCGTTTCAAGTACTTCTAATTCATGGTATTTTGATTATATCTATTGCAATCATATAACTTCAAATTCTGATTTGTTTCAGTCAAAATCATGCAATTCACATGGTCCTACTATTCACACCGCTGATAATTCTCAAATGAGAATTAGCTATATAGGAAACATTTCAACATCTACATTATCCTTACCTAATGCATTCATGGTTCCCAAACCATCCTTAAATTTGATTTTAGTAGAACAATCGTGTGAGCTTGATTTTGATGTCCACTTCTCTTCTTGTGGTTGTCATGTGCAGGATCCACAGACGGGCCAGACTATTGGGATAGGCCGTAGAGTGGGACGCCTATTTGAACTTGTTTCCTTGAATATTCCCAATTCCTTTGTTGGTTGCACAGCTACAGTATCATCTGAAACTTGGCATTCTTGGTTAGGTCATGCTTCATCCTCCAGATTAAAATCCTTAATTTCAACTGGTCATTTAGGTTCTAGTGATAATAAACATTTTGATTGTCTGCCTTGCCACTTGGGAAAACATCATGCCTTGCCTTTCGATCTTAGTGAATCTATTTCTAATGCTCCTTTTGATCTTATTCACTCTGATATTTGGAGGCCATCTCCAACTCCCACAATGGGAGGCTCTTGCTATTGTGTAATCTTTGTGGATGATCATTCTCGTTATACATAGCTTTATCTTATGAAAAATCGATTTGAATTTACTCGTATCCACCGTAATTTTGTTGCCATGATAAAAATATAATTTTCTCAAGATATCAAGTTTTTCGTATTGATAAAGCCATGGAATTTAGAGACATCGAATTCCTTAAAATTCTCTCCCAAAATGGTACTACTGTTCATCACTGTTGTCCAAGACTTCCTAGCAAATGGTCGAGCAGAGCGTAAAAATAAGAATATTTTAGATATTACATGTACTCTTCTAGTCTCTACTTCTTGTCCGGAACTATTTTGGAGAGAGCCCTGTCTTACTGCTATGTACACCATTAATCATACTCTGTCACCTATAATAGGTAACATTTCTCCTTACGAGTACTTATATGGTAGTGTATCTATTTACAATCTTCTTTGAGTCATTGGTAGTACTTATTTTCTACACCTTCTCTCACATGAGTGCACAAAGTTGTTGCTTCATGCCCATTTATGTTGCTTCCTTGGTATGACATTGAGCACAAATGTTATAGGTTTTGGGATCCTACATCTAATTGTCTTCATGTGTCTCATTATGTTACCCTTTGGGAACACAAGATGTTTTCCTCTCTTCATTCCTTCAAGTTATCCCTTCATATTCCTTTCTTCATTAATACTTCAGTGCATTTATTCCAAAAAACCCCTCACCTCCCTCTACTTGTGAATCCTCCTCTCTAGAATTGCCTCCTCCTCTTCCTTCTAATCTTGATGCAGGTTCTACTAGCAATACACCTTGGCAGTTTTTGACATGTCTACTCCATCCGCAAATTCTCCACCAACTGACATTCCATCATCCTCTGTCCTTCGCTCCACCAAAGTAAGTCAACCTTTCGTTCGACTTTGTAACTACCATTACTTCTCTTTTTGAACCTCGCACATATAGGGAAGCTAGTAGTAATCCTCTTTGGCAACAAGTAATGGCAGATGAATTGCAAGCCTTAAATAAATCTCATACATGGGAATTGGTTGATTTGTCTCCCGGTGAGTTTGCTGTAGGTTGTAAATGTGTATACAAGATTAAAACAAAGGTAGATGGTATTGTAGATTGTTATAAAGCTCAACTAGTGGCGAGAAGCTTTACTCAAGAATACAAAGTTGACTATGAAGAGACTTTCACTCCTGTTACACATCCTATTTCTATTCGTAGTCTTCTTACTGTTGATGTAGTTGAGCCGATTATTCCATATGGATGTTAAAAATGCATTCTTGAATGGTGATCTTACTGAAGAAGTCTATATGGTGCCTCCTGGATATACTCATTCTTCCAACAAAGTGTGTTGATTATGCAGAGCATTATAGGGTCTGAAACAAGTTTCTCGTGCATGGTATTCCAAATTTTGCTCTACTATGGAATCTCTTGGTTTCAAATCCAATCTTTATGATCATGCTCTTTTTGTTTAACGCATATTTCATGGGTATATTATACTGCTCTTATATATGGATGACATGGTTCTTATTGGCAATAATCATATTGGCATTTCGAAGTTCAAGCAATATCTCAAACAATAATTTGAAGTGAAAGATCTCGGGCAACTCAGCTACATTTTAGGCTAAGAGATTCATTCAAATTCCTCGGATTATTATCTTTCAGAAGCCAAATATGCCACTAATCTCATCTCTTGAGCTGGACTCACTCATAATAAGATTGTTACCACTCCTATTGAGACCAATGACAAAGATGAAGCTTTTCTTTTGAATCCTACACTTTATTGATAGCTTGTCAACAATCTAAAATATCTCTTTGTCACTTGAACTGACATTGCCTATGCTCTCCACATTGTTAGTCAATACATGATCACGTCTCACACGATGCATTTTGCTATGGTACTTTGAATTCTTTGCTGCATCAAGGGTATGTTATTTCATCACCTTAACTACTCTTCTCAATTTACCTTGGAATTGAGGGCTTACTCTCATGCTGACTAGGCTGGATACCCTCAAGATTGCTGCTTCACTATAAGCTACTATTTTCTTTTGAGCACTTCACTTATCTCCTACCGTAGCAAGAAACAGATTACTGCTGATACGACATTAGAGTTATTATGGTTGCGATGGCTACTAGAAGACATGGGAGTGTATCAACACAGTGGCATTGCGACAACTGAAGTGCTGTCCAAATAGCATATAATGATGTTTTCCACGAACGAAACAAGCATATTGAAATAGAGTATCATTTTATTCGATCTCATGTTCTTCATAGCACTGTTTGACTTGTCTCTACTTCACCCACCGAACAAACTGCTAATGTCTTTACCAAGAAACATTTACCTATGCATTTTTTGAATTTGTTCTTTTTTGGTCTTATCCTTCTTAATCTAGCCTTTCTTTCCCTTCTTAAAGAAGCCTTTCTTCCTTGGACCAAGTCCGTCTTCCTTCCCTTTCTTGTCATGCCTATTCCATTCTTGAATCTCTTTTTGATGCTCGAAGGTTCCTTGCTAGATTCAGCCACATAAGCATGACAAAGAGCATTCTTATTTGACAGGAAAAGTGTTAGAAAAGTATTAAATATATTACATTGTGCCAATTTAGTCCTAAACATTTTATCCTAGTGCCAATTCAATCCTTCCAGCTAATTTTGATCAAATATTGCTAACGTGAACATTGACCAGCCTAAGTGGCACGACCAATGGTGTTGTGGACATTTTTAATAATTTTCGAATTTCTTTTCTTTCTTTCTACCCTTTCTCTCTTTTTTTCCCTCCTCTTTCTAGTGGCCGACGAGGGCTAACCTTGCCTAAGTGAGGTGGCTCTCGCTGCCACAGGGAAGTGTCGGCCTCACCGGGGGGAGGGCAAGCACTAGTAAGGCCAAGCGTTGCTTGGGTGAGGGTGGCGTTTGTCACGCCCCGAACCCCGAGCACGCAACAACCCCTTACCATGGTCAATTAAAAGCAACGTTCCAAGACTCGTCGATGACCATTCATTTTAATATTTCATTATGCGCAAGTGGAAGAAAAACCATCCTCAGTCCAAACAGACAATCAAACAATCAAACAAGGATAGAGTGTAACATCTTGGAAATCGACCCATTTTGGGATTTTATAAAATGGCAATGTTAGTTGAAGGCTTGGTTAGTACAAATATTCCGAACTGTTTGTTCGTGGGATAACGGATTACAGAGAGGCGCCATTAGGAAACGATACATGTTCAACTTGCAATCTTGAACAGGAACGAACCCTTCGACCATGAGGACTTAGGCGGGAACGATATCCTCTAAGTACTAGACCATTAAGGAAACGGAAATAAATTGATTTGGCAGAAGTACGAAGTCAGATTGCGGGTGATTTCCGCACGACTTTGATACGAACGACGTTAAACCGAATCATTTTCATCTGGTATTTGGGATTATCAATTGAGCCCACGAGATCTCATGATAATCGAGAGACGTGCTTGACTCGAGAATTAGCGTAAATGTGGATCAAAGATTGGTTGACCACGGGTCAAATGTGAGGAAAGTCCTAAAGGGGCGCCTGCTAATCCATATTGTAGTACGGTCGCAATCGACTCAATTTAAGCCTGATTTTTAATCCGATTTTGGGAACCGACTTCTCAGTGATATCAGGACTAAATATTTGGACGTGTCACCTCATTTATTTTGGGATTTTCCGTTGGACTCGGAAGTGTCGGAAAAGGAAAAATTGGACTGGGTTTCGGGCCCGTGGGTGGGCCACCCAAGACCGGTGACCCAATGGGCCTTGCACCCATCCAGCTCAGCCCAAAGGGGGCCCAAGCTGGCCCATTCTCCTCTCCCTTTCCAGCCCTTGGGTTTCTCTCTTTTGTCATTTTCCTTTCGTGCCTAAGTGGGCTTTGTTTATGTTTGTTATTGCTTTGTTTTGATTGATGCTTGAATAAGTGGCTTGCCCACTTGCCTCGGTTCTTATCCTAGTCTTCAGCAGCTCCTTTCTCTCTCCTCTAAGCCCCCTTTTAGCCACCCAAACCCAGCCCCTCTCTCTCTCTCTCTCTCTCTCCCTTTTTCTCTTCCTTTCTTGCTATATTTACTGTTTTCCAGTTGGAAAACAGCCTTACCACCGTTGTCAGAGCTGCCACCACTGCCCAAAGTGTGGCCACCGAAGTCAAGGAGTCAACCGCACACCGCCGGCCACCCCTAGTCACCGCCGGCCGCTTGTCCAGCCCTTTTCCGCCTAGCTGCTCCCTTCCGCGTGAACAGTAACACGGGGCTGTTTTGGCCTGTTTTGGCCACTGTTTGTTGTCCGTTGTAGTCCCCGAGCTAACCCCGCGTAGCCCTCGTTCCCCCTACGTGCCGGTGTCGCCGGATTTCCGACCCAAATAAGTTAATTTCCTAATCCTTGTTTAGGGGTTAATCTTGCTTTGGGGTTAATTAGTGTATTTGTGTGCTTGTGATTAATTAAGGTTGATTGGTTGATTATTATGGTTAATTAAGCTGACTAGGGTTAGATTAATTGACCATAGTTAGTGTTAAAGTAACTAGGGTTAAGTAATTAAAGTAACTAAGGTTAGTTTTAAAGTAACCAAGGTTAGAATTTTAATCATGGTTAGGTTAAATTAACTATGGTTGGGTTAATTGATTAACCATGGTTAGGTTTAATTATTTTTATTTATTTAATTAATGTCGGACGAATTTATTATTCACGATTACTGTTCATGAACATTGTTTACAATTACTGTTCACGGCACTGTTCATACAGAAGCTAAAAATATTTAGAATTTGATATGTTCTTGGTTGCTATGTTTCCTTGAAGTGCCGATTGTTAGTTATACCCGAGTATAATGGGAAAATGCTTGATTGAAGACTGATTGGAATTGAAATTACTCGGTTTATTGAATTTCTCCATGAGTAATTGGATTGCATTATTGTACCTGATTTTCGGTTATTACTGCATGACATGATATGTATGTCAACTGCAATAGCATGTCGTGTGAGCATGAATTATGTTGCATTCACGATCAAGCAAAAGCAAAGATAAGAATGAACTGTTTGATGATGTGTTGCATGGTTAGATTAAGGTTGAGAGCCCGGTATAGCCGGATGACCGCCAATCCTTCAGGGCTGTGCCGTGACCATTGGGTCACTTGACAATGGTCAGATGCGGAGTCGTGGTTGAGGCCGAGCCCATGCTTCTTAGGGAATGCCGTCAGTGGGGAGAGCCCACGATGTCGTCGTGCCTCATGGGGGAGGACGATGCTTGGTCTACAACCAATTGACCGCCAACCATAAGGTTATGCAGTGGCCTTGATGGTCGTAATAATCGAAGCATGTGTGTGGATTTTGAGATATGAGAATGTTTTTTGCAATGCTCTGATTATTTGTATGTCTCCTACTGTTATGGTGAGGTGATTGACAATTTCTGCAGGTCACGTGTGCCAAGGCCAGGTAGGATCACATGTGGTTATGTCTGCTTATTAAACTGTTTTCTGCTTTCGTTTCTCTGAGGTTTGGTGATTGATGGTTGATGAATTATGTTGTATGTTAAACTCCCGAGGCGAGCGAAGTTCCTAACCGGGGCTTAAGACTTTAACTTGCTGAGTTTATCTCAACCCGTCATGGTTAACCTTTTTCAGGCTCGAGATGATGATCCCTCTGAGGCCAGTGAGTAGGCAACTGTGGCCTGCTCCCCTTTTTGGCGAGCCCTCCCCCACTTGTACAGTGTTAGGTTAGCCAAGCCGGTCCCTTTTTGAGTAAGCCTCAATTTTTCGCCTATAGTAAAGCGTGTTTATATGTGCTGTAGTTCGGGCTAACCTTGCAGATAAATAAAAATAGTGTTTTGTCTTTCCTCTGTGTCTCTGCTGCTATCCTTGTCGTTTCTGATTGTTGGTTGGGAGTTCCATTTGTTTCCGCATGTGCATAATTACAAGATAAAATAAATTGATCAACGACAGTACTTGGAACATCGTACAACTAGACCTCAAGTGAAATGGGGTTGCTGGGGTGTGACATAGAGGGATAAACAGCAAGAACAACAGCAACTACTCATTTATAGATTTTACTGGATTAACCAATAGAGGATCGTTTCCGATATACAATTCCAACAAAGGGGCTGATCCATCCGCTAAGCCAAACCAAAAAGAAATTAGGCTAGGCTAATCCAACTATACAAAATGAACCCTCGGGTTCAGCACCACGGTCACTCGAACCCATCGGACTCGGGCTCCGTCGGGTCGATCATTGGTGGAGTGGGGGTAGGATTCTCCACTGCGGGTGCGCCATTCTAGGAGCCTGAAAGTGGTTATACAATAACCCGTAAGATAAAATCTCAGCGAGTTCTTCCCCTAAGCCCCAATTAGTACACCAACTCAACCCGGGGTATCTCTCCAGAACCACCCCTCACACAACCCAACAACAAACAACCATCAATCAGCAATCAAACAACAGACAGGGGCAACCAACAATCATATAATCGGTTCGCATGCAACCTTATCCGTTATGCCATACCCTGCACGTTATATCTCATACTATGCAAGCAAGGCACATGGCCGTTAGATGATACAATTTATCAATCACATGCGAGTCGCATCACAAGCGATTTCACCTAGCCATTGCCACACACTGCACGTTATCAATTCATCACAACATTAAGAGGCATACAAATAATCAGAGCATTGCATACAGCTTTCTCATGTCTCAAATGAGCTATCCCCCCTAGGCCACGGCACAACCTTATGATTGGCGGTTTCTGGTACCAGCTTCGTCCTCTTTACCTCGAGGCACGGCGATGTTAGGAGTCATCCCTTCCCACTGATGGCATTCCCGAAGGAGCATAGGACCCGCCTACTACCGCAGTCCCGCAACTGATAGGAGCACAGGGCTCGCCCACTACCGTAGCCCACAACTGGCCCCCCGTCAGGCAACTGGCCGAAGTTAGGACAACCAAACGACCACGGCATAACCACATAAGGATTAACGGTCATCCGGCAATGTCGGGTTCCCTCTCTTAATGTGATCATGTAACACATCATCAATCAATTCGTTTTTATCTTTGCTCTGTCGTGAATGCAACATCACTCATGCTCACGCGACATACCATTGCAGATAACCCACGCATAATGTCATGCGGTATCAATCGACAATTCCAATCAATCAACAATCACGTACAATTCCCCAACTCTCAAGAATAATTCACAATCAATAATTCAATAAGCTATAACAATCAAGAGCACATCAAATTAAGATTAAAATTGGCTTCCGTATGAACAGTGCCGTGAACAGTAATCATGAATAGTACACGTGAACAATAATCATAAACAGTAACTATGAATAGTGTAATTTCAAAATTCAATAATTAAAACATTAAATTCAGAAATTAAACAAAACATTAGTTAAAACAATTAATCAATCAATTTAAGCTAAACATGCTTAATTAAACACATAAAACACACTTAGCACAATTAAGCTCAATAAGCAAAATTAAGATAATCTAATCTTAACCATCTATCTAACCACCTATCTTAAGGCCAATACAACTTAATTAAACTTCATAAACCAACATTACCACTAATTAACCTAACCCCAAGCAAGTTTAGACACTAACAAAGGATTAGGAGCTAAACTCACCCGTTAAGCGGGCTGGCAACACGGACGCGACGGCGGCGACGAAGCCGGCACCCGGGGACCTCTACCACAGCGATCCAAGGGGGTCCCGGGTCTGAAAACAGTAGCAACAAACTCAGACTCCCTCTGCAACTTTGAAAAACTGCACTGCTTGGAGGAGAAAAGGGCTAACCGGAGCTCCGGCGAGCTATTGGCTGGCGACCGGCGGCACCTGAGAGTCGAGGGGGAACGGCTGGTGGCTAGGCTAGGCGGAGATTGGGTTAGAAAGGGAGGAAAACAACTAAAACAGGCGGTACTGCACTACCGTAGGCGGGTTGGGGACTACTAGCTTCTGGCTGGCCGACTAGTCGACCGGCAGCTCCGACTGGCGAACGGCTGATGTGGGGCGTACGGTCTGGGTCTCTTGAGCATGTTGGTGGGTGGCACGGGCGGTGATTAGCACGGGAAGGTCATGAACAACTCGGGTTTTTGGAGGAAGGTCAGAAGAAGAAGCAGAAGGAATGAAAGGAAAATAAGGGAGAGAAGTGTGCGGTTTGCTTGGGCTGAAAGAGAGGAGAGAGAGTGAAATGAGAGTTGCTGGTCAAGCCTCATTAAGGCCATTAAAGGCTTGCTTCAACTCCCCAAGCAAGTGACATCATCTTCTCTCTCTTCTTTTGCCCTTTCTTCAAAATATCTAGGGGCAAAATGGTCATTTCCACCTTGCGCATTTCCCAATCTGCCCTTGGGCTGAAAATGAAGGGCGGGCCTAAGAAACGGGCTAGAAAATGAATAGGAACGGGCTCAGGAATTGGTTGGGCTTGAAATGGCTCAAGGTTAGACAACGGGCTCGGAAGGATAAAATGGTCGATTGGCTCCAACGGGCTCACTTGCTTGCCTCGGTCCTACCATGGTGGCCGTCCCACCTTGGACGTGAGGCCCACATTGGTCTTGCCCGGCCCACTTCCTCGTAGGCTTTTTACCTCAGTCCGCAAATCCCTTTTCCAAACATTCGGCTTAACTGGCATTGTCGACTGTCAAAGAAGCATTGTCCAAAAGTCTGTCCCAGACATTCCCGAAAATTCGAAGTCCAATACTGGATTCTCAGCCTTGTGAATTTCGCCCGAATGCCATTTTGGTACAACTCAGACTAACAGGTGGCTTCGAGGATTCACGCATAACTAACTCGTGCCAAATCACGTTCAAAACTTCTTGACACATGGACGTCCTTAACTACATGAAATTGCGAAGGATAGATTTTTATTTCAAAGTACACGATTACCAAGGATTGACATAGGGTCGTTTGTAGGCTCGATAATAGTAAACGGAATCACCCGTCGTCCCATTATGTTTTGTCCGCGAATCGACTTCTAGTCATCCCTGAAATTGGCCTGCATAACTACAGGATCGTCCTTACGCAAGTCTCACGGTTGAGTCGTTTTCCAAAGTCAAGTTCTTTAGTCGCACCAGTTTTGTCCTCATTAGCATTTCTCCTCAATGTCAATATCTCGAGAGTAATCAGTTCCGAGTGAGATCAACCAAAAATGTATTGACGAAATTCACGTTCATTCATCCCTCATAGGGCTCGAATTTCAAGATGTCACAGCGTTACTTGGGCAAGGTAGGCCCCATGGTCTCGTCAATGCTCACCCACACTCCCTCAACCCATGACTATCTCTATCTCCAGCAACAACCCCCCGACTTTCTTCCCTAGCAGCAGGAGCAATCCTTTCACCAATTTCAACCTCAACCCCCACAATTCCAACAACACCAACAGTTTCCACAGCAGCAGAAGCAATGTCTAGTTTAGCAGTAGCAATAAACACACCAGTTTCTTGCTTC
The DNA here is from genome assembly GCA_014182845.1 of Corymbia calophylla. Taxonomy (NCBI): domain Eukaryota; kingdom Viridiplantae; phylum Streptophyta; class Magnoliopsida; order Myrtales; family Myrtaceae; genus Corymbia; species Corymbia calophylla. Next base: position 18,809,080 of record CM024700.1, on the reverse strand, counting down.
TCACTTCCACCTCTTACACGTACGAATTTGCAATTACATAAATATCAAAAGAACCCTCGCTAGGTGTTGCCTGGGCCAGGCCAAGGTCTAGTGAGACCAACTAAGGCCTAACGAGGCCAACTCTCATCTAAGTGACGCCTGGCAAGGCCAACCTTGCCCAAGCAATGCTTGGCCTTGCTAGACTTGGGTGAGGGCCGCCTTGCTGGTGCTCACCCTCCCCCCTATGAGGCCGACACTTGCTCATGGCGGCGAGGGCTACCTTCGCTTAGTTGAGGCCAGTCCTCATCAGCCACTAGGAAGAGGAGAAAAAAAAAAGAACAAGGAAAAAAATTCGAAAATTTTTGAAATATTATTTAAAAGTGTCCACATTAGTACTAGTCATGCCACATGGGCCGGCCGGTGTCCATGTCAATCATATCTAACCAAAATTAGCTAGAAGGTCTAAATTGGCATTATGTCAAAATGTTTATAATTAAATTGGCACCTACAATAAGTGTAAAACTTTTCTAGCACTTTTTACCTTATTCGACATCAATCTCTCATCCTCTAAGATGCAATGATTCATAATGTTGTCAAACGTCTTAATGCTCTCATTGCCGGTCAGGTTAATCTTCATGTTCCCAATTGTTAAGAAGGGATCAGATGACAGCTAGGACTTGCTGCTCATTATTGAGGACATGTCGAGCTTACTTAAGCTCACTTATCATATTTGACATCTCACAAAGATATTACTTCACAATATTGTTGGAGCATTTCATATAAATGTCAAACTTAACGTTCAACGACCTGAGCTTGGTGAGATTAATTTTTCTATACCTCTCTTTCATTGCAAGCCTCATCTCACATCTTGCAAGGGAAACGCTCAAAACTCTCTCATGAAGTCATCCTTGCATACAACTAACAATGTAATAAGAGCAACAATACTCTTTTTCTTCCAGCCTTTAAGAGCCTCTTGATCTCTCCTAGCTTGAGCAATGTTTCCCTCACCAGGGTCATCCATAACTTGTTCAAATCCTCTGTGGCTTCTTGTTCTTCAAACACAAAACTACACTTTTCAATGCCAGATATCAAAGGGATTACTCTTCAACTTTTCACCCTTACTCAAGTCAATTTGATATTGTTTGTTGCAGCCATGATCGTCACTACATAAAGTGACATTACGTGATAGTTAATCCTCAGCATAACACACATTATTTTGTACTCATGATCACTAGAGCAATGGTAATTAAATCTAAGGTAAGAAATTGAAACATTCTACGTTTCCAGTTATCATCCTTAACAAATATATAATCACCATTATTGAATTACATTGTACAAAACTCAACACTTCTACAAAGGAACTCCCATTTAATTAGGCATCTCCCATACAGAGCAGCATGCTAAACCATTTGTTTAATAACAATAAATGCTTGAAATAAAACCCAAGTGTTGTGCTACTGCACAATCAGCTCTGCTATGGCAGGGGCATGTGGAATCTGGAAGTGATCAGTCAAGCCAAAATGAGCCATCAGGAGCCAGACATGAGTCAGAAGCTCTCCTCCTCTCCTCAGCTGCTGTGCATGATAACTCCCTTTACAGCTACTCGCTGCATAACACAAAATCTCAACCCACACCTTACTTATTATCTCCCATTTCTCTTTGTTCCTGGATCTTGTCCAGCTGTGACGCAAGCTGACACCCGTGGAAGAGGACATACTTGCTCCGGTCTCCCTTTGAGACCATCAAATTCAGCTCTGTCTTCACCTGATCCCTCAGCTCGTTGTAGGCATCAGTTAAGTCAAACTTGCGCTTTATCAAATTCTTGATATGTTGCCAAGCACTCGCACAGAATCCTTTTCATTTTCCTATAACCTCGAAAGGAAGGGTGCCTTGCAGTCTGTGTCCCTGCGTGCTATGGGCTTGAGCTTTTTCAGCTTGCGGCACTCATTGAAGAATTTCATGGCCTCAACATAGGTTTCTTGAAACTTGATGCGTACGATCCCAGTTGGCAGCATCATGGGAAACATGACAAGGAGATAAAACATGTATCGAGACAAGTGCTTACTGATCTTGGATCTCGATTTGATGCTTTCGTTGATACCAGGGTTTTTTAAACTATTGGGTGGCATAACATTTCAGTCGCAATATGCCAAATGAGGATGCGTTGGTCGAACTCCAACTCGATTCTCCATTTCAAACTCTCCATTTTGAACCTTTCAAGCACCTGGCTCCCTTTGGTGGTCTGTGGGAATTGCATTTGTGACATTATAAGTTCTTTTAGATTGACATTATAAGATTTTTCAGGTCTTCAGTCACTTTCTTGTGATGCTTGTAAAGGGGTTTCTCGACATTTTCATCAATATGCAGAAATTTGAGGATTTGATGGCAAGGAAGGTGCTTCTCTTTGATCGCAAAGCTCAATAGGCTGTATTGAGCCATGTGATCCGACCATCGGCGCCGTTTAGTAAGCGGTTGCAACCAATTGATGAAACCCAAGACTGCAAATTTCTTTTCCTTAATCAACCAACAAGCTGTCTTATCGGAGAAAAGAAGAACAATCAAAGCATAAATCTCCAGGAATATGGCCACTGCTAGCAGTATAAAGGTCAGATAACGATCAGCTGTTGAGTAATGCTGATCCTCAATCAGGATGAAGAACCAATATGATGCAGATCAAAACCAATCCGGTTATGCGACGAGCCAAGCCCCAACTAGTATGGATTGCCTTGGCCTTTGTGTAGAGCAAATCAAACATGATTCCCAATTCAATCTCAATGATCTTGAAGGCCCCAAGGAAATTCTTATTCTTGAGCACTGACCCACTTGTGTCGCGATCCTCAAAACTCAGCACAAGATCCGCAAAAGGCGTTGGAATATCTTGACCAAGCCCCTGGCCGCAAGCAATTCTCCTTGCTTACGCTTATAAAGTTGCTCCGGAACAAGGCCTTTCTCTGGAGACAAAAGATTGGCACCATCCACATTGTATTCTGCAATCACATCGCGGACCTCGATCACTTCGTGTGCTATGACTTCATAGCCCTCAGCCTCCATCAACTTATGCTGCTCCAATATCTTGGAATAATTTGGAGGCGGCTCAGGGATGGAGTCCCTGAACTGCTCACTGCTGGCGGTCCAGAGCACATAAACCCTTTCGCCATACTTGACGAGCCCAGCAAGTATCATCACGATGGCAAGGATGGACATACTCAGTCTGTTCCATGCCATCAGGAAGATATAAAATGTTACTCCAGTTTGGGTGACTAGTGACAATAAATGCCTCAACCAGAGCTCATTGTCTTCAAGGGCATATGCCGTTATGGTGTCAGGGCCTCCTAAGTGTAACAAGAGGAATGGTGCCCAAAACGCATGCAGCTCAGTGGTCGCATCCACACTTTCGCTGTTCAACTTTGTGAGCTTGTTCGTGATTATGCCGAGAGCGTAGATTGCAACGGCATCGGCCATGAGGTAGGCAAGCCAAACAACCCCGCTGAACAAGGCAAAGTGGATGTATTTGCGGCGATTGCCCATACAAATGAGCAGGATTTGGATGGTAAGGCTAAGGAAGATGACACCGCGGAGCTCCCATTCTTCCCACAGATCTTTGAAATGCGAAGAGAAGACTGGCATCACCTTCACCTTCTTCATGATGACGCCACTGCTCAGAGCAGGTGAGATGCAACACTTGTATTAGCAAAAGAATGATGAAGTATATTGCTCATAAAATGAGAATGATGCGAGAATAACATTAATGACTGCGCATTTGGCAAAAATGGTCAACGTTGTTAAGCTAAAAATATATATTTCGCTGTGCAACCTAACTAAACTGTACGCGCTTAAATCCAAGTAACCCTATGAACATAGGTAAGGCGATTTTATCTTTCCTTGCTGCTTTAGAAAATTCGCCTCCTCACAAGTTACTCACATGGCTTCTTAAGCTGATATATTTGAGAACAAAAGTAAATTCTCGCATTGTTTCTATTTTAGTTGCTTTGTTTATTTCCTTCTTGAAGTATTCTGCTTTTCCTCAGAGTACAAGTCTACTATGCCCAAGAAAAACTCGGACATCTACAACCATAACAAACTACTTGTAGCTCAAAGTTCACCGCAGCAGAGATGAAATGAATGTCTTTTACTTACCGATAACTGGCAATATCATGACTCAATGGTGAAAATGTTGCTTGACCGGTTCAAAGAAACATCGGTCTTCTGTTGGACAGCAATCTGTCACCGACGGCATGTGAGTAGGGCGAGGCCGGTTAAGCTCGAGACCGGCGAATGGTGGCTTGACGGCGACCTAGCACAAGCGGGGGTGGTGGCGGAGCTACGGCGGTGGCCGGTGAGATGGCGGCGCGGCGACTCAGCAGCAGCGGCAGCTTGGTTTCCGGCCAAGAAGAAGGCCGAAGAAGAAGAAGCAGCAGAAGAGAGGGGAGAGAGCAGCAGCGTCGAAGCAGCAGCAGGTGAGAGAGAGAGAGAGAAGGGGGGTTTGAAAAGTCAAATGAAGGAGAAGGGGAAAAAGGACAGCTGAGGGGGGCAGGCGGCAGAAAGGGAAGGGACGTGAGAGGGAGATGGCAGACGGCAACAAGAAGAAAGAGAGGGAGAGAGGAGAGAGAAAGAGAAGAGAGAGAGAGGGAAAGCGCACGCGGGAGAGAGAGGGAAGAAGGAAGGGAAAAATAGTGGGGGTCTCGGATCTGAAATTCGGCTCGGTGGTCCTACGTCCGACGTTTTCGAGAATCCGAAAAATTTGGAAAATAATGAGGCCAAAGTTTAAAAATAGTTCGGGAAATTCCAGGGTCGCAGCTTTGGTCTGATATTGAGGTATGTGACGAAAGGTTAGTCAGATATTACAGCTAAGTGGGCTCCACAAAGAGACGGTACATTTATGTCATTAGATGTCGTATTGTATGCTTTAACGGTATTTTGTTTCTGTATTTTTCTTATACTTAATAAAGTCAACAGGGAGTCAAGGGGGCGCTCTTTATTGCTGTGAGAGAAAAAATGTTTTTGTATAATTTAATAATGTTCGATATAAACATTTAAAATAAACCCTAAAGGTCCTAAAGACTACTTTATCCTTATACTCTAACACTCCCCCTCAAGTTGAAGCATAGATATTAATCATGTCCAACTTGTTAAGAATATAAACAATCCTCCCATTATCCAGAAGCTTAGTAAAAATGTCTAAAAGTTGTTCACCAGTTCGCATATGATTGGGAAGAATCAATTCACTCTGCAACTTCTCTCGAATAAAATGACTGCCAAGCTCGATGTGTTTTGTTATCTCATGAAACATGGGGTTGGAAGCTATATGCACTGCAACTTTATTATCACGCCATAGGGTCATAGGTATTGAAGCTTTAAAACCTAACTCAATCAATAACTATTGAATCCACACTAATTCACATGTCACTCGTGCCATAGCTCTATATTCTAACTCAGCACTAGAGCGAGCAACAACATTATGTTTCTTACTCTTCCGTGATATCAGATTCTCTCCAATCAAGGTGCAATAGCCAATTGTTGACCTCCTATCATCTAGAGACCCTGCCCAATCAGCATAAGAAAATACTTCAACTCTGCTATGACCATGATTTCAATAAATAGTCACTTTCCCTATAATCTTCTTCAAGTACCGCAATATCCGAATAACTATGTCCTAGTGAGATGTATAGGGGAAGATAGGAACTAGCTTACCACAGTAATTGAAAAGATAATAATTGGATGAGTAACTGTGAGATAATCTAGTTTATCTACCAGTCTCCTATGTCTCTTAGGTAGGGGTGTGCAATGGGAACCGCCCAACCCGAACTGGACCGGTCGATTTTGGGTGGTTCCCATAGCCGGCGGTCCGGTTCCCGGTTCCCATTCTCGGAACCGGTGATCGATCGGTCAGGTTCCCGGTTCCAAGGTGGGAACCGGACCGGACCGACCGGACCAAACCGACTGGACCGGACCGACTGGACTGACCGAACCGACTGGACCAACCGCCCCCTCAATTTCCATATCAAATTCCCAACTTTCTATTCCTACAAGCCCTAATGCACAGTCACACACCCAAATCCTCTCTCCAGTCTCCACCGATCACTCCATCCAGAGTCCAGACCCTTATTCCCCTCGACGCTCTCTCCCTCTCAGATTTGCCTCACTGATCATTCCATCCAGACTCTCTTCGTTGATCGCTCGATCCAAGCTCTCATTTTGTACGCCTTGCTCGTGCTTGACGCAAACGCTCCCTCTCAAATTCGCCTTACAAGGACTTGCGGACTCTCTTCGCCAATCGCTAGATCCAGATCCTCGTTTCGCTCGCCTCGCTGGTGCTCGGCGCGCACGCTCTCTCCCTCTCAGACTCGCCTTACGTAGACTCGCCTTACGTAGACACGCACGCATCGCCCTCAACAACGCTCTCTCTTTCTCGCATCATGCATCACCCTCGAGTGTCGACAACAAGGCATGTTTACCATCTATTGGTTTGTCGATGACAAGGCATCACCATTGATTTCTTTGATTGTTGAATTTTTGTGTTGTCGCTAACCCGCTAGTGATCGACTTGGGTGTTGAAGGTTTCTGATTCTGGAGAATTGTGATTTGTGGGGGTTAGGGTGGGGGTGGGGGATGGGTGAGGGAAGCCAATGGTGAATGATGAAGTGCGTTACTGGCCAAAGTCATTAGGGAGGAGGGTCTGATAGGGCTGTACAGAGAGTGGGGCGCAAGTTGTTTGAAAGTTATGCCCTCGTCAAGCATCACCTGGATGTTCTATGATAGGATTATATTACATTGGAAAAATTTCATGTGGCAATCAGAGGTGGTCATCTAATTTATATTGCTTTAAGATGTCTAATTGTCGACAAAAATTCACAACAGGGAGTTTATTTTGGGGGAATTTCACACTTCATACCAAAAAATTGGAAGTGTGTTTTACAGTGGAAGGCTTCTACTTAAATTTTGATTGAGATTCTCTTCTAGCTTGTTGTTGCAGATAAAAGAGCTTGAGCGTACCCATCGAGTCGCTTCGTTGAAGTTTACCGATAGCAAGGTTCTAACATTGCGGAAGCTTTGAAGGTATCATACCCGTACGTGGACCTCTGAATCTGTTTTTGATGCATCATCATTTTCTTCAATTTTCTTTAGCTATATTTCTCCATTTTGATGGGTTTTCCCTGTACTTCTGATGATTAAATAGTCAGTATCAAGATCAGTTCAGCAGGTGATTCTCGACGTCAAAGTTGGCCCTCCATCATATGAGAGTGGACTAGCAAAGGATATCCTCTCTGCTGTAAGTGCCTAGTGGTTCCTCTATGCCCCCCTCTCTCTCTCGTGCAACTAGATAGATTGCATATAATTTGCCTTCTGTCAATACCACAATTAGCTAGACTGATGGGGAGTTCATGTCAGCTATTGTACATATCCTCTGTCCAATTCCAATAAAAATGTGCATCCATTAATGTCAACTTCCGAATTCTGTTGCTTCTTTACTATTTAGTCTGGCTTTGAAATAGCCAGAGAATAAGAATGATTTATGTCTTTCGTGTTAATTTTTCAAACATGAACAATTTACACGATACTACTCTACTCAGACGTTTAGTTTTTCTTTTAACAACAATTTTATAATGTCAGATCAGTTTTTTTTTTACTTTGTGATCCTTGCATACTGAGATAATTATTAGGACTATAAATAAGGATCCAACTATTTTGGAGTTAAAGTAGCAGTCAATTCTGGCTTCTGGTATCTCGAATGTTAATTCTTTACTGAGCTTAAGGTCTTCTCTTTTATACCTGCTTACCTACTGCTTTTGTTTTGCTTTGCAATCTGTTTTCTCCACTATTCGCCGAGTTTGGAAGAATTGTTGGAAGACAATTCATTTTTAATGCTTGTCATGTAACTATATTCCATTTTTCAATAGGTTCACTTGTCATTGTTCTCTTCTTTGTTTGGTCTTCCTTCCTGTGCATTATAGTGGGACACATAGAGGTATGCCATTCCACTTTCCTTGATTGCTTCGCCGTGTGGTCTCAGAGTCAAGCCTATGGCATTTGGTCCTGTCTTTCAAGCAATCGATAATGTTAGATAACTGGATAAACTCTTGGATTCTCTCTCTCTCTCTCTCTCTCTCTCTCTCTCTCTCTCTCAGAGTTTCATCTAGGAGAAGGCATTCTATTTATGTTAATGAAAAGAAATTGTCTATTGCTTTGAATATTATCCCTACATCCCTCCATGTCTATATGTAGGCTCTTCTATGGATCTGGTTTTCTCGGATTTGGAGGTAGCATTAATGACTCTGTAGGCTTTCTTTAAAGATATGTTTTTTTGATGATTACCCTCTCACTCTCTCTTTAGATTTGATTGTTGAACCATGATTGACAAATTGGGAATGGTTTTTGATTTATTTTCTAGTTTCCCTTCTATCTTGCTAGCTTTAGGCTAATGATTAAGATGCTTTCTAGTCTCTCTTTGGATTGTGATGCCATGAACTAGTGCTACCTTTCGTCCTTTGTGGAATTCAATATCAGTATCTGTGGCACCGCCATTCTTCATGAATTCGTATTAGGAAACTTGTGATGGCAACTTAATAATTATCATGGCTTCAAAAAAATGAAACATGAGAAGGCAGCATTTTGGATGAATGTATATGATGCTTCTCCCATTGAGCCTTTAGAGAGAAAAACTTCTCTCGAATGGCGGGATTTAAGGTTTTTCCATCAAATTTGGCTGCCGACAAGCTGATTGAGTGAATCTAGCTAAATTAAATTGCTTGTAGTCCACTCTTAGCAGTCAACCTTTGTTGATGATCCTAAATTTTATTTGAATTCAATTATTTCGAGTCCTCTCCTTTTCAGACAACATACATTCGATTGTACTGTTTCTTCAAATTTAGATTCAAAATGCAGAAGTCATTGCTTCAAACAACTATGAATTTCTCACTTCATGTTTGTGATGATCATAAGCCAAAACTTTGAGGAATCACTCATTATGTTCTTTCATCTCGGTTAGATTTCTGGAATGTGTGTTATTCTTCTCTGTGATGTTGAATACTTTTGAGTTTCCTTGATGGAGATATTAAGTGATATCCCTTTTACCACTTCTAAACTGTGTTATTTGTCTCCCGAGCTTGGTCATAGAAGGAGGTTTTTAAACTTTCTCAACCAGTAATAAATGAGGGAGTTGAACGATGGGATTCATGTATTGTTGGACAAAAAACCCTTTCCAATCTTTATTTTACTTGATTCAGGTGATCTATTCCAAATTCAAATGTCAATGGAAGTGGACATGGACAAGTCTAGTGAAGCTATGAATCCTATAGAGGGCTCACTAGGATATGAAGGTGAAGAAGACCTCAAAGAGGAATCCGACATGAACAAGGTACCTAACGCTTGTCCTTCTAGTAAACGAAAATCTGCAGTATGGCTCCATTTTCGTAAAGGGAAAATTGTGAATGGAAAAACTGATGTGTTTTGCATATATTGTGGGGCCAAGTATTGTTACTCTGCTGATAATGGAACTTCTGCTATGTTGAAGCACTTGAGAAGGTGTAATAAGTATCCCCGCAATTTAGATAAGAAGCAAAAAAATTTTGCCGCACGTCGAGTAGATGAGTCTCAAATGACACCGGGGCATACTAGTACTGGTAGTGGTAGTGGAAATGTCTTAACGACATGGAAATTTGATTAGGAATGTTGTAGACAAATGCTTGTTCGAATGATCATAATGGATGAACAACCTTTTTCAATGGTTGAGCATGTCGGATTTCGTGATTTTGTTCATCAGTTACAGCCTCTCTTCCATCACATCTCACGATTTACCATGGCTAGGGATTGCGTGAAGTTGTATCTTTGTGAAAAGAAAAGTTTAAAAACTTACTTTCACAAGCTTAAGTCTAGGGTCGCACTCACGACCGATACATGGACTTCCATTCAGAACTTGAACTATTTATGTCTCACCACACACTTTATTGATAATGATTGAATATTGCACAAAAGAATAATCAATTTTGTGCTAATGCCTAGTCACAAGGGTAAGGATATTGTAAAAATGATTGAGAAATGCATCTATGAGTGGGGAATAGAGAAAAAAGTGTCCACAATCACCATGGATAAGGCTAGTTCAAATGATGGTGCCATTGGTTTTTTGAAAGAAAAATTATCAAGAGATAGGCTATTGATCTTAGATGGAGATGTTTTACATATGAGGTGCACGGCTCATATATTGAACTTGATCGAGATACGTGATTCTATTGCATGTATTCGAAGCGTGATTAGGTATGTGAGGAGTTCTCCCATGAGATCTCAAACATTCCAAGATTGCATTAAGAGTGCAAGGATTACTCAAAAGGGTTCAGTGTGTCTTGATGTTGCAACTAGGTGGAACTCCACATATCTCATGTTAGAGACTACCTTAAAGTTTAGAAAAGCTTTTGAGAGAATGGAAGAAGATGATCATTCTTTCTTAACTGAGCTTGACTATGAAACTCCTAAACATGAAGATTGGGAAAATGCCAAAATTCTTGCAGTATTTATGAAGAAGTTTTATGATGCCACCAACAAGATGTCTAGGACTCTGTATGTCACTTCCAATGATTATTTCAATGAGATTTCTATTTTGTATAAAGCTTTGAAACAAACGGAGAATGCATTGGATCCCAGGGGGAAAGTTATGGGTGCAAAGATGAAAGACAAGTTTGACATATATTATGGGAGTTTCGAAAAAGTAAATATGATTGTATTGATTGCAGTGATATTGGATCCAAGAAAAAAGATGAATTATCTGCGGTATTGTTATAGACTAATCTATGACGATCGTGCAAAAGCTGATGAAATGTCCGATAAAGTGAGGATTGCCTTGGAATGTTTGTTTCGTTTTTATGAGAAATCTTATCTTGGTTCTTGTGATAGAAAATTGGGTGGTCAATCTTTGATTGATAGTGGTAGTTGGGATTTTGATGGTCATGAGGAGCATAACAAGGATGACCTTGCTTTGGTAAAGGATTTCACTTCAGAAAAGGCATTTGAATCATTTCTACATGAGGAGAAAAAGATGTGTGTGAGCAATGTATGACAATTATCTCGAAGATGAACGTGAAGAAAGCCGTCATCTTGACATTTTGATGTGGTGGAAAACTGCTGGCCAAAAGTTTAAAGTCCTCTCATTGATGGCTCGGGATATTTTGGCCATTCCTGTAACAACCGTTGCTTCGGAGTCGACTTTAGTACATCCGGTCGTGTGCTTGATGACTTCCGAAGTTCTTTGACTCCTAGAGTGGTAGAAGCATTGATTTGCACTCAAGATTGGTTGAGATTGACTACCATGCCAATTAATGTTGAAGAGTGCATTGAAAATGCGGAAAAATTTGAATGGGTTAAGTCGTGGATATATCTTTTTATCTTGTAATTATTTCTTATATGTAATAATTAATAAGTGAATGCTTTATTTAATATTTTGTTTTTGTTAGATATGGATGATGTTGACTCCAAGCTTGCTGGCAAATAGAGTTTATAAGTTAAAGTGGAAGAAATATATGTGGTAAGATTTTCCCTTAATTATTTGAGTTTGATTTCTATTAATTTTAGTTTAAAACTAATGTTCAAGATCATATACATTTTGTAGGAGTATCCGGGTTATATTTTGCTCTATTTTCACCAACTTGGACTTCTCTTCTTTTGCTGGCTTCTCAATATGTAACATGTTTTTGAGCTGGACTTTTGTTGAATGTTAGAAGGAAGCGAATGCATTAAGTTGGACTTTTTTTATTTTTTGACCCCGTATCTTTTTGATGTATATGGGGTATGGAGTTGCGACCATAAGGTTGAGGTGTTAAAGCAATATATGAAGGTTTCTGACCAAATTTGTTTATATGTTTTTGCTTATACTTCTTAAGGTAATGGTTATATTTTATGGGATAGTCTTTGTTTAGGATAATCTTGTCATGTTAGAGTTGTTTGCTCTACTATTATATGGATGATTATGAATAATCTTGTCATGATGTAGTAGCATGGAGCAAAAGGAGATCACACCATATGCATTCGAAAACAGCCGTGTTTCATAGGAACAGGAACTAGACATGGCATGGAGTTTGCTACTACAGTGAGCTGCTTGTAAATGGTAAGACTAGCACAAGCTTTCCCTACTAAGAAAGGCTAGTGGACTCTGGACTATGCACGGGGTTGTGAACGAAATGATTTTTCCAGTTGGAACATCCCAAAGATGGGTGCAATCTTAATCCTCGGCCACCTGAGACACAAATTCCAAAAGTAGCTAAGGATTATAACTTTGGAACAGGAACAGCTAAGTTGAAATTGATGTAAGCGTGTAAGTCATTCAGCATGTGAAAAAGGCATTGAAAAAACAGGAAATTTTTGTGTGGCCTATCAATACATCTTTTGTTAGATTTTTCCTTTTGAAAGTTTATATCTTGTAAAAGATTTGGCGATTGCAAAGTTACCGGTCCCACCGGACCTGACCGGACCGATCGATCGGTCCGGTTCCTGGTTCCAGGATTGGCCGGTCTGGTCCACGATCCCAAAATTTGGGAACCAGTCCTTCCGGTCCGGTTCCCGGTTCCACCTTGGAACTGGACCGGACCGGGAACCGATCACCCCTACTCTCAGGATTATCAAAGATCTCTCCTTCCTCAGCGACCAGTTTATCCCCTTGTTTCATAGGTGAACCAAGAGGCTTATGCCCGTCTCAGTAAGTAAATCCATGACATATTTTTGTTGCGACAAGACAATACCTTTATGTGACTGTACAACTTCAATTCCTAGGAAATACTTCAATTTTCCTAAGTCTTTAGTTTGAAACTGATGCTGAAAATAGATCTTTAGCTCAACTATACCATCCAAGTCATCTCCCGTGATAAAAATATCATCATGTACACAATCAATAATAGTTTTCCTTCCCCTAACTTTTTATAAAAGAGAGAGTGATCATGTCCATATTTAGACAGTCCAAAAGAAAGTATACCTTCAGAAAATCTTCCAAACCACGCCCGTGGGGATTGCTTCAAACCATGAAGATTTTTTTAATTTGCAAACCAGTCCCCTAAACTCCTTGTCACGCCCCGACCCTCGAGCATGCGACAACCCCTATTCTCTTGCGGTCATTTAGATGCGACGTCCTAGGGCGCGTCGCCGACCATTATTTTCATCTTCTAATTAAACGCATGTGGAAGCTAATCACAACCACTCAGTCAACTACAAGAATAGGGATAGCAGGAAAACCCAACTAGAAACACATTCAAAAGTGTCGCCTTATTTACTAACTGATTAACCCTAGGAAATTCACAAGTACAAATCCTTACAACGGCATCTTCTTATTGAGTCAATGAAACTAATAGAGCCAGGGTTAATCTACTCCCTTCAAATAGGGCCACGAGCCGTAACACGTGTCAGTTCTCCATCCTACGGACCTGAAAATAGTTATACAATAATCAGTGAGATAAATCTCAGTAAGTCAAAATCATAAGCCTCAGTTAGGAACTCCGCTTGCCTCAAGGTAATCTAAACATGCAACCTAGTATCAACAACCAACCAACTGCAACGCGACCCTATTCTTGCATTGTCTAACAACATCTTAGAGAAACATTATCAAAAAGTAGTTCAATCATCAGGCGCAACCACAGGTGATCTTACCTTGTCTTGGTACATGCACCCTGTAGAAGAATATCATTTAAAACATGACAACATCACAATGCAAGCATATAATCAGAGTACTTCTCATAACTTTCTCATATCTCAATACCCACACGTACTCCAATTATTATGACCCCCTAGGCCACGGCACAACCTTATGGTTGGCAGTTTACAAGTCTAAAACCAGGCATCGTCCTCTTCATGGGCACGGCTACATCATGGGCCTCCCGCCAAACGGCATTCCCGAAGGAGCATGGGTCCGACCTCTACCGCGACTCCGTAACTGACCACTGTCAGGCGACCAAACGGCCACGGCACAACCCCGAGAGATTGGTGATCATCCGCCAGCGCCAGACTCTCCTCTTAATGTGACTATGCAGCACAATCATCAATCAATTCATTCTTTCTTTTCTCTATCGTCAATGCAAACATGATACGTGCTCACGCGACATGCCCTTGCAATTGTCATACGTATAATGCAATGCAGCAATAACCGACAGTCACGCAAAATAGTAACAGCCTAATTATTCCATATATAATCATTCATTAGCAGTTTAAATTGCAATGCCACAATCAATTCCAGTCAATGAAAACCTTGGTACTCACGTAGCGTGGTTACAGATAACACCCAATCACTCGTCTCAACAATCAGCAATCATTGACCACGTGCTTCTACGACTGATAATACTTAATTATTCTTACCAGATATCCAATCATCACCGCCCAAGGATAAACCAAGGTTATCCTCGAAAACTCATATAAAAGGGTATATAATCCAACAATTCATTACTCAAGTAAATCCCATAATCCCCATAAAATACTTATCATTTTACAACAATACTAAAATCAATTAATCCACCCAATTAATTTCATTTCTGAAAACTTCTCTTTAATAAACTCATGTCCCTTAATAACAAGGTAATTAATTACAATTGACATTAGAAACTAGGCCCTAGTAATTTTTCCCACAAAATTACTCAATTAAATCCATTTCCAATAAATAGTCACAATTAATTATTTTCCCCAAAAATAATTAATATTTAGAAATAAATAAATAAAAATTCGAAATTATAAAATAATATAATTAGTAATTAATTAATTCCGAAAATAATAAATTATTATTATTTATTCCAAAATTAATAATAATATTTATTATTACTAACCGTAGTTAATATTAATCAAACTATAGTTAACTAACCCAACTAAGGTTACTTTATTCAACCACAATTAATTAATCCGACTGCAATTACTTTAATTAATTACAGTTACTTTAATCTAACCATGATAACTTTAATCTAACCAACTAACCATGGTTAACACTAAGCATTTTTATCCAAATAATAACATGCTAATCACCCAGATCAAAAACATAAACCAAGATTAAACTAATTAAACTACTCCTAAGCAAGATTAACCCCTAACTAAGGGATTAGGAAATCGACTCACGGTTTTGCGATTTCGACGACACAGGCGTGACAGTGGCGGTGAGGGCAACGCACGGCTACCACCAGAACGTCACGGAGGCGCTCAGCAAAAATGGGTCTCGGTGGATGAGGTTTCCGGTTCAGTGAGAACGGCAGGCAGACGGGTGGTGCGGCTCCTCGGTGGTGGACAGTAGCTTGCGGACGATGATGGCGTGTGTCCAAGGCACAAGATGGTGGCTGGTTTTGGGGAAAAACAGCAGCGTACGCTGCTGTTTTGGAAGCAAAACAAAAAAGAAACTAAAGAGAGAGAGAAGAGGAAGAAGGGAATGAGAACGTGGGGAGTGGGGAGAGAGAGAGAGAGAGAGAGAGAGAGAGAGAGAGAGAGAGAGAGAGAGAGAGAAACATGGGAGTGGGCTGCACATTGGGGAGGGAGAGAAATGAGGAGAGAGAGAGAAATGCAAGAAGCCAAGTCCAATTTCCCATACTTTTCATAATTTTCCTTGACTTTTCTCTCTATTTTGTCCCCAAAAAATTTAATGCAAGAAGGGCAATTTTGTAATTTTCCCCAAGTATAGTATACCATACTAAATGCGTATACGGGCCAAGATTTTATGCGGGCTTGAATAAAATTGGTTTGGGCTCAAATTGAATGAGAAACGGGCTTGAAAATGCTAACGAGCTAGAAAATGGGCTCATGGGCTTGCTTGGGCCCACTTGGGCTTGGTGGGCTTGGGTTGGGGCCCACTTGGCTGAATTTCAATGGGCGCAAGGCCCATTGGGCCTTCGGTTGGTCCAACTCCTCTTGGTTCCAATTTTTCGGCCTGTTGAATCCTTTTTCGATAATTTTCGAGTTTATCGATAAATTCGAGAATCAATGAAACAACGTCCAATATTTTAGTCTTAACATCCTTGAAAGTTCGATACCTGAAACCGGATTGAAATTCGTGGTTAAAATCAATCAATCACAACTTTAGTACGACCTAACTATCGGGCGGCGTTTAGGAGTTCTCGCGTGTTTAACCCATGGTTGATAGCTTTTCAATCCACGATCGTGCCTATTCAAACCAGGGCAATCCTCAATTGTCATGTAATCATAAGGGGTTAATTGCTCGCGTTGAGTACAAGGCTAAAAGGAAATCAGTTTAACATTGTTCACAGTCAATATCGAAGTCGTGTGGAATCACTTGCAATCCAACCTCATATTTCTGCCGAATCGATTTATTTCCGTTCACTAATTGGCCTGCAACAGTATAGTATCATCCATGTTTGATCCTTATGGTCGAGCGACCTATCCCTGATTGAATTCATTAGCTGTACGCGTATCGATCCTTAATTGTCTTTCCAAATAGTTAGTTAACTCATGAGGGGCCAACTCAAAGTAAAAGTAACTAACAGCGCATTGATAAAATAATAATTTCATATATCCCGAGATGGATCGAAATTCAGGATTTTACACTCCCCCTAAGCAACAAACCCCGGAGGTTGCTCCATATAAATTTCCTCATTAAGAGTACCATGCAAGAGAGCATTCTTAACATCAAGTTGAGATAAGGGCTAGTTATATGTGCCAGCAAGATGGATCAAAATTTGAACAAAATTAAGTTTGGCAACAGGAGAAAAGTGTCAAAATAGTCAACCCCATACATTTGAGCATATCCTTTGGCAACAAGCCTCGCTTTTAAATGAGCAAGAGAACCATGACCTTCATAGCAAATACCCATTGACAACCAATCGCAGTTTTGTCTAAAGGAAGAGGTACCAAATCCCAAGTTTGATTAATTTGAAGAGCCTTTAATTCTTCTTCCATTGTTGTCCTCCAATCAGAACTTTTAATGCCTTAGCTACAGACTTAGGGACAAGATGTTGTTCAACGGTAGATAAAAAAAGACCGAAAAGGAGACATTGAAGAGTAAGAGATAAAGTTTGCAATAAAATGTTGGCTACAAGCACATGTACCTTTGCGATGAGCAATTGGAAGATCAAGATCAAATGTAGGAGGAGGGTCAGCTAATGGCAAATCTAGAGCATAAGACAAAGAAGTAGTGTCAAGAGGAAGGGGGGAGTAGTAACCACTCGAGGACGTCAAGTATAAACCTGAAGAAGTGGTGGTTCCTATAAAGATACTAGTGAAACAGTTGGAGCAGTTGATGGAATAGTGGTAATATATAAGTCTTCATCCAATTCAGATGCAATAATTGGAACATCATGATAAGGAGTAGATTCAAAGAAAGAGACATCAACAATTACAAAGTATTTTCTCGATGATGGAGAATAATAGCAATATCCCTTTTGAGTATAGGAATAATTCATACATACACTTGGTGGACTTGGAATCAAGTTTTGACACTCCAAGTTGATGATCACGAATAAAACAAACAACCAAAATTTCAGGGTGGTAAAGCAAATAGTGACCCATGAGGAAACAAAGTAGAAAATGGAATGCCACCTTGCAAAAAAGAAGAAAGCATGTGATTAATAAGATAGCATGCAGTTAGAATAGCATTAGACCAAAAGGTTTTAGGGACCTTCATTCCTTTCAGCAACACCATTCTATTGTGGTGTATCAAGACATGAAGATTCATGGATCATACCATGTTGAGTCATAAATAAGAAAATGGTGCTGAAAAGTACTCCTTAGTGTTATTAGAATGCAATTTAACATACACAACAAATTGAGTATGAATTTCATATATAAATGCATGAAATATAGAAAACAATTCCTAACGATTTTTCATTAAATATAATCAAGTAACTCTAGAATAGTCATCAACGAAAGTAACAAAACATCGCAAACCCAAATTGAAAATCACATGACATGGACCCCAAATATCTAATGAACTAACAAAAAGGGAGAAGTTGCTTGATTGATGACTTGAGGCGGATAGCTAATATGATGTAATTTGCCAAGCTGACATGACTCACATTCTAGACTAGAAAGAGATTGTAAACTAGAATCTAACTTCTGAAGACTATGTAAAGAAGGATGACCAAGATGACAATGAATATGATGTAGTGATGCAACATTAGAGCAAGCAACTAAAGGACTATCCTCAAGCACATACAACCCCCTACTTTATGTCCTCTGACAATCATCCTCTTCATAGCCAATTTCTGAAAAATAAAAGAATCAGGGTAGAATGTTACTGAACACTGAAAATTTTTGGTTAACTTACTGACTGACATGAGTGGAAGATAGAGTACCGAGGACAATGGCAAAGGAGTTGGATAAATAGTGTCAATACCCTTAACATGTGTAGATGATCCATTGACTAATGTAACTATGGATGAAAATGGAGTAAGAGAGGAAAATATACCTAAAAAGCCTAACATGTGATCAGAAGCCTATGAATCGAGACCCAAGAATGAGAATTAGCTTAAAAGCATTCGATAACATTACCTGTTAGTACCAAAGTAGCAGTGGAAGAAGCAAGCTGTGAAATCTGAGACTGGTTGTACCGAGCAAATTCTTCCTCAAACATAACTACCTTGCCGTCAGAAGACTATGGTGAAGAGTTAGCACCAGATGTAGTATTTGCAAGTTGTTGTTACTACCCTAGTCTTTCATGTAACTTATAACAAAATTTCTAAGTATGACTAGGTTTGTCATAGTAATGACATGTTTATGGACCCTAAGATACCAATAGACATGTAAGATTGTCCATTATTATTCTGTTAATCTTGGTCTCTCCCTGTTCTGTTCCTCAGCATCCCCCTCAACCACCACGTCCACCATATCCTTCACAATTTCCTCCATCACTCCTACTAACACTATTAGTTCTAAACTAAGACACAAGAGCTGAACTATTTACCATAGATGTACCCTAAGAAGACTCACAGGAGACTCAAAGAACTCGAGCAAATGTATCAGTAAATGATGCAATGGTCTCTCCTTTAAGAATCTGAGACCTAACAATTTCATATTCAGGGCCAAGACCTCATAAAAATCCTATTACAACTAATTGTTCTCTCTAAAGTTGCATTTGCTGAACATTGGCTGAAATATGGAGAACATAATTCAATTACTGGTAAATTCTCTTAAAATTAGCAAAATACTGTGTAATAGAGCATGCCTTCCTTTCAAATTGGTTAAACTCTTGCAATAACTTGTAAATTTGCGATAGGTTATTTTGATCAAAATATAGGACATCCAAATACTCCCACAATTCTCTGACAATGTCAATACAAGTTACTAAATCAACTACATTACTTTCCATAGAATTTAACATCTAACTAAGGATACATGCATCAATAACATCCCAAGTCGCATAATCTAGGGGTTTAGACTAAGTTAAGTGTCTATGCTGATTCCTTCTTGTTAAAGCAAGCTTCACAATTTTCTTCCATTAATGGAAGTTAGAATTGCCTTCAAGCTTCTTATTAGTAATTCTATTATATGATGATCACAAACTATTTTTCTTAGAATCATCCTCTCTTTTACTCATCGTAGGATCGGCCATTCTCCAATAACAATAAGAAAATTCTCACAATAGCTTGTTTCAAATAACTCAGCCTCAACAAGTCAATAACCTAATAAAATTGATAATATATCACCGTATAAAAGAGTCTCCTTGACCCACAAACATCACCAACTATGTTAAAACCCACTTATATATCTGCAATAATCAGCAAATACCAATACCTGAAGACATCCTCAAGAGGCAAGAGCAAATGCATCAACCATATCAAGAAGCGACCAAGTCTAATCACCAAATCAACAACCTATCAGCCAGAAATCAACAATCAGCAACCCAAAATCAAAAAATCAACAACCAAAAAAGAAAATCAACACATTAGATGACCCAGCAGCCTAGTGACCAAAAATCAGTGACCAGCGATCTACAGTAGTCGCACCAGAGAGCTACACAAGCTGAGCGAGTGGCACGAGCTAGGAGAGTCGCATGAGGGAGTTCACGAACTGGGCAAGCTGCGCGAGGGGAGAGGGATGTGCGAGGAAGAGTCATGCGTGAGGAAGTGTGAGAGAGGGACGCTTAATAAAGACCAGCCACAATAGTGACTATTTCAGTGAGTGGCCGATGGTGGTGAGTTACTGTTCAGTCATCTAGGGTTAAGCCCTAGGCTTTGATACCATGTGGGAGGAAAAGTGTTTTGTATTACTCTATACTGTTCAATATATGCATTATAAAATAAATCCTAAAGATCATAAAGAATACTTTACCCTTATACTACAATTGCATAAGCCAATTTGTAGACAAACCTTTTGCTAATGCTTTGCCCACTAACTAGATTGAAATTTAAAAAGTAACTCTCTAACAAACCTTTTGCTACTATTTTGTATATTTCATTTGTCTTTTCTATATGCAGCTTCTAATTGGGAGCGACAATAAACAAGCACATATGCTTGATCCTAAATCGTGGTTGAAGATGGTTGTTTTTCTCTTATTTGTTTAGGAAGTATTCCCTATGTATGTTACGATGAGGGTGTTGAGTTTTGTTTCGAAAAAACACGAATATGTGCATAACTAAAATAGAATCAAAATAATTTGCAGCAAAAGCAAGACACCAATACACATATTTCTAAAATATTATTTATCCATTTTAGTAAGAAGCGTGTAGAAATGAGGAGGAGGGCTAATCACATTACCCTTATTTCGTGCCCAAAGCATCTTGGTTCTAATGTTCTTTACATTCATACTAGAAACGTCCGATCTCCTCGTAACACTGGTTTTAACGCTTTTCATGTCTAGACCACAAACGCCTGATATCCTCATAGCATGGCTAAAGTATTATGATTTTGATGTTCTTTAGTTCCGGCCCCACAAATGTTGGACTTCTAGTTTAGACAGACTACTAATCTCGTGTCATATAGGAGAGAGAAATTTGAGAAAGTTAACCACCTCAATTGTGCTAGCAATTGATCTAATGTGTAATAATAGGATTGATCTCTATCATCTCGCGATCTCGTCTCATGTTCCTCTCTCAATCACCACCTATAATCAGTCTCAGATCACATTTGTTTTAGTCAATTTGACTCATTAACACTGAAACGGTTTCAGAACATTAATTCGGCTGAAAAGTCTAAACTCACTTCAGAGTCTGAATCTAGACATTAGTTCTGAAATTGTTTCAGAGCTTAATTTGAGCATTAATTCTGTAACCGTTACAAATTATTATTTTGGGTATTAATTTTGTAACTGTTACAAAGCTAACCATTGCAAAACTTTAATTCAACCATTAAGTTTGAAAACATTTCAGAACATTAATTTGGTCATTCAATTTTGAAACCGTTCTAGAACATTAATTTGATCATTGATTCTGAAACCGTTTCAGATTATTAATGTGGCCATTGATTCTAAAATTGTTTCAGATCTTTAATTTGATTGTTAAGTTTGAAACTATTTCAAATCTTTAATTTGGCCGTTAAATTTAAAACCGTTTCAAATCTTCTATTTGACTATTGATTTTGAACTCGTTTTATATCATTATTTTGGCCATGATTTTGAACTCATTTCATATCTTTAATATGGCCGTTGAGTCTGAAACTGTTTTGGATCTTTAATTATGCTGTTAGTTCTAAAGTTGTTTTAAAACTTCAATTTTCAACTCGACTTAATCCGATTATTGCAATCACAAACACATTTACAATACTGTCTCTCTCGTTTAAGCATCATTTTGAATTGGTTATGGTGGGCAACATCCATTGATAACTTGTGATTTGGTATGGATTCTTATTTTAAAAGAAATTGATTGAACATCAATCTTAAAGATTATCAACACAAAATATCCTATCGCATGTGATATCTTTGATTAATTGACAAGCATTTGGAATGCAAGACACTTTCCATAGATGAGTTACTCTATTTGTGGAAATCAAGATTTGATTGTATGGGCAACCAAATTTACAGGGAGTTTGATTGATTCACTACAATGGCTATTTTGATTTACTCAACAATTGTCCATCGATATGATTGGAGATTGATCCTCTTGAAAATTATTCAACGGGAAGTTTGGATATTGAGGAGTATAAAGGGAGATCAAAATGTCAAAGAATTGAGATTTATTAAGAGTTCAAAAATCCAAATTTAGAGAGTGCTTTACATTTTGTATTTGCCCTTTTGAGAGCATTCAATTTGTAATCTTTTGAGAGGTACTGACAATGTTATAGTTTATACGTAGGCATGAGATGGTGAGATCTATCAACTTGGATATAAGCTGCAATTACTATTGTCACTTCTCAATGCTTGATTAGTGAAATCCAACCAGTAGGCTGTTAGTCTGGGAGAGTGAATATAAGTTTATGCCAAATCGAATCACTATAAACTCTAAGCACATTGTTCTCTCTTTCTCTATTCATATTCATTTATTGCTTGACAAGAGCAGTGCACTGCATTGTTTGATATAGCCAAAACCTACTTACATCAACACTCTATTTTATTCGATCATGCTCATATCACACTTGATGCGTTTAATTCTGCAATATTTTGTCAAGTTTCTTTAAATCAACTATTCCTCCTCTAGGCGATACTATTAGCCAACTTCAAGTTTTCAATCTTTCTACTTAGTCTTTGATTTCTTGGTATAGTAAGAAGTAAACTATTAAGGGTGCATTTAGTTCAGCATCTTGAAAGCCCATTCGGGAAATGCAAAGCAGTTTAACCTAAAGGGCTCTGAGCAAATGTAAACGCCGTTTGGTAAACTACGTTTTGAGAAGCAACTTTAAGAGGAATGACGTTTGATATAAAACACATTTGAAAAGCCTTTTGGATGATTACTGTTAGTTTTAAAATTTTTATTTGTTTGAAATTAAAAAAATAATGTATGCAACTTTTTAAATATGAATTTTGACAATAATGCTAAAAAAATCAAATATATATAATTTTTTTTTTTTTTTAAAAGACCAAACCCTTCATCAGACTAGTGAAGGGTTTGGTCCTTTTCTAATAAAAAAAGGGACAAAATCAAAAATTTGAAGAATTGGTGAGAGTAGTTTTGGAAAAAAAAAAAAAAAAAGAGTTTCCTAATGCTTGTCCCTACTAGCATTGGGCTTTTAGCCTTCCTAATGCTAGCTTTTACTTGAAAGCTCCTTCAAAATGGTTGCCAAATGATCCAGTATTTCCCTAAAGGGCTTTGAAGAACGAAAGCCTCTTAGGAATGCTAAACCAAACACACCCTAATTCCTGATCTAACACCGAATCTAAGTATTGCGCTTTGGCTAATACTAATTTTGAACTTGTCTGACCGCAATGACTTTTGGAAGACATGGGTGTTTTGTAAAAGTCACCCTCTATTATTCAATGTGATGGTAAAAGCACCGTTTAGATTGCCAATAATGCAATCTGCATGAGCACGAAACATGTTGAGGATGACTTTCACTTTTCTTGCTAGAATCTCCTTTGAAGAATCGCTATTGCCCATGTCTCTTCTGCTAATCAAACCGTGGACAGTTTGACGAAGGCTCTTCCTCCCACACAATTCCCCAGTTGCTTGCCCAAACTCCAAAAGTGTTATTTGCAATTAAGTTTGAGGAAATGTTAGACTGTAAGATATAATCTATAGGGATTCTTTTAAATATGGGATAAGTGCAATACAAGTCCTAAAACTTGTCACAAATGTGCAATTGAGTCCTAAAACTTGCAAAAAGTGCAATTGAGTCCTAAAACTTGTCAAATTAATGTAATCGAGTCCTAAAGTTAACACCGTCAAATTTATTAACGGAAAAAGCTGACGTGGCATTTTATTTTTATTTTTATTTTTATTTTTCATGTGGCATTTTTAAAGTAATTTTTATTTTCCACATGGCTTTTTTTATTCAATTATTTTTAAATTAGATTATAAAAACAAAAAAATTATTAAAAAACAAAACTGGAAAAAAAAGTGGTGGAATTAAAAAAAAATTAAAAAAAAATTCTTCAACGCTGCCGCTGCCCACGCTGAAAGGGCCGGCGACCATCGCCCGGCGAGGGGGAGTCCTCGCCGGCACCGGGTGGGGCGGCGACCCTCGCGGCGAGCGCGAGGCGCCCGGATCTGGGCACACGCCGGCCTCACGGGGGCCGGCGACCATCGCCCCCACCGGGCGGCCTCACCGCCCCAAGCGAGGCCGACAACCGTCGCCGGGCCCCCGACGAGGCTCGCCCGGGCTTGGCGACGATCGCCGCCCTCGCTTAGGGCCGCCAGGCCTCGCCCGGGGGGGGGCGATGGTCGGCCCCCCCGTGAAGGCCGGCGTGCCCGATCCGGGCGCCTCGCGCTCGCCGCGAGGGTCGCCGCCCCCGTGAGGGCCGGCGTGCCCAGATCTGGGCGCCTCGCGCTCGCCGCGAGGGTCGCCGCCCCCGTGAGGGCCGACGTGCCCGGATCCGGGCGCCTCGCGCTCGCCGCGAGGGTCGCCGGCTACTGGGCCCGGCGAGGGCCGGCCACCTCGCCCGGGGCCGTCGGCGCCGTCTCTTCCGGCGATGGGCGGCGGCGGCGACGGCGGCTAAAGCCCCCGCCCTTCTCCCTCTGGTTTTTTTTTTTTCAGTCATTGTTTTTTAATAAAATTTTAGGTTTTCTTTTCCACTTTTTTAATCTAATTAAAATAAGATTGAATAAAATAACAATTAAAAATGCTGATGTGGCATTAAAAAATAAAAATAAAATGCCACGTCAGCTTTTTCCGTTAATAAATTTGACAGTGTTAACTTTAGGACTCGATTGCATCAATTTGACAAGTTTTATGACTCAATTGCACTTTTTGCAAGTTTTAGGACTTAATTGCACATTTGTGACAAGTTTTAGGACTTATATTGCACTTATCCCTTTAAATATATTTATGTATCAAGATATTCTAGGTGATTTCTAGAATCACACGGGATATTGTGTAGGATAATCTTTTCCTTATATGATAGTTGTCCAGTCATGTACATCTTAATTCAGTACAAGGTAGTTGAAATTCTTTCGTACCTCATCACTTGGTACAATTTAGAGTGAGGAGAAAAAACTGTTTGTCTAATGCTGTATTTCGGCACTAGCAATGAAAGCGGGTGGTTTAAATAAATTTATGTTTTTACATCTTATATGTAACTTCTTGAAATTCAAGCGCTTTAAGGGATGTATGAACGTGATTTTCGTCAATGTATTGTTGGTTAATCTCACTCGAAATTGATCACTCTCGAGATACTAACCTTGAGGGGAAAGGCTAATGAGGACAGAACTTGTGCGACTAAAGAACTTAACTTGGAAAAACGACTCGACCGTGAGACTTGCGTAAGGACGATCCTATGGATATGCAGGCCAATTTCAAGGATGACTAGAAGTCAATTCGCGGGCAGGGTATAATGGGACGACGGGTGAATCCGTTTACTGTTATCGAGACCGCGAACAACCCTATGTCAATTCTCGGTAATCGTGTACTTTGAAATGAGAATCTATCTTTCGCAATTTCACGTTAGTCAAGGACGTCCATGTGTCGAGAAAACTTGAACGTGGTTTGATACTGAGTTAAGCACAAGTCGGTTACGTGTGAATCCTCGAAGTCGCCTGATAGTCCGAGATGCACCAAAATAGCATTCGACCAAAATTGACGATGCATGAAAATCCAATATTGGATAACGAATCTTCGGGAACGTCCGGGACTAACTTTTGGACAATGCTTCTTTGACCTTTGACATTGCCGATGAGCCCGAATTGTTGAAAAAAGAATTAACGGACCGAGGAATTGAGCCCACAAGGAAGTGGACCAGGCAAGACCCAAGTGGGCCTCACGCCCAAGGAGGGGAGGCCACAATGGTGAGCCCAAGATAGCAAGTGAGCCCGTTGGACCCAACTAGCCACTTAACTCTTCCTAGTCCATTGTCTAACCTTGAACCATTTTGAGCCCATCAAATTCCCGAGCTTGTTCCTATTCATTTCCTAGCCCGTTTCTTAGGCCCGCTCATCATCCCGGCCCAAGGACATATTGGTAATTGTGCAAAGGTGGAAATGATCATTTTGCTCCTCTAGATATTATGGAGAATGAGACAAAAGAAGAGAGAGAAGATGATGTCATTGCATGGGGATGGAGCAAGCATTGATGGGCCTTTATTGAGAAAGGACTACCCTCACTTCCATTTCTCTCCTCTCTCTCTTTTCTCTCCCATTTCAGCCGCACAACACCTTTGTTTCCTCTTCTTCTCTTTTTCCTCTTCTTCTTCCTTTCCTCTTTCCCCTGTGTTTTTCATTGCTTGTTCGGCCTAATCACCGCTCGCACCACCTACCGCCATGACCAAGAGCCTCCATCTGTGCCCCCTGTTACTACCGTTCGTCGGTCCAGGTTGCCGGCCAGCCCGCCGGCCAGCCAGAAACCGCTGCTTCCCTGTCTGCCTGGTTCTAGTACTGCACCGCCTGGAAAAGTTCCTCCGCCCCTGTTTCGACCTAGACGCCGCCCAAACTAGCCAGTCCCCCTTGAACCCTTGGAGCCGTCGATCGCCGACCAGCCAGTCGCCAGAGTGCCGATCAGTCCTGCCAGCCACTTTTCCACCTGGACAATTCGGGTTTCCAGCTTGGCAGTAAGAGACAAACTTGGTTGCTGCTGTTTTTGTCCCGGAACTACCTTGGATCGTCATGGTTGAGATTCCCATGCGTAGCCTCCACCGTTGCTGCCGCGCCCGTGTCTCTGAACCACTTAATGAGTGAGTTTTTGTCCTAATCCATCGTTTAGCGCATAAACTTTCTTAAGGTTAGTTTAGTTAGAGTTAATCCTAGTTTAGGGGATTAATTAAGTTGTATTAGAACTAAGATAGGTGGTTAGTTAGATGGTTAGGATTAGTTTAGATTAATCTTGCTTAGTGTTTATTAAATGAAGTTTAAGGGGGTTAAACTTGTTTAGCCTTAATTGATTGATTGCTTTATTTTAATTATTGTTTTATTGAATTTCTGAATTTAATTTATTAGTAATTTAATTCTGAAATTTTACTGTTCATGATGTACTATTCATGTGTACTGTTCACGCGCACTGTTCACGTGACACTGTTCATCCATAAGCGAAAATTTGTCTAAATGCACATGTCTTAATCATATGATGTAAATTGATAGTGTAAATGCAAGAACATTTGCATGAATTGCATGGTTTTATAAAAAGGGGAAATATGCTTTGTTCAAGGGATATGAAAATTGACTAATTTTCAGGAGATGAAATTGAGACTACATATGTTTAATGGATTGTTCCTGCAAGCATGTATGCATTGGCTAATGTTCAAGATAAAAGTGGATTGTGGTGGTGTGCTTGCATGATCACTAAGTTGAACCTGTCGCCCCGGCTAAAGTTCAGGGGATGATAGTCCGACTCGTCGATATCCCGACGGGAGTCCGGATGCAGAGTCATGGTAGAGGCCGGGCCCATGCTCCTTCGGGAATGCCATATTGGGAGAGAGCCCTCGACGTCGCCGCGCCTCATGAGGGAGGGCGATGCCTGGTTATGCTAGTAGACACTAGCGGGGGTTCGGTTGTGGCTCTGAGAGGCATTACTAATCGGAATACGTGTGAGTGCAAGAACGCATAAGAAACATGGCATCATTGATTCCGATTATGCATGTGCTGGTGGCATTACTTGTGGCATGCTTGAATTGATAACGTGTAGGGTATGGTAATGGCCAGGTGAAATCGCTTGCGATGCGACTCATATGTGTGATTGATGGAATGCATTACGTGATGGCAGTATGCATTGATTGTCTTATGTGGCATATATCGTGCAAGGTATGGCATAACCGGGTAAAGTTGCATGCGAACCGGTTGTTTGATTGTTTGTTGACCCTAGATATGTGAGCTAGTCATGTTTTGGCTATAGCATGTGTATTGTTGTTGTTGGTCTGTTTGAGGAGTGGCTCAGGAGAGATACCCCTAGTTGAGTTGGTATTCTAACCGGGGCTTAGGGTAAGGACTTGCTAAGATTTTATTTCACTAGTTATTGAATAACCATTTTCAGGCCCTTAGAATGGCACACCCTCCGGTGCGGTTCGGGATCCCTAATGATTGGGAGACTGTCGTGATGCACCACCGCTTCCCGGGTCGGGTGTATTTATATAAAAAGTACGTCTCCACCATCTGGGTGAATGAGGAACCGGGGCAATGGATTCCCCATCGGTTCCTGTCGTGGTACATCAAGGAGGACGATCTCCTGATCAGTCCTCTGCATGGTTTTGACAAGACGCTTAGTAGGGGCCCCGAAGACGCCGATTGAGATCTCATGAGCTGGACCCTCCTGATGGCGCAGTGGAGAATCCTACTCTTGCTCCACCAGTGATCGACCCGAATGCCTCCGACTACGACCCAACGGAGCCTGAGTCCGATGGGTCTCTGTGATGGACGTACTGAACCCGAGGGTTCTTTTTGGAAAGAATGGATTGGCCTAGCCTTAGTCTCTTTTTGTTTGGCTTAGAGAAAGGAACTGACCCTCTAGTGGGCTTGTAAATCGGAAATGTTCCTTTGTTGGTTAATCCAGTTAATAAATAAATTAGTAGTTGGTTGTTGTTCTGCTGTTCATCTCTCTATCCCTTTATGATTGATTGAGGGATGGTTCGTTTTCCGCTTGCATATAATGAAAGAATAAAATGAATGGTCGGCGACGCATTCTGGGACGTCGCATTCAGTTGATCAAGAGAAAGGATTGTTATGTACTCGGGGTTCGGGGCGTAACATTATAACAGAGGTATTATTAAACATGAATATTGAAGGAAACAACGGTATAATTTTTTCAGGCCCGGTATCAGTAAATCCGCTTGAAAAGAGAGGATGTGGGTGGACTCCCTACGAATCTGCAAGAAAAAATCGGGTCAAACTCGACTCCAACCCCAACATTTCCACATTAAAATGGTCACCCAACAATAAATGAGTTAAAGACTAATGTTATCATTCATGTCATTTTTCAAGTCAAGTCGTGCTTTAATGAAGGTGCCGCATTATTGTTGAAAGCGAAAGTGGCTTTTAAGGCGTGTTTGATGCAACAGAAGTCTTCGCTCTTCGGTGAAGGTGCCACTTTATTGTTTGCCTTTTTATCTTGGTGGGTCTTTTATAATTCTATGCCAATCACGAAGAAGGTGCCACTCCAATGTGCAAAGCGAAGGTGGCATTTGAGTCGTGTTATTGGTCTTTTCATCTCGGTGGTCTCTTTACAATTCCATGTCAGTCCCACTCCGAAGAAGGTCCCCTCCAATTTCTAAAGCGAAGGTGGCATTTTTGTCGTGTTCGATGCGACGGATGCTTTCGCTCTCCAGTAAAGATGCCACTTTGTTGTCTGTCTTTTCATCTTGTGGAAAGCGAAGATTAATCTCCGTGGTGTCGGGGGCAAGAAAAGTCTTGGCTCATAGATGCGTGAGCTAGAAGCTGGCATCGTTTCTACAGAAAGAAGTCTCTCTAGATAAGAAAATAAATATTTCATTTTGGGGAGGCTTCACGTGATCCATGTCGGATCCAGCCAACGCGTTTGGCTCGGCTGCGTCCGACAGCACATAGAACACTTGATCGTGAAATTGGATAGTAAAGGAGGTTGAAATTAGGACGCCGATATACTACCTTGGAGATTCCGTGAGTGCAAAAATAGTTTGGATGAATGCGTCCAAACGGTACCGATTTAGAATCTTCTGTGTTATTTGCTTTATAATTTAAAAAGAGTAAGTATGACATACTTTGCAATCATAAAAAGGAATTTTGACAAATTGCATTATTTATCAATAGTTTGATAGTAGTGACTAGTCAAAACCATTGTATCAATAGTAGATAGGAGCTTTCGTTAAAACATATTTACATTGACTGTGTATGGTAGCGGCTAGTTTTTTGTTTGTGACGGTGAAGGCACCAAGAAAGGCAAATATCAAACCTATGAAATTCCATAATAACATTATATAGGCTGGACATGAGTTGAAACTAAAAGACATGTGAAAATTGTTTGCATTTGATTGTGTGGGAAATTGAATTTGTATCATGTATTTAATCCGCACACTCATATTTTCTCCTTAATCACTGGATGACATTTCTCGCACAACTTTTTTTGGTATCTCAAATAGCTTGTCTGTTAATAAAATTTCACATAGAATATGTCTACTATAGAATTTGGTTCAAAATGAGAATCTTTTGACAACTCCACTCTCGTCTGCGGAACACTTCAAATATCAAATTTAATTTGCAATACACGATGAAATATTAAATATCAAGAAAATAATATGACGATGGCTTGGAAAAGAGGATCAGTCATGATTCACGCCTGGTTCCCCGTCACTATCCTCGTCACTGTCGTCCGTAGCCTGCATATTTGCATAGGCCTCGTCATTATCTTCCGTTGCCTGCACATTTGCATAGGAAAAAAACAAATTTATTGTCGATTAAAGTTGAAGAAATTTGACCAAAAAAAAGAAAAACAGTTGAAGAAAAAGTATAGGCACGTGAATATAGAATATGCAACAATTTACGAACTTTCTCCGTCTCTCGTTTCTCTACAGTCTCTTTATTATCAAACCGCCTACACATTCGTATGGCAAAATTACCTCTTGATAACTTGATCAATGTAACACCCCCAACTCATTGTTGGGCGGACGTCACCCTCAGAAAATTTATTTTACAATAGCCCAGGCATATTGCCATCCCATTAAATTTTTACCTTGAATTATTATGTAGGAAGCATATCAACAAAACTCCCAAATCAAATAAACGGGAAAGGATAGCAACCAAACACAACAACAATAACATAAAAGCAAATGCACAACCATACTATTATTAAACATCGGAGGTTCGCCACTATACAAACCCAATATTATAGGGTCACTAGTACAATATTTACAAAAACAAAGACAAGATTACAAGCCCTTCTTGCACGGGGTAACTACAAGCCTATTTACAAGTAGTCTCCACTTACAAGTTCATTATGGGCTACTTCCAAGCTTCACACGCAAGGCTAGGGTACGCCTATCTCCTCTAGCAAAAACAACAAAACACGACTCTCCTCCTCAAACCACCATTGGCACCTATAGGTTGAATACCGCGCTGAGAGGAGGATCAATGGTTGGACCGAGCAGACTACGGTAAGGATTTACAAGGCCTCCATTCTCCCAACGATACCATGCTTCAAAGATAATGAAGGGGACTGCCTCGGCTTCACCATTGTCCATCCACAAGGTGTTGTCGATTGTATTGTACTCGATCTCGAAGGGAACTTTGAACTACATCAGGAGAAGCTCTGTCGTCCTAGAACATGTAAACAAGGGGAGTGAGAAAATAATATCAATGAATAAACCCATTAAACCTCGCTTAGGAAAAACGCCTAGCCGCTTTACTAATGACAACCAAAATTATCACCTTTTTGTCGATGACAAATCAATAATAAAGGGTTCAGTTTTACCCTTGCTATGTCTACAAGAAAGCTCAAATGCATAAAAATGGTTAGACAACAAAGTCAGTTTGTAAAAAAATTACACAATAAATGTACATGTGTAAAACCGCAATTTCCCGGTAAGTAAAAATTCCCTTTTAAAAATTCCCCATGTAAACAAGGAGAGTGAGAAAATAATCTCAGTGAATAAACCCATTAAACCTCGCGTAGGAAAATGCCTCACCGCCTTACTAATGACAACCGAAATTCTCGCTTTTTTGTCAATGGCAAATCAATAGAAAAGAGTTCGGTTCTACCCTTACTATGTCTACAAGAAAGCTCAAATGCACAAAAGTGGTTAGACAACAAAGCTGGTTTGTAAAAAAATTACACAATAAAATCACACATGTGAAATCGCACTTTCCCTGTAAGTAAAAATTCCCTTTTAAAAATTCACACGCGACAAACTACTTGAATTTTTCTTGAAAAACTCAAGGGAATATTCCCACGTGAAGCAACACTTCTACTCATCAAATAAAATTTGACAGAATACTTCCAAGTGCATAGTTGCTTAAGAAAACCGCATAAAACCAGATCAAATTCACACGCAGGAACGCACACCTATGAAAAGTCGCTTAAGAATGCCCCATACCATCCTTTCGTGACAATTCACACACACACCCTTCATTTATTACTAGTCGAAATGGATTCAAGGTTTGAGACTCGAAGCTTAGGTGTAATAACGACCTACTAGACTTAATATTGAATCAATATGCCTCAATACTGTCAATATTTAAGAAGTTTTGGTCCAACATGCCTTTGCCATACGTTCAATGCCGACGGCACCTATTTCTGGCACTTAACATAAGTTCGACTCTTAACAAAAACTAAAAAAAAGGTAGAGTTTCTTTTGGAAAGACAAGAACAAAACTGTCATAACCAAAATCATGCATAAGCATCAACAACCAGAGCAAGCAAACTTTTGAACTGCTTTCACGCATGCAAAAATGTCAACCTAAACAAAGCTTAATAAGTCTACTTACATGCAACACACAGCAAACACCTACGGCGGCGATGGCAGTGGTGGCGAGCAAGCAAGAGTGAGAGCGGGAGAGAGAGAGATGAGAGGGCATGAGGTGAGGAAGAGGGAGTGGTTGAGAGAGACAACTAGAGAGTGAGAGAGAGTAGGTGAGTGAGAATGAGGGGTGAAAAACTATGGCATCTCCCCTTATTTATACTACTCCCCCCAATTATTAACCTCCATACAGGTTTCTCTTTCCAAGCTAACTAAATGAAATGCCAATGAGAACTAAAGACAAGTGTGGTCTTTTTACATTTTCCCATCTACTAGAAGTGACAAAAACATCATTCCTTGTCCCCCTCCAATCATAAACGCCCACCACCACATCCAATGGCCTACAATTTTTGATTCCTCTCTCTTTTATCTTTTGCAAGAACTACTAAACTCACTTGGTTTAGTCTAAAACTTACTCAACTAGACAAATCTATGTAATCATTGCCAAGATCTTTTGAACGGTGAATCACTCCCTTGCATTTAATGGAACAATCATAGCTAATGGCAACTCACACTATGCATTAATGAACTACAAGCCGAGCTCATTAAATGCTTCTTGCTCATCGAGTCAATTTTAGTTCTAGATCCTTCCATTGGCTGTACAATTCACCTTGATCATCATTGCGCTCATTTAAGAGCCTAAGTAGGTAATAAGGAGCCTAAAATGACAATGTGGTGGTTTCTCATTCAAGTGGTGCCCAAGCTTGAATTCTTGCACATAAATGCCAAGATTTCTAAGTAAATCAAGAAGCCTTGATCCTCAAGGCTCGCTTGTAGGTAATGATGCCCTAGATTGTTTAGGGACACCTATGCCGAGAAATGATTACTGCATTTATGTCGTTGGGCTTCTTGTTCATTAATGATCCAATCTTATCTTGTAGGAAGATTCTAGAACATCTATTACAAGAAGATTTTGGATCATTTATTCCCACTTTTAAGTAATGATAATCCAAAAAGATCACACCTCATCCATTCCCAAGTCATATGGTAACTAGACCCTTAGGGACAATTCTAGAATTCTACTCGAGTGGAAATTTACCAAAATACCCCTAAACGATCTCAAAATTACCATTTTGGGACTAGAACATTTTTGTCCATTTTTCATGGTCGGCGGCCCTTATATTGGCCCTATGGTAGACGTGGATTAGCTCATCCATCGGCTTGGTCGGTCTCTAGGCCAATTCTGGTCAGGCACTCGGTTGGGCACACGGCCGAGCACGGCCTAGCTGCTCGATCTTGGATTAGGCTCTAGGCCAAGCACGAAGCCTGTCCTGCCTTGCCTTGCCTTGGTGAACCCTAGACTTGCCCGTAATTCGTCTCAACGTTCCCTCATCAATCCTTGGTTGTCATGTAATTGATCGGAAACGATCGATCCGCAACCAATGCATAATCGAACGAGATCGATTTATGATCAACCGCGACCAATATACAACCAAGCAGAATCACCTGTGATCAAAATGTAATCATGCAGGATCGATCCATGATCATCTCTTAAGTTGGTGTTGACGCTTGACCGTCCCATGACCAATCCTTATGGTCAAGTGACTAATCAAGAACATGGCACAGCACGGTTTGGTGCAAAGCAAAGCGCGACATTTGCAGTCATAGGCATGAATCAAAGCACTGAGCCTTGTTCATGGCTGACCCTCAGTCCATAGTCATCAATTCATGAACAATTCCCATGGTCCGATTTTGAGGGTGTTACAATCAAGGTACTAAAACTAGAGCATATAAATGAGGAAATGGATGGAAAAAGGACGCGTAAAAGCGATGAAATATTACCTCGGTGGAAGAAGAAGAGCTCACCAATTGCTTCTCTTTGATGAATACTTTTGGGGTCAATCTGCGTTTGATGTTCTTCGCCAATTCTACCTTCACTTTAATCAGCCTAATCTGTTCCAGGGATTCAATATGACCCAATGAATCAATAGAAGCGAGGAGTCCACAGCTCTTGATCTCCAGCTCTTCCAGGCAACAAAGAGCGGTTTCGCGTACAAAAGCTTTTTCCACTTTGTCCAATGCCCACAATTTGAGGACACGAAGGCTTCGGAATGAATTTGCTCCACAATTCAACTTTGGACCAGTATAAGAGCCTGCGAATAAGTTGAGCATTTCCAAGCTCTCGAGCTCTCCTAGCACCGGCATCGGATCAACATCTAGTCCTGACATGGATAAGGTAAGGATTTTCAGGTTCCGAGGAAGGAGATTCAAGCCCCGAAGGACATCCTTGCTGTCTCCCTTAGGGAAGCTCCCGAGCAAGTACAAGTCCGAAATCCACTCGAGTCCCGTCATGTCACTCAAGTTGAGATCTGAGGGCTGACCGAAGAGATCCCTGGATCTCAGCTTGAGGGATTGAAGCCTCTGCTGCGATTGCTCCTTCGTGAGCTTCAAAATGCACTCCGTTGCTTTCTTCATCACTGGAGAATCACACGTCAGCCCCAATTTCTCAAGCGTGGTCAATTTACTAAGCACATCGAGCATGGGACTCTTAGCAGATCCAATGTATAACCCCCACAAGGTTTGCAGATTGTTCAAGTTACCACAACTGGTGGACTTATCGAAGCATACCTCGTTCATGTACAGGTGCTGGAGGGACTTCACCTTCCAAATCAAACTCGGCAAATTCCTAACGTTAGTGTACTTCAGATCGATTGTCTCGAGGCGGGACATGTTCCCGACCGATTCAGGGATCGAATCAATGACCGTCCATCGTAATCCCAAGTACCTCAAGTTCAGCAGTACGTTGCCAAGTCCGTCCGGGAGCACCGGCTTGTAAACCCCCTCCAGATCGAGCACCCTGAGCAGACCACAGTCTCCCTTTGATATCAACGGCCGAAGCAGCTCTTCCACTTCCCTTGAGCGAGTCCCCTGCTTCTGCAATTTGAAGGATACGTAGGAACGGAGGTGTTGGAGTTGTATGTCGCCCTGCTGATGATTCCCAGTCTCAGCGCGCTGCTGAGATTCTTGGTGATAATTCTTATCTTGGTACTTGACAATCCATGAGCAGCCATTAACAACCTTAGATTCTTCGCTATGATAAGTGCACTTGGTTTCGGAATGGATCTGAAGAAGTCCGAGTTGTGTTGCCATATTGCACAAGTAATCGTGTAGGAAACTAGGCACGCGGCACGATTTGGGCCTTTTGCTGAGCTTCCTTCGCCTCACCACGTGAACCAAGTTTCGACCAACCAATTCTTCGAAGCACTCCATGGCCGTGGACCTGAGCACTTGCTCTTCGCCACCTGGGGCTGTAGAATGTTCCGAGGGTCGGACCAATCCTTCGGCGAGCCATTGCTGGAAGAGCTTCCTTGTTGAGATCTCCGAGTCTTTGGGAAAGAGGCACAAGTAAAGCAAACAGGGCTTGAGCAGGGAAGGTAATTTGTGGTAGCTCAAGGACACGATATCAAGGAGCGTGGGATTATCGGCAAGCTGGTCCACCAAAGCAGTAGCAGAATGAACGCTCACCGCCGCCGCGAGCCCTCCGAGCAGCAAAATCTGTGGAGGAGAGCCACTGCACTTGCTCAGAATCCTCACTGTGAGCTCCGGAACTTCAGCAACAGAGCCGCATTCCCCCAATATGCGCTTGCTCTGGTCTGCATCTAATCTGTCCAATTTGAGAGGAGAAGCCCAAGGGTCCATAAGTGACGGTATTTCAGGATCCCGAGTAGTGACAATGACTCTGCTTCCACTCCTTGAGTCCGCGAGGATGATCATGAGCTCGTCCATGTCCTCAGCCTTACACAAATTGTCAAACACGATGAGATACCTCAGTTCCATCAAGGACTTGTGAAGGATCTCTTTGAGGTTTTCTTCTTCCATGTGCTCTAGATCTTTCAGTTCCTGCAGAGGTGTTTGCTTCAGTATCTTCACCAAGAGAATTTTCAAGTTGAATTCTTCGGGAACATGAACCCAGACGCGACATTGGAAGTTACTATCTATCTCGAGTCTGTTGTACACACTCCTCACGAGAACCGTCTTGCCGATGGCTTCTTCTCCCACCACCGAAACAATCCGAAGTCTCAACACGCCCGGATCGATGACATCTTTCAAGGTCAACCAAGCTAGGAGCTTGTCTGCTTCATCTTCACGGCCCACAATGTCCGACTCAACCTTCCTGTTCCAACAAACATTCCCTTGATGCGCATTCCTCGATGAATCATCAAGATGAAGAAGATCATGACGAGACAGATCTTGCACTTGGGACAGGTGAGTGGACAATTCCCCGACTCTGGCGATGAAATCGCGGGCCATCTTTTTGGTGGCACCTACACGTATCCAGAGCGACACGAAGTGGATTAGCGCCCGAAGTTTTGCAAGGCGGCCCTTGTGGCACTTTAAGTGTTGCGATGCTTCCAGGAGGACCTTATCGGCGATGTGCACAGCATCTCGAGCTCGATCCAGGAGGTGAGATCCGTCTCTGCTTTGCTGGTCGTTTTCATTGCCAGATTCCAGTAACTTCAAGGTGATAAATTTACTATGGAGATCATTAGTAGCCGTATTGATTTGATCGCGTAATCCGCGAGAGAGAATTTTTCCCTCAGAGAGCACATGTAAGGAGTTGCGGATCACGAGTGAAATGGCCACCTCGGCAGCCATCGCCGTTGAATGCAGGTGGGACTTACGCTCAACTCGGCCTCTCTGTTATGCAATGGAATAAGGTTTCTGCTGGTATCTAGTCGTGAGGGATACAGAGAGGAGAAGAAGATGAGGACCACGAATACAGAGATGGCTAGAGCCCTTGACAGAGATCGATCTATTCTGATGACCATAGGATTGCGATGTTCAATAACGTGATGCGAGGGTAGTTACATAACTAGGGTCAACTTTATGTCAACTTTAAAAATGCACCATCATATGTATTCGGTTTCAACATGGACCCTCAATTATGTGTCATTTAGTAGCATAATTTGTCTTGTCTAATTAAATTTTAAGATATTATGTTGGCCGACATGCAGTCCAATGCATGGACCAAAATGCATATTAGAAATATAAAATATTGGGTACACTAGTAGTAATAAGTCATTTTTACGCAAGTCCAGTTAGTAGGCAACACGTGTCATATTTGGCCCCAACCGTGAGAGATGCTGAACATGTTTGTCTCCATCTCTCTCTTCATTCAATGTGCCATGAGATGGTCCCACTTGCACCACAAAGAGCTAGGGGTGTCAAATGGGTGGGTTGGGTTGGGTCGGGTCGAAAATGGTCCGACTCACATCGACCCATTTAACCCGTTTTTGGCCCATTTTCAATGCAATGTAAATTTGATGGCCCATACTTCGACCCATATTATCAACACATATTAATATTTAACTTAATTTAGGAAAATCTAGTCCCACTTATTTAATCAACTTTAAACTTTTCACATATAAATTATTTGAATAAAAATTTCACATCAAATTTATAAAGTAAATTAAATAATAAAAAATTAATAAATAAATAAAATGTGGATACCTCTAAATTGAAATAATTTTTGGAAAATAATTTCACCGCGATGGTGACGGCGGCGTGATGGCAGGATCGACAACGGAGGTCGAGAACGCATAGAGGAGGAAGATGGAAGGAGAGAGATGATGAGTCTACCTAATAACTCACTCAACCCATATTTGGCTCATATTTAACTTTCACTTGACCCATATTTGACCCATATTTAACTTTCACTTTACTTATATTTAACCCATTTAATTAAAAGTGAGTCATAATATGGGTTTATGACCCATTTTGACACCTCTACAAAGAGCGAAGCTCTTTCTCTCTCCTATGCAATATTTTCTCCAAGGGATGAGAGAGCCGGAGCTTGGTCATGGTGGAAGCCATGGAAGCCCCCGGCGGAACCCTAAAGCGCGTTGATAATTGCGGACAGAGCAAAACTACGAATCAAAATCGTGTAGCGGGGATAGGAGATGGAGACCTCAAGCAAATGCAAGAACTCGAGGAAAACGAAAACCTAACTGGACGAAGACAATAGCCAAAGCGGACAATTCATCGGAGACTAGGGATAACGAAGGACGATATTACAAGAAAACCATCATGAGGGAGTTTTGCTTGGTGGTTTTAGGATTGAAGTTGAAGTAGCATGGGAGAGAGAGAGGGGGGAGGCAAAGGTAGCGCTTAATATCGGGAAAATTAAATAAAAAGTCATAAATCTTTTATATTTTTGTCAATTTAGTCTTAAACCTTTCAATTTTTCTAATTCAGTCCTCACTTCTTGTTAATTGAATCCATCCAACCAATTTTGACAGAAAAATGCTAATGTGGATGGACCAACGCTGACGTGGCATTTTTTAAATAATATTTAAATAATATTTTGAATTTTTATGGATTTTTCATTTTTTTTTTTTTTGCTTTTTTCTTTTCGTTTTGGATCTGGACTATAAGGGTTGCCAGCCAACCCTCGCCGGCCAAAGGTGAGGGCCGGCCGACCCTCGTCGGCTCTAGGCGAGGGCATCGCGACCCTCGCCAACTCTAGGGGAGGGCGTCGGCCCTCGTCGTTGAAAGTGAGGGCGCACGAGCCCTCACCAAAAAACGGCGAGGGCCATGATCCCTCACCAAATCTAGCCAAGCAAGGGCAAGGTTTTGGTAACTCTCGCCAACCCTACACAATAGCCCGAGCGAGGTCGCTACCCTCGCCTGGCCAAATCTAGTAAGGGCGTCGCAACCCTCACCATTTTTGGGTGAGGGCTCGCGCAGCCTCACATTCACCAGTGAGGGCATCGGGGCCCTCACCTAGAGCTAACAAGGGTCGCTGGCCCTTGCCTCTAGCCGACGAGGGTTGGCTGGCAACTCTTGCCGACTAGATCCCAAACTCAAAAAAAATATAAAGAAAAAGGAAAAAACCATTAAAAAAATCAATATATTATTTAAAAATGCCACATCAACAATTTTTGGCCAAAATTAGTCGGATGGACTAATTATGACCAAATTGATAAAAAGTGAAAAAGTTTATGACTGAATTAGTAAAATTAAAAGGTTTATGATTGAATTGGCAAAAGTGCAATAAGTTTTAGACTTTTTAAATAATTTTCCCCCTAAATACGACACATATCGCTTACTCAATGAATTTATGTATAAAGGACGCGTCACGACTGGTGTACTCAATATCTTCTTCATATAGAAAACCTCTTGCTCGAAGATTACGCTTTGCCGGGCAAATGGACTACAAATCTTTTTAAAAGATTATCAAGCAAACTATAGGTCTTTTAAAAAGATGTGAGGGTTGGCGAGACCATGTTCAGTTTTTTTTTTTTTTTTTTTTTCTTTCCTTCTTTCTTTCTTTTTTATCATTTTGGAAGCTTAGTTTGGTTTGAAATATCTAAAGACCTTCGCATTGAGTAAATTAGACCTCATGATCGTGCCCATTTTCTACTCTTAATGAATAAAAAATAGAAAAAAGTCACAAAAAACTTTAAATTATGTTTATTGTGACACATTTACTCTGAACTTTTTTCTGTAACGTAAAAAACTCTAAACTATATTCATCATAACACATTTACCATAAACTTTTTTCTTATGACATAAAACACCCTAATCTTGTAATTACGTGATATATTTAGCCTCCGTCAAATTTCCATTAGATGATTTTTTTTAGCCAAACTAAAGTCGTGTTTATTTTACTTAAGCCACATGGTCATCATGTCAACACTGTTTGCTTTTCTAGCATCCTTGTAGGCAAATTTTTAATAATTTTTATTGATAGAATTTTGAATGAAGTTAAATGTCACATGGGTAAAAATTTAAGGTTTTTTGTGTCATTGAAAAAAGTTTAAGGTAAATGTGCCATAAGAGGCATAGGTTAAAGTTTTTAGTGCCTTTTGCCCTAAAAACTAATATCTCACTTTTAGCGTCTTCATTACTAAAGAGATTTTCCAATTTAGCTTGTTCAATTTAGGAAAGGGCTCATTTGACAACATTGAAAAATAAGTGCTGGTAGTTTTTACTGTTGAAAATAGAAACGAGAAATCTATTTGATTGTAACTGAAAATTGATCACTAGATATTATTAATTTCTCAGTGTACGTACAATTGTAATTTTTGGCAGGATTTAGCAAAATAAATGGCAAGATTCGAATTATTATCAATTGTTTTTTCTACTTAATTAATTAAATAATCCCTTCCTCACTTACTCCGTTAAGTGAGTTTTTTACGTCATTGAATCTTTTAAGGCAACATTTGTTATAGTTATCAAATAGACTATATCTCATGGAGTGCTATTTTTCTAATGTTCAGCACCTGATTGGATCATCAAATAGGCCTTAAGTTTCAACCAAAAAAAAAAAAAAGGGCCCCAGTATTCAAGTTGACCTTGTTAGGACTCACTGCACAATCACAAGAAAAGCGAGAATAAAAAATTTGAGATGTAAGATTTTATCATAATTCACTCTTAAACTAGGACTACATCCAACTAAGAATTCTACTATAATTAGCACATCAAATAGAATATATATATAGTAGTTACTGATGAATAAAGCCCAAACTACTAGTAAAATTGAACTCAAACTATGAAAGCTCTCTAGCATCACGAGGGTGTTGCCTCTACACAATTGATGGGGAAGTTTATCACAATGTTTTTCATATTGATTTCTATATGAATCAGATTTCATAAAAGTGTCGGTAAGTTACTAACAAAATACTAAGAAATCGAGTGAGGGGTAACTTGTTTTACCAATATGTATTTGAAACACTTACTTACTCTTTTAGAAAGTTATTGACAAACTACTTTACTCTTGAATAAGGTGAAATGCCACAAACCAGATGAAATTACTTATAATGACTATACTTTTTTACACGAGAATTTTAATTTTCCTCTTGAAAGATGATGATCTCCTAAAAATGAGGTCTATTTTACTTTTGATGAGTATGACTTTATACCAAAAAAAAAACAAAAAACAAAATATTTGATTTAAATTACCTTACTTTATGATGAGGGTCACCCCATAAAAGCCTACGCTTAGATGGTCTCAAATCATTAAGATCGTATCATATTCCTTGGCCACAATTTGTGTTATTCTAAAGATACTGTGGTAGGTTGTATGTTTACCAAGATATATGGCATCACACATGTTTCCAGTAAGATATCTTAATTAAAAGAGAACTTCTACAGCTACGAATTTTCTACGCACCTAAGACGTGAGCACCTCTATTCACTATTGCAAATGCTGTGGGCAAAACTATCAATAAAAGAACATTTGAATTTCTCTAGTATCTAGCATTTATAGATGAGTATGCTAATCTCTTCTCACAGAAAGGAAATTTTCCTTGATATTTGAAAGTAAAAGAAGGACCTCGAAGGGAATTTTCCCAGTTAAGCGATAGACTCGCTTGTGAGGACTCTTAAGTCATATGGGCCTCATAGTGGGTAGACTAGTAAAAGTGGTGCATATTGAAGAGCCCGGCCCAACTCATGTTAACCTGGCATTGATTACAGCTCAAAAAAGGAACATCTATAAAACCAGGAGGTATTGGACACAACATGGGCCTCTTAGCTCAAACTGCAAAAAGGTACAGGGTTCGCTTGGATTTTGCAATATTCCTGATCAAAGCATCGAAAGAGCACATTCCAATTCCTGAGATTGGTGAGTTTCAACATGGACATCACCCATATTTAATTTTGATTGAGTTTATGATTATAACCCCATGAAATTTCTTTTTTGAGCAATTGTTGTATATGAACTCACAGAATTTTGGGTGTAAAATTCACCATTTAGGAGTTATATAAAATCTCATGATGTTACACATTCATGAGTTAATCACCACCAAATTTTCTCAATCGCACTTGCATTGATCATTTATTCCCTCTCTTCAAATGATCCTTGCTTGATCTTTGGATGTCGGTCAGCTTTCATATGACCTCTAAAGCAGCATAATAGGCTATCAAACAGTGGAAGTGATACTAATGTGCCCAAGACCACCCTACAATAATTAAGTGTAGATGAGTTCCTTTGACCAATGAAAGTTCATATTGGTGAACATTATGAATGGAATCATTTGAATGAATTGGGAATAGTGCTAGAAAAGTCCTAAACTTTTTGCATTTGTGCTAATTTAGTCATAAACATTTTTATTGGTGTCAATTTAGTCATAAACATTTTAATTTGGTACCAATTTAACCCTAAACATTTTGATCTAGTGCCAATTTAGTCTTTTCGGTTAATTTAACTCGGAAAATGCCTACCCAGTCAACGCCGGCCATCCTACATGGCTGGATCAACACTGACGTGGACATCGGGATACAAAATGACATCGTTTTGTTTCAACTAACAAAAAAAACCTAGAACCTTCAAAACAAAACAGCATCGCTCACTTCTCTTGTGTTCTCCCTTGCCCCATAACAAGCTACTTCTTCAATGACAAAGAAGAACCCTAACTCCTATATGCCCAAATCGATTAGATCTCAACTCAAATCGAAGGATTTTGCTTAGGTCAAGGTCGCCTAACACTCAAGTGACACCTTCTCCTAGATTTGCTACAAGCTCACCCGATGTTCTAAGGTAAGTTTGTCAAATGAGTTTCTTTTGAATCAAACCTAATTCATCTTCTTCTTCTTTTTGAATTATATTAGCCATCTGTTGTTGATGATCAACCTGATTGATGTTATGCAATGAATTGTTGTTTCTTTCACTGACAGAACAAGTTTTTATAAGAACCTCAAAATTTTAGGTTCTAAAGCTATGTTTGATCTTGAACACATTTGTATTTGTTATTGTCAGTTGAATTGTTGATAAGTGAAGAAAATGGTTTAAAAATGCTTGTTGACATGGGTCAACTATAGTTTAGATGGCCATTAACCTTCGATGGAGAGAAAGTTGTCGTGCACGTTCAATCTAATTTGCTTGCCTCTTCTATTTTCCTTTAGCTCTCTTGATACTGCATATCTATTGGTTGGACTGCATTACTTGCGTCACTTTTTATGTGCATTCATTTTCAGCTAATGACCTACTAAAATCTTTTTGTGCATTGGAAGCATCAGAAAAGGAAGAACATGAAGAATATTTCGTTGGGGGTATGTGATGAAATGTGAGAACGTCATATAGGATAATAATTCAAAAATTGTGATCAAGTTTCTTGAGGAGAACAATGTTAAGAGGTCTAATTCACATTCCGTGTAGGCAAAATTATAGATCCTCTATGCTATCGAGTGATGTAATTCCAGTGACAGTGTATGTTATTTTGGCTCTTAAAAATGCTAATTTTTCTCAAACCTTTTTAGGTTTTGTGATTCATATGATTCTCTGTCAAATTTTTTTTTTAATGAACTTCTAAGATTCACAACAAACACACCATTGTGCAATTCACTAGCGATATAATATGCATGCTATTGGTCCTATAGAAACAAAGATTTTGGCAACAAGATTTCATTGATGTTTATATTTATCTATCATCTATTCATCTGTTCGTTTATGTTTGCTCAATATCTTGACTATTGGAAGGGTCTTATAACTCACAGTGAGGTGTCATTTTAAGAGGAGGCTAGCAAATTCATGAAAATATCATCAAATTCGTCTCAATCAGTGACGTCAGTCCCCCCCAATTGACAACAACGAGTATGTATTTTGCCACTGTGGCTTAAAATCTCCTTTATGAATAGCTAGGACAAAAGAAAATTGGGGAAGAAGATATGACCGCAGTTCGACATACAACCCCAACAACAGAGGGGAAAGTTGCGGTTTTTTTTTTTGTTTGGGTTGATGCAGAAATCAATCAATCAATCAGCAAGGAGTGTGCCCAAAAATTTCCATTGGAGCAATGTAAAAGAAGAACTGGTGCCAACCCATGACGAGGATGATAGATGTTCCAAGGATACTGAAATCAAAGCTCTCGAGGTAGAACTAAAACGTGGGAAACAAGGTGTGGCAAAGCAAAAGAAAGAAAATTTCAAATTTAAGACATTATCGATTGTGTTGTCGCTATTTATAGTATTATTAACTCGCATGTTATTTGGAAATTTGAAGGTGAAGGATGTCATGAGTTTGCCTTAGCATGTATTATTTTGAACATGTTTTGTACATGTATGTCCACTCAAGTTGTGGGAATGATATGAAATTTTTCTACGGTCTAAAAAGCACATATGTTTATACTTAATCATAGATTGCTCTCCTTGTGAATATGATTGCATAAGATAAGCAAGCATTTGGATCCAAGTAACCAGCATTTTGGACAACGCGTAGCATCAAATATATTCTAAATGTTGAAACAGGGAGGCTTTATGAACGTTCGGATTTATAAATAT
The DNA here is from genome assembly GCA_014182845.1 of Corymbia calophylla. NCBI lineage: Eukaryota > Viridiplantae > Streptophyta > Magnoliopsida > Myrtales > Myrtaceae > Corymbia > Corymbia calophylla. The sequence goes on along the minus strand of CM024700.1, from coordinate 18,764,496 downwards.
AATCTAGATGTTGAGATAGGGATGCTTTATGTACATTCTAATTTACATAGCTAACTTGGAATGTATATGAATTATATATGCTGAAATTTTCGAACTTTCAAGCAAAATTCTTTCAAAAAAAATTTATGAACACCTAGTCGGCAATTACAACAAAATTGAAACAAATTTCATTTTCCATGTTGGGCACACACACACGCATTACTTAAACACCTAATTGGACCTTGCTACAAACACTTCATGTAACATCCTGAAAATCGACTCAATTTAGCCCGAATTTTAATCCGATTTTGGAAACCGACTTCTCAGTGATATCAGGACAAAATACTTGGACGTCGCCTCATTTATTTTGGGATTTTCCGTTGGACACGGAAGCGTCGGAAAAATGAAAAATTGGACCGGGTTTCGGGCCGCGGGTGGGCCGGCCCAAGACCGGCGGCCCAATGGGCCTTTGCACCCATTCCGCCCGGCCAAGAGGGCCCAAGTTCCTCCATTTCCATTTCATGAACTTACTCTCTTTTGGCGCTTTTCTTTTGTGCGAAGTGGGCATTGTTTTTGCTTTGTTTATTGTTTGTTTTTCATTGGTCCTTCAAGCAAGTGGCAAGCCCATTTGCCTTGGCTTCTCCTTCAAGTTTTCAGCCCCTTCTCTCTCCTCCTTTCTTCCCCAAATTCGTGCACCAGCCCAGCCACACTCTCTCTCCCTTTTTCTCTTCCTTTTCTCTTCCATTTTTGCTGTTTCTTGCTGTCCTTGCTGTTTTTCAGCCCAAAAACAGCATTGTTGCCATCACCGGAGCCGCCGCAACCACCCAAAGTGTAGTCCTGGAAGTTAGGAAGCCAGCCGCACACCCCCGGTCGCCCCTGGTCGCCCCGGACCGCCCGTTTCGGCCTTTTTTCCTCTGCTGGTCATTCCGCATGAACAGTGTTCCGGGGGCTGTTTTGGCCCGTTTCGGCCACCGTTCGTCGTCCGTTGCCATCCCCGAGCTTACCCCTCGTAGCCCTCGTTCCCCTCTACGCGCCGGTGTTGCCGGATTTCCGATCCAAGTAAGTTAACTTCCTAATCCTTGTTTAGGAGTTAATCTTGCTTAGGGGTTAATTAGTGTATTTGTGTGTTTGTGTTTAATTAAGGTTGATTAGTTAATTAGGCTGGTTAATTAAGGCTGACTAGGGTTAGTTAATTGGCCATAGTTAGTAATAAAGTAACTAAGGTTAATTATTAAAGTAACTATGGTTAGTTTTAAAAGTAACCAAGGTTAAAAATTTAACTATGGTTAGGTTAATTTGACCATGGTTAGGTTAATTTGTTAACCATGGTTAAGTTTAATTATTTTTATTTATTTATTTAATTTCGGACGAATTTCTTGTTCACGGATTCATTTCACGGATTCTTGTTTTACCGACATTCGTTCACCGATTACTACCGCACCTTTGTTCATACGAAGTAAATTTTGGTTTCAAATTGTTGTGTTCTTGGTTGTTATGCTTTCTTGAAGTGCCGATTGTTAATTATATGCGTGAATAATGATGAAATGCATGATCGAAGATCGAGTGGAAGTGAAAGTGTTTGATTTTATTGAGTTATTCCCGAGAATTAGGGAATGTACGTGATTGTTGATTGGTGGAATTTGGAATTTTGGAATTGTCGAGTGATACCGCATGACATATTACGTGAGTTATTTGAAATGGCATGTCGCATGAGCATGAGTGCATGAGCGATGTTGCATTCACGACCAAGCAAAAGCAAAGACAAGAATGAAGCTTTTTCTTGATGTGTTGCATGGTCAGATTAAAGTTGATAGCCCGGTTGAGCCGGATGACCGCCAATCCTTCGGGGTTGTGCCGTGACCATTGGGTCGCCTGACAGTGGTCAGATGCGGAGTCGCGGTTGAGGCCGGACCCATGCTCCTTATGGAATGTCGTCGGTGGGGGAGAGCCCATGACGTCGGTGTGCCTCACGGGGAGGACGATGCACGGTTTACGACCAGTTGACCGCCAACCATAAGGTTGTGCCGTGGCTTAGAGGGTCGTAATAATCGGAGCATGTGTGGGCTGTGTGATATGAGAAAGTTTTGTGTAATGCTCTGATTATTTGCATGTCTCTTACTGTTGTTGTGAGGCGATTGACGGTTTACGCGGGTAGCGTGTGCCAAGGCCGGGTAGGGTCGCTTGTGATTGCACTGTTTATTAAACCTGTCTTTATCTTTGTCATTCTCTCGAGGTGGTATTGCATTGATTGCTGTATTAGGTTGTATGTTAAACTCCCGAGGCGAGCGAAGTTCCTAACCGGGGCTTAGGACTTTAACTTGCCGAGTTTATCTCAACCCGTCGTGGTTAACCTTTTCGGGCCCTAGATGATGCAAGTGCTGAGGATCGAAGAGAGCGATCCCTTTGAGGCCCGTGAGTAGGCAGCCGTAGCCTATTTCCTTTTTGATGAGCCTTCCCCACTTGTACGGGGTTAGGTTAGCTAGGCCGGTCCCTTTTTGAGTAGGCCTTAGCTTGTTGCTGTAGTAGTAAGGCGTGTATGTATTTGTTGGTGTCTTTGGCTAACCTTCGGATATATAAAATACTGTTTGTCTTTTCTCTGCATTTGCTATTGTTGCTATCCCCGTTGTTTTTGGTTTGGGAGTTGTTCGTTTCCGCATGTGCTTAATTACAAGATAAAATGAATTGGTCGACGACAGTACCTGGGACGTCGTACAGTTAGACCTCAAGTGAAATGGGATTGCCACGAGCTCGAGAGTCGGGGCGTGACACTTCATACGCAAGGTTTGGTGAATAAATTTTGTTAGTGTTTAATGGACCCTCCATTTATGGAGGCATATCAAGTTTTGAAAATGGCAATACTCATGAGAAAACCAAGTAAACCATATCTCCATCTTTATTCCTGATCCTCTTAATGATTCCTTGTATATAATAAGATTCCTTCAAATTTGAAAAATTACAAGAGGAAATTAGCATCCCTAGTCATAACACAATAGCAAGTGAAATTTTACCATAGATATGAAAAATGAACAATATATAGCATGTGAATCCGAAGTAACCTCCATTGTATTATCCTATGATGTTTCAACATGTAACTAGATAAAATAGCTAGAATAGAAAACCCATACTTGAAAATAGAGTAAGTTTTCTACAATTTAAAGTCCCTCCTAGGGGTGATCGGGTCCAGGGTGGATAGGGTCTAGACCTGGACCCTGTACCCGACTCTGTTATAACCGGTTCTTCTTTTCTGGACCCTGTACCCTACCCTATTTTTATTGGACCCTATTTTGGACCCAACCCTGTTTTTCCGGTCCGGAAACAGGGTCAACCCTGTTTTCATTGGAACTTGTTTTGCAACCGTTCAATATTCTATACGGCTTCAAAATTTACATTAATTAGCGAAAAAATAATAACGTAATTCTCCTAACATTATAAGACAAAGCAAAAATCCTAAAAATGCATAAGCATTAGCAACAAATATGGATCTAATATTAGTCTCATTCCCACAAATACTTCTAATATGACCTAATGTGCTTACTTATGTGTATGCGACAGAGCTCTTATTAAGATGACATCTTTTTTGAGTTTGACTGAGAATTAGTGCTACAATAGTTAATAGCATTTGTCCTGCGACTATAGTAATAGTTGCAAGTGGGACCATTAAAAAAGAAAAATAATTCATGAGAACAGTTCTTTTTAACAATTCTTTCAAAACAATTCTCTCTTAACTTGATTTAGAGAGAATCTTTCCTTTTTTAACATTTCTTCGAAGACACAGAGACTCAAAAGCATTATACAGAGAGATGATTTTTTTTTTAACAGGGTAAAAACTAGTTCCAAAACCGGTTCGGTTCTGGGTGGGTCTTTGCTTGGACCCTGTTCCCAGACCGGTTTCAACCGGTTCCCAAAAACTGGAACCTGTACCCGGACCGGTTTAATCGGGAACCGGTTCCTGACCCTGTTTTTCGGGTGGTCCGGTCTGGGTTTCGAGTAAACCCAGTCCGGTTGCACACCCCTAGTCCCTCCATTGAATTACACACCTATATAGCAAGTTTAAAGTCCCTCATGATGTGAAGATTGAGTGGCAGATCATGTTAGTAAAATTCTGCATTTTTTTCCTTTGTGATAGGTATACTTTCTACTATATTACTCCAAATAAAAAAAAAATGTGGAAGACTACTTCCACTGCAAGTTTAATCTAAACTATAACTATACAATTCCACATGTATATATACTCACTCATCTAGATCACTCACACCAAATACCAAGTAAAAAAATTGCAGTAGGAACAAGATAATTAGTCTGGCAGAAGCAGCAAATTCACTTATCATAACAATTAATCCTCTTGCCTAAACTAGATTCTCCAATTCGCACATAAATCTATCTCCTGTAAATATAAGTAGCTATTTGATCAACTTAGTTGATGGGACCTATCATGCCCCGAGCATGCGACAACCCTTTCCTTTGGTCAATAGAAAGCGACGTCCCAAGACTCGTCGACGACCATTCATTTTAATCTTTCATTATGCGCAAGCGGAAGACAAACCATCCCAGTCCAACAGACAATCAAACAATCAAACAGGGATAGAGGGATGAACAGCAGAACAACAGCAGCTATTCATTTATACATCTTCATTGGATTAACCAATGGAGGATCGTTTCCGATTTACAAGTCTATCAAAGGGACCGATCCATCCTCTAAGTCAAGCAAAAAAGAAACTAGGCTAATCTAACCATACAAAAAGAACTCTCAGGTTCAGCACCACAGTCACTCGAACCCATCGGATTCAAGCTCCGTTGGGTCGATCACTGGTGGAGCGGGGGCAGGATCCTCCACTGCGAGTGCGCCATTCTAGGGGCCTGAAAGTGGTTATACAATAACCAGTGAGATACAATCTCGGCGAGTTTTCCCCCTAAGCCCCGGTTAGTACACCAACTCAACCCGGGGTATCTTTCCAAAATTACCCCTTACACAACCCACAACCAACCAGCAATCAGCAGACCAAACATCAGACAAGGGCAATCAACAATCATATAGTCGGTTCGCATGTAACCTTACCCGGTATGCCATACCCTGAACGTTGAACCTCATACAATGCAAGCAAGGTACATGGCCGTTAGACGATGCAGATTATCAATCACATGCGAGTCGCGTCACAAGCAATCTCACTTGGCCATTGCCACACCCTACACGGCTATCAATTCATGCATGTGTGCCATAAATAATGTGATCATCACGACATTAAGAGTATGCGAATAATTAGAGCATTGCACACAGCTTTCTCATGTCTCACATCTACACATGCTCCGATTATTAGGACCCCTCCCCCCTGGGTCACGGCACAACTTTATGGTTGGCGGTTCCTAGCCAAGCCAACTTCGTCCTCTTTACCTCGAAGCACGGCGACGTCAAGCGCTCACTCCCAAGACGGCATTCCCGAAGGAGCATAGGACCCGCTCACTATCGCAGTCCCACAAGTAACCCCTCCCTGTCAGGCAACCGACCAAAGTCAGGCAACCAAACGGCCACGGTACAACCCTATAAGGATTGGCAATCTTCCGGCAACGCCGGGTTCTCAATTTAATGTGATCATACAACACATCATCAAGCAATCCATTTATATATTTGCTCTATCGTGAATGCAACATCTCTCATGCTCATGCGACATGCCATTGTAGATAACCCATGCATAATGTCATGCGATATCAATCGACAATTCCAAAATTTAATTTCAACCGGCATTCGATCACGCATTTCATTATTATTCACGAATATAATTAACAACCGGCACTTTAATAAATCACAACAATTAAGAACACATCAAATTAAGACTAAAATAAGCTTCCGTATGAACAGTGCTGTGAACAGTAATTATGAATAATAAATTTCATAATTCAATAATTAAAACATTAAATTCAAATATTAGACAAATCATTAATTAAAACAATTAATCAATCAACTTAAGCTAAACATGCTTAATTAACACATAAACACAATTAAGCACAAATTAAGCACAATTAAGCTCAATAAGAAAAATTAAGCTAATCTAATCTTAACCATCTATCTAACCACCTATCTTAGGACTAATACAACTTAATTAAACCCCTTAAACCAAAATTACCACTAACTAAACCAACCCTAAGCAAGTTTAGGCACTAACAAAGGATTAGGGGCTAAACTCACCTGTTAAGCAGGCCAACGACACGAACGCGGCTGCGGCGACGAAGGCGACACTCGGGGACCTCTACCACGATGATCCAAGGCGATCCCAAAGTCAAAAAAACAGCAACAACCTCTACTCTCTCATTGCAAGCTATAAAACTACACTGTCTAAGGAGGAAAGTGGCTGACTAGAACAAAAAGGGCTAGCCAGAGCTCCAGCGAGTGGTTGGCCGGCGACCGACAGCACCTGGGGTTGAGGGGGAATGGCTGGTGGCTGGGATAGGCGGTGGTTGGGTCGGAACCGAAGGAAAAAGGCTGAAATAGGCAATTCTGGACAGCAGCAAATGGTTAGGCCGATGGCTGCTTCTGGCCGGCCGACGGCTCTGATTGGTAAACGGCCGTCGCAAGCCGTACGGATTCTCTCTCCTGAGCATGATAGTGGGTGGCATGGGTGGTGATCAGCACAGGATGGCCATGAACAACTTGGTTTTTCGGAGGAAGGTCAGAAGGAGAAGTAGAAGGAAGGAAGAGAAACAAGGGAGAGAGAGTGTGTGATTTTTGAGGGCTGAAGGGGAGGTGAGAGAGTGAAGTGAGGGCTGCAATTCAAGCCTCATTAAGGCCATTAATTGTTGCCCCAACTCCCAAAGCAAGATGTCATCATCTTCTCTCTCTTCTTTTGTCTTTTCTTCAAAATATCTAGGGGCAAAATGGTCATTTCCACCTTGCACATTTCCCAATCTTCCCTTGGGTTAAAAATGAAAGGCGGGCTTAAGAAACGGGCTAGAAAATGAATAGGAATGGGCTCGGGAATTTGTTGGGCTCGAAACAGCTCAAGGTTAGATAATGGGCTCGGAAGGGTAAATGGTCGATTTGGTCCAACAAGCTCACTTGCTTGTCTCAGGTCTACCACGGTGGCTGTCCCACCTTGGGCGTGAGGCCCACATTAGTCTTGCCTAGCCCATGTCCTCGTAGGCTCGTTTCCTCTATCCGTAAATCCCTTTTTCAAAAACTCGGCTTAACTAGCACTGTTGACTATCGAAGAAGCATTGTCCAAAAGTCCGTCCCGGATGTTCCCGACAATTCGAAGTCCAATACTAGATTCTCATGCCTTGTCAATTTCGCCCGAATGCCATTTTGGTACAACTCAGACTGATAGACAGCTCCGAGGATTTACGCGTAACCGACTCGTGCCAAATCACGTTCAAGACTTCTCAACACATGGACATCCTTGACTACATGAAATTGCAAAGGATAGATTATTATTTCAAAATACACGATTACCAAGGATCGACATAGGGTCGTTTGTGGGCTCAATAATAGTAAACGGAATCACCCGTCGTCCCATTATGTTCTGTTCACGAATCGACTTCTAGTCATCCCTAAAATCAGCCTGCATATCTACAGGATCGTCCTTACGCAAGTCTCAAGGTCGAATCATTTTCCCATGTCAAGTTTTTTAGTCGCATGAGTTCTATCCTCATTAGCCTTTCCCTATTTGATGATTTTTTTTAACTTAATTGAATTATTAAAGTCAACGTTTGTTATACTTATTAAATAAGCTTAATCTGATTGAGTGCTCAGTTTTTATTATTATTTTCATCCGTAATTGGATAATCAAACACGCCTTATTGGCCTCCTACTTGTCAAGTTGTTTGATCCAGTTGGAATTGGCGATCGTTTCATCTAGCTTCATTGCCTAGCTCTTTTCGTGGTATGCCTAGCTTCGTACTTACGCCTACTCAGCTCTTACTATTACTTCAAACTATATTAGTTTTTTTGTTGTCAAAAAATCACATTTCATTTCATTAAGGATATGCTTGGTTCAATATTCCCAAGGGATTTTCGGCCTTCAAAACCCCTTGGGAAAATGTTGGGATGTTTGGCAACCAATTTCAATGAGCTTTAAGGTAAAAACCAGCCTTAGAAAGGTTGAAAGCTTAAGGCTAGTCCCCACTAGCATTGAGCTTTCGGCATTCCAAGAATACCATAATGGTTTTTCTCCTTCCAAAACTACCCTCACTAATTTATGGTTTTTCGATTTTCCCTCTCCTTGTAATTGTTCATTTTCTTCATGCGAGGGCAGCCGGCAAAGTGCTGAAGAGGGGCCGAGGAGGCCAAATCTAGCCGGCGAAGGGCCGATAAGGGTCTTGTGATGCAAGCAACCTCTGCTAGAGGTCACACGGCCTCAGGCAATGCATGATTAGGTCTCATGACCTCAGGTGGTGGTCACTTAGGGTCACACGACCTCGAGCGAAGGCTGCCTAGGTCTCACGCAACCCTCGCGACCCAAGCGATGGTTGCCCGACCTCAACCGACGACCGCCGATGCCAGATCTTGCTCGTCGGTGGCCGTAACCCTTTGCCGAACCGACAAAGGGTGTGGGTCATTTTCAATAAAAGAAAATATAAAAAATATAAAAATATATACCCAAAACCCATTGTTAAAAGTTTTTTTGCTAAACACACATTGAACTCGAAATCTATTTAAAAAGAGTTTTTACCAAATATTATTTATATTTTCCGAAAAAATTTTGACTTTCAGCATTTACATTATACGTAAAGACCGTTTGTAAAACTGAACAAGATGCACCCTAAGTACGGGCCGTATTTCGTTATAAAACTTTTCGCGGGGAACTCCACCGACTGCAAGTTTTATAGGTTTTCTCACGGGCAACTCTCTGTACTTCCAGAAGGTTCAATTGCAAGACACTTCTAGCCCCACGACATCCACATCTGTTGCTAGCCCAATATCCTAGATAAAGAAATAAGTTTGCGGATTGCGATGTTAAGGGCCATAAATGTAAAGTCCTTCCACAAAAGTTTATTAATTTAAGAAGATAGGAAACTCATTGAAGCGTGTACTATATCAAAGAATTGTCTTTAAGATTTTACGGCCATTCAAAAGAAAATTTGTAAAATAAGATTCACCCCTACTCCCCTCAAAGCAGTAGAAATTGATATTTTGATATTCTCTTCTATTAAAAACATCATGGGCAATTCCTTTTCTCGCCTGAAAAGAACAATAATTGTCTAAGGTATTATGGACCTTTAGGAGTGGAACAAATTTGAAAGCTGGCGATGCGTGTCTGATTGGATATAATTAAATGTCAATGATATTTTTATTCTATATAACTTCTTGTTTTATTGATCAATTACAGCTTTATATACTGCTAACATATTCATAGTGCCTATAATAGTTTATTATAAATTTTAATTTAATTTTCAATTAAAGTGTAATTTATAAAAAATAGTTGTTTTATCATACATAGATTGAGTGCAGAACAATTATTCATATGAACCAAACATGCGGCAAGAGGTTGGAGCTAATGTCTCAAATTAGGTCAGAAAAAATTACGAGTCCCATCCATCTAGAATACCTTATTACTACGTTGCAAAAAGCTTGATGTGATGTCGTAGCACCTTTAAAAAATTTAGGCTTTTCCCATAATTATTTTTGTTTTCTAATCACTTTTCCGATTTTCATACTTTGAATTCACATAAATTGATAAATATTCTCGTAACAATAATAACTTTTTTCACAATCAACGCTCCAACAGTCAAGTGTTAAATGGTGGTGGTAAGAGAAATTATTATCTACACTATTAGATAAAGTAAAGAGCATAACCTACTAGTGGAGAAATGCAATATCTTTTCTTGTCACATTATCCACATTTAATTACTTTATAATTAATTGACAAATGGACGAATGTGTAAATTATATAACTTGTCTATTTTCTTTCATTGTATCATAATTTCAAATTTTGGATCTTTTTAATCTTATAAATAACCTTATAAAAAAAAGTTTATAATCTCTATCTCGTTCACTAACAATCTAAATATTCCTTCTTCTTCTTTTTATGTCTGGCCTAATATAACTTTGCGAAGCGTAAGAATCAAAGGTCTACACTTGAAACTAAACATTTCCATTTCAATCTGTAAGAAGATAGGAATTCAAATATTCCACAATTCCCACATGAAAAGGGTAATCATTGGAGCTAGTTATCTAAATATTCCTTTAATAAGTTGATATTGCAAATCTTTCAATTGTAATTTTTTTTTTTGCGTAGTGCACTTTTTTTCATTTATTGCGATAAGGGTATTGACATTAGTAAGGTAAGCTATTATATAACTATTAGCATTTTTGCACATGCTATGAGTATGTGAAAATCTTGGTGATTATCTAGCGACGACAACGATGAAATGAAACGTTACGAAATATATGCAAAATTTGAGAAGAAATTGTTCCTTGCATTCAAGAAATAGAACCGGCAAAATTTTTTGGCTTTATGGTAATGGACATTTCGGTGAAGACACACCAATTCCAAAAGCTGGCTTTAGACGGTGACATGGATAAGATTAAGAATCAAAGAATATGTCCTAAAGATTAAGAGAATTCGATACATTTTGATTGAGTTGCGATGAAAAGGAGAAAAAGAATCGAGTCATCATTCCATCGTGAAACAGAATAAACACCTGTTTTCGCATGTACATATTATATATATACTATTTGGGTAAATGGATGATTTGTATAATATTTTTTGAAAAATATTTTTTTATCAATCGAAATATTAATCAGTGTATTTAAATATTTTAGTAAATGATAAAAATAGTTTTCTAAATAATACAAATAATAATTTTTAAAAATATATATTTTTAGAATTATTTATCAAAATAATTAATCAGTGTATTTAAATATTTTCATCACCCCACCCAAATCTTTCTGCGTTTTTCATCTTTTTATCTCTTTCTCTCTCTTTTTTTGGGGGCTACCAAAGAATCAAAGAATATGTCCTGAAGATTAAGAGAATTCGATACATTTCAATTGAATTATGAGAAGGAGAAAAAGATTATTCTATCACGAAAATAGATGCCCATTTTTGCTTTGTGTACATATTAGAAATATACTATTTTGTCGAATAGGAGGAAAATCCATGAAAAATTAATGATCTGGATAATATTTTTTAGGACACGATCTCTTGTATCGTTTCAAATAAGTAGTTGATATGTTAAATATTTACGAAGATGATGTTTATTTTTTAAGTAGTGTGAACGATATTTTTTTGAAAATGATATTTCATAAATTATTTATTTTTTTGCCAAATAAATGCACCTTGCTCGCTCGAGGGATCTAAACATTTTTTTTTTTTTGGTCAGAAGAGTGATCTAAAATTGAAAAGGTAATTTTTTGAATTCGATTCATTATGGAAATCGAATCCTAGTCTCAACAGAGTCGTCGTCGATCTTCCTGCCTTTCGTCGCGAAGCGGAAGGAGCCCAAGTACCTTCCGAGAAGTTGCCAAGCGGATGGGCTCCCGGCGGTGGTCCAGCGGTTCATGATAGCTTCCGGCTGACGCGCGTTGCCTCTCGCCGTCTACCTCCGCCTCCTGCTCGTGTGCGCCCTTGTCGCCCTGCGCACGCCGGTCACACACCTCCCCGTCGCGGGCACCCCCGGCGGCAGCTCTACCTCCGCCCCTCGCCACGCGGCGGCCGCGATCACGAGATCTCGCGCCGGGGCGACCTCCGAACCATGTCGAAGGCCCGGGTTTACGCCGACGTCAACGTGATTCGGCCCAAGGAGTATTGGGATTACGAGTCTTACGTGGTGCAATGGGGGTAATCGTCGTGATGATATAGGGGTTTCAGTTTCGCTCATTTGAATTGTCGAGTGGTGGATTGGTTGAGCTTAATTCAGTGTTTGGCGATGGATAGACGTTCTTGTGGTTAGGCTCTGTGAAGTTCTCGTGTGAGGAGTGATGTTAGTGATGCCTTGTTTCGAATCTTAATGAGCTCGTTTTGCCGAGAGCGAATTTGTTTGTGTACTTTGTGTTAGGCTGAGATTAAGATATTGCTGTTTGTCTTAACTGAGGGTGGCGATTCGCATTTTAAAATTGCATTAGGATGTTTTCATATGGTGTCCACATCAGCAAAATCCGGTCAAAATTAGTCGAAAAGACTGAATTAGCACTAGGTTAAAAGTTTTAGGACTAAATTGGCACAAATTCAATATGACTAAATTGGCATAAATGCAAAAAATTTAGGACTTTTTTGACACTTTTTCCAATCGCAGGTCAACAATTGCTATAGTTGACATGATTTTGAGATTTTCTATGTTATTATCATTGACGCAAACATTGTTGACATCTAGATTTTTGGGCTTGTCAGTTGTCATTTGTATAATGTGCATATAGATGGTTACAACTCAGCAGAGGGAATGGAATTATCCCTTCTTCCAACTTTATAGTTGGAACATGCAATTGTTTTCATCCAAATAGATGGTAATCAAACATTTTGGTTCATTTGATCTAGAAAAGTATCGATTCCAATTAAGTGTCTAGTTGATTTGACCACCTTTTCCAGCCATTTATCATAACCTGGCAATGATGTAAGCATAGCTGTTTCTTGTTCCCATCTACTTACAAAATAATCAGAATTGAAACACGTGCAAGGATTAAAAAAAAGCCTTAAATTGGAGAAAATATGCAAGGGTTATGCGGCTTATATTGATCCTGATTTCGTGGCTTTTTTTTTTGAGTCAAATATTAATAGATTGACCTTTTGAAACCGGCAAAAATTTTATGATTGTTCAACCTTGTTACTCTTTCGATAAAAAGATCTATTACTCTAAACGGAAATGATATTAAATACACTGAACTCAGGCATGCATGGCCGAAAGGCAAGGCCATAGCAAAAGGCCATACCAACAGTTGGAGACTTCAATGTGTGTATTTTTATTGAAAATGAATTTGGTGATCAATTGGCAATTTTAATTTGAAGAAATCGCAAAGCTGCTTTTGAACATGTGATCTCTAATCTTGTTTGGATGATTCATTTTATTATTTAGAGCTTATTTTGTTTTGAAATTGTCTAGTATTTGTTTCGATTTATAGTTGTATTGCATTGTTTCTCTCATGTGTTTCTTCAGAAATGAATGAAATTTTAGTTTGACAAAAAAAAAAAAAAAAAAAAAACCGGCAGCAGGATTTTACCTAACTCATTTCGGCGTGCATTCGCAAGTTAATATAAAAACAATTACCTTTTGATTATTAGTTAAGACCGAAAAGTCAAAATTGCCCATGAAGTCATCCTTTCTCTTCCCATCCGCTCTTAGGAAAGTACGAGTGTTAAGACATCTTCTTGAATTGAAACAGGTTTAGTCTGCGGCCAGAAACTCGAAGAGATGAAAAAATGGAGGAGAAAACAAAGGAAGTCCCAGCTTCGGTGAGCTTAGATTAAGCAGCCAAGCAAGGAAAGAAAGGAGAAGAGAGAAGGCCTCCTCTCCTCGCCGTAACACTTGTTAGAAGAGCGATGAATACGGATTCTTCGATCGGCGTCAAAGAGTTGTGCAATCGGATCTACCATGGAGTGCTCATGAAGGATGATAACTGGATTATAAACAGGCATGCCACTTTGCAATTATTTAATTTAGACATAAGAAATGTGTGGCAAACTTGAATCCATTATATAAATATTCCATTCACTTTTGGTGTAAAATTAGCAATACGAGAAAACAATGATGGTTTTCTCAATGATGGTTTTCTTCCATTTAATTGATAGTGTAAGCAATTGAAGAGCGAGTATAGTTACCATTCTTCCGCCTCCTTGATCCAAACCCAGTACCGCCTATCGTCGATCCAGGCGATGGATAGCTTTTTAGCAAGCAACAAGAATCAATTCTTTTCGAAACCGTCGTCGACCCAGAACTTCTACAATTTTACACCAAAAGTGAATGGAATATTTACATCATGGATTCAAGTTTGCCATTCATTTCTTATGTCTAAATTAAATAATTGCAAAGTGGCATAACTGTTTATAATCCAGTTATCATCCTTCATGAGCACTCCATGGTAGATCTGATTGCACAACTCTTTGACGCCGATCGAAGAATCCGTATTCATCGCTCTTCTAACAAGTGTTACGGCGAGGAGAGGAGGCCTTCTCTCTTCTCATTTATTTCCTTGCTTGGCTGCTTAAACACTGAAGCTGGGACTTCTTTTTTTTCATCTCTTCGGGGCCAACTAAACCTGTTTCAATTCAAGAAGATGTCTTAACACTCGCACTTTCATGAGAGCGGATGGGATCTTGATGCTGTTGATCCTATTTGGCATGAATGTTTAGTCGGTTACTTTGTTGGGAAGAAACTTTAAACATCTTTGGGGCCAACGTTTTCTAGACTTTTTTTTTTTTTTTTTCCATATTTCGGAGACTTTAGAAAAGGTGATTGAAGGTGGTCCATTGACAGTGGCACGTGTGCCTCTAATACTCCAACAATGGCATCCTATGCTAAAGTTGAAAAAAGGAGATCATTCTTCAATTCCAGTTTGGATCAGACTAAAGAATCTCCCCTATGGGTTGTGGTCTGCTAAGGGGCTTAGCAAAGTCGCCAGTGTTGTGGGAAGACCGCTCTATGTAGACCAGCGTATGGAGCATTTGAAAATGATTTCATTTGCTAGGGTCTGTGTCGAACTAGCAGCCTCCAAAACCTGCTGTGATGCTATTACAGTCCACTTAAATGGGCAAACTCATATAGTGGACGTTGAATATGAATGGAAACCTGTATCATGCCATATTTGTGGTACTTTTGGTCATCGGTGCCCTGCTCAAGTCCCCTACCCATCTGAGTCTGAACCGGCGATCCTAGTTAGTGTGCAACCTTCTGAGCTTCCTACTGTTAGGGATGGTCAAGACTCCCTTCTTAATGCCGCCTCCTTACCTGTAATGGAGGCTAGACCAGCTACTGCAATAGAGTGGAAACAAGTCAGCAGCAAGCAGAACCGCCTGTCTGGCATAAGGTATAAACAGCCAGCTCCTGCGCAGCCTGAACCTACTCCCCCATCCTCCTTTGACTCAGCTGATGATCTAGATGAGGAGACTGATGTTGCTATTACTTCTGGAGCTACTGGTGCTATTTGTGTCTGTTCATCTCAGGAGATACCTGCTGTTGTTGCTGCTCCAAGATCGATTGGTGCTGGTGGTGTCTAGTCAAGACAGGAGACGTCTGCTGCTGCTCTTCCAAAGTCTGGTGTCGTTGTTTCCTCCTTGCCTGGTGCTGCTGTTGTTTGTTCTGGCATAAAACATATCCTGTTGCTAGTCCTGATACATCAGTTTCTGCTGGTGCTGATCCTGCTGCTGCCATTCCAGATTCTGATGTTGCTGTCAATTCAATTTTGGCTGATGTTGTTGATGTCTGTGCTAGTCCGGAAACGAGTCCAGCTGCTGGTCATGTGTTATCAATTTCTGCTGGTATTGGTCTTCCTGCTGCTGCCATTCTAGATGCTGTTGTTGCTGTCTGTTCAGGTCAGAAGTCGAGACCTACTAATGGCCCCCTGGAGACTGACACATCTAATCTTCAACTAACTAAGGTGAGGATTGAGCAGGCTAGTAGGCTAAGGCCTCGCCCTTTTACTCCTCCTGTCAAGGCAAAAATTTATGAACAGGTTAATAGGTCTGGACCTTCGCCTAGGATAGCTTCTGTCAAGGTAAAACCAGCAACCAGCCGAAGGTGCCCAAAAAGAAAATAGTCCACCTATCCTTCTTTTATTTAATATACATATATGTCTTTTGGCTTTTGGAATGTCGGGGGTCTTATGAATCCTGTTAAGTAAGCTAAAGTTAGACAGTTTGTGCGCCTCAATAATGTATGCTGTGTTGGCTTATTGGAAACCAAAGTTCCAGCTACTAGTTTTCCTAATCTCTCTTCTGGATTACTTCTTGGCTGGATGTGGGTATCTAATTATGAGCACTTTTCTCGAGGGCGTATTTGGATTGGATGGAACCCGCTTTTGGTATGTTTCAATACTCGGACTAGTACTGACCAGATTATTCATGGTAATGTAAAATTTTTGAACTCGGGGTCTATACTTTCTCTCTCGGTGGTGTATGGGGAGCATACCTTTGTTGCTCGAAGACCCTATGGAGTGAACTTATTAGTTTGAGCTCTTCTCTCAAGGAATGTCCTTGGATGGTTGCCGGTGATTTCAATGCCATCAAAGATTCTTCGGATCACATGGGGAACCATGATATATGGATTCTTGCCTTTGATGATTTCAAGGAATGCCTAGACCAAGCTGAACTATTTGACCTTCGTTATGTGGGTTTCCGTTTTACTTGGTCCACCTCCTCGGGTACTCAAAGGAAACAACGAAAAATTGATCGGGTCTTGGTCAACAACTGTTGGTGCACCGCCTTCTCTTTCTCTAAAGCATCCTTCCTAGCCCCGGGCTTATCAGACCATACTCCAATGGCTATGAAAATTCTTGCACCTGTTTCTCGTCGAATTCCCTTTAAATTCTTTAACCTGTGAATGAGCCACCCTGACTTCTCCATGCTAGTTACCCAGTCTTGGGAGGCCCAAGTTTTAGGCTCTCCTATGTACAAACTCTATGCTAGACTCAAGCTTCTAAAGGGTCGGCTTAAGTGTCTTAATAGAGATGCTTACTCAGATATCTCCATGCGGGTGGCTATGGCTAAAAGGGTTCTTCTATCTACCCAAGAGGCACTTCATCTAGACCCTCGAAGGAGCTCCCTGGCGGTAGAGGAACATTCTCAACTCAAGGACTATTATGAACTCCGATCTCTTGAGGAGTCTTTCTTCAGACAAAAATCTAGAATTCGCTTGCTCAAGGAAGGGGATCATAATACTAAGTTCTTTCACCACTCGGTCAACCACCGGCACCTTTGTAATTGTATCATCTTCGTCTCGGATAGCTTAGGTCAATTGGTTACTGAATTGAAGAAAGTACATAAGGTTTTTGTCTCATACTTCCAAGACCTCTTTGCTCCGGCTGATATGACTTTGAGGCCTTCTATTTAGGAGCTCAGTGATGTCATTCACTCCCCTCTCAAGGAAGATCAGATCAACTTTCTTTCCCAATCTTTTCTTCCTTCTGATATTCGTGATGCCATGTTCTCAATGGCTGGAGATAAAGCCCCCGGACCTGATGGCTACAATGCTGATTTCTTTAAAAAGAATTGGGACAAGATTGGACCTTCAGTTACTGAAGCGGTATTGGATTTCCTTGAATTCGGATGTTTGCTTAAGGAAGTCAACAATACTATTATTGCCCTGGTGCCTAAAATCCCCAATGCGACATCGGTTTTCGATTTTCGTCCTATTGCTTGTTGTAATACAATTTACAAGTGTATAACTAAGATATTCTCCTCTAGAATTGCCGCGGTTCTTCCATATCTGATTAGTCCGGTTCAAATTGCATTTGTAAAAGGCAAGAGAATTAGTGACAATATCCTTCTTGCCCAAGAACTTTTCAGCGGGTTTCATAACAAGCCTAATATTCCAAAGTGTGCTATCAAGGTGGACTTCAAGAAAGCCTATGATACTCTTGACTAGGACTTCCTAGAGAAAACTCTTTAAGCTTTTGGGTTTCCCGCCCATCTCACAAGGCTTATTATGGTGTGTGTTCGTTCCCCAAAATTTTCTTTATCCATAAATGGCAAACTCCATGGTTTCTTTGCTAGTGGACATGGTATAAGACAAGGTGACCCTATGTCTCCATACCTTTTCACCTTGATTATGGAGGTTTTTACTTGGATCCTTGACTCTCATACTCGGTATCCGGATTTTCGATACCACTGGCGGTATAAGGCTACACATCTATCCCATCTATTTTTTGCGGATGATGTATTTCTCTTTAGTGAAGCAAGCCTCGCCTCTATTTCTTGCATCCAAGCGGGCTCACCTTATTCTCTACTTGGAGTGGTCTGGTCCCTAACACCAGTAAGAGCGAAGTCTTTATTTCGAGAGGTTTTGAGATTACTAAGGATCAAGATTTTATAAGCTCTTGGCTTCAATCTTGGTTCCCTCCCTGTGCGCTATTTGGGTGTGCCCATCATTACATCGCAACTGAGCAAAGTGAACTGCAATGCCCTAGTATGCCGTCTCACTGCTAGAGTCCAATCTTGGACTCACCGTTTTCTTTCTTTCGTAGGCCGACTACAACTTATTAAGTCGGTCCTACATGCCATCCAAGCTTATTGGGCCTCCATCTTTTGGCTCCCATCTTCGGTAGTGGACAAGATAGAGCAAACTTGTAGACAATTCCTCTGGAAGGGTCCAACCATGGGTCCGGGAGGTGCAAAGGTGTCTTGGGATGATGTTTGCCTCCCCTCCCGAAGAAGGCCTTGGTATAAGAAGAATCAGGGACAGCAACAAAGCAGCCATGGCTAAACACATCTAGTTGCTATTTACCGATAAAGAATCGTTATGGTGCAAATGGATTCATGCTACATATCTCAAAAGGAAGAATTTTGGATTTCTTCGACTCCTACCCATTGTTCTTGGGCTTGGCGGAAGATCCTTGCTTTAAGAGATGAATTCCAACTCCATTTCAGATGGAAATTAGGAGATGGTGATTCTACATCGCTTTGATTTGATCCATGGTTAGACTTTGGTCCTCTAAACTCAGTATTCTTAGACAGTTACATCTACCAATCGGACCTTCTTAGACAAGCTAAGATAAATGACTTATACTCCCCTGATGGGTTTCAGTTACTCCAAGAGCTGGCATTGTGGCAAATACCGATTCCCCACCTCTCAATTGGTCAGGACACCTTTACATGGGTGGAGGACTCCTTCGGAAAATTTTCAACGGCTTCGGCTTGGGCCATAATCCGGCGCAAATCTAACCCGATTCATTGGTCCTCTTTTGTTTGGGACAAGGCTTTGGCCCCTAGACATCAATTTCTTCTTTGGCTTATTACCAAGAACCGTCTCCCCACTCAGGTCTATCTCATGTCATTTGGCAGAATTCCTAATTTAGTCTGTGCCTTGTGCAACTCTAGGCCTGATTCAATTAATCACCTCTTTTTTGGCTGCTGTATCTCAAATTCTCTGTCTAACTTCTAGGCCGCTAAGTGTAATCTTCCTTGGAGCAACTCCTCTTGGTCGGACAATCTTCTCTGGGCTATTAATTTTTTGTCTGGAAAAGGATTTTACCGGGAGATAGCTCATTTCTCCTTTGGTTCTCTTTGCTATATTATTTGGAAGACCAGGAACGATATTCTCTTCCGTGGCCACAACATTTATGCTCCTTCCATGAAGCTATACCTCTATAAGGCGGTTAAGGATAAAGGCCTCGCTTTCAAATCAGTTAAAGACAACCCCAGAAATAGAAGGATGCAGCGTAGTTGGGGGATAGACCCCCTGGATTTTTGGAATGGAGCCGCCCTCGGCTTAGCTTAGGATGATCTAGGTCCTCTTGGTTCCTTGTATTCCTAGCCTACTTGTTTTCTTTTTAATTTGGTGACTGCGGTACCCTTCTACTTTAGTGACATTTTGTCTAGTTAAGTGTTTGTCGGTACCATGTCTCCCCCCCTCTGTTGTACAGTTCTCTGGTTGATTTTATTATAATCTTACCTTACCAAAAAAAAAATGATGATTATGTCTTCGTAATTTCGTTTGAAAGGATACTCATCGCTGCTTGATTTACCTGGAATCTGTTGGTTTGTTTTGAAGTTTTCGATTACTATGGATGTTTTGGTCGCAAAAAAGAAGAAAACGTGATGTGGAGATCACTCAACTACCCTCTCTAGTTAAATGCGAAAACCAGTTTCAACCTTTGTCCTTCGAAGTCTTGGATAGACTTGATTGACTTTGATCGAACTTGCAGAAAACATTACTTCTTATAGAACATAGTAATAAACCAAAGTGGATCCGAATAATGAACTTCTACTTGTGCTTCATCTATCACGACTCATTCTACCTAAAGACTCTTTCTGAGAATAAAAAGATGAGCAAAATTATCTACAGTTTTTTTGTCATCATTAACTAGCAAACTGATTCATATATGGACTTTCAGTTTTAGTGGCCAAGTAGACTTGCCAGCAGCAAAGTTGTTGAAAATATGCTAGCTAAAAATTTCGGGCCCGTTTAGGACAATCAAGCTTTGTCCGAAGAAACGTACAAGGTCGCTATGCTTGACTAAAAAGTGTGAGTTATGTAGAAAAAAACCAAACTTGGGTAGTGGAAACTGTGGGTTCTCCAAGGTTGAACTAACGACTAAGGAACATAAACTACAAAAAATGATTGATAGGAACCGTGAGAGACTTGTTACATCTAATCTTCTTGTATTGATAGTCTTTATTTTTTTAACGGCTTGTATCCGTGAAAGTCCACCAATTTGTCTAGACTAGATCACATCTAAAGGGTGAAGTCAGTGTATAAAAATTTCTTGATTCGTCTGTTCAAACAAAAACTCTTGGCATAGAATTAGATAAACGTTCTCATCCGTTTAATTAAGCTCTTTTCCTTTTTCTGGGGGCAGAACATTCTGTCAATAGCTCTCTCAATTGATTGATCATCTCTCGATATCAATATCAAATCCTCAATTGTCATCTCCTTCTTCAACCTCTGAGAGTAATGGCTCCCCAAAGCATCACAAAGTACTCGTAAGGCACGGGAGTTTACAAGTCAACGCAAATTACCGCCGTTCTCTCTTGCGCTCAGAAAGGGCCCATATGAAGTTGATCTTACTCAACTTCCTGAGGTTTCAATGGAGGAACAGCAAGTGAAAGCGTTTCTCATAACCCAACAAGTCAGAGAAACTGGAGGATCCACTACTGCTGGCACCGCACAACATCTGCAACCAAAGGAAGGACACCATCTGTAAAAACGCCTCAGATGATGAATGACCTGGGGAAAAAGAAGAAGATGGGCAGTGATACCGAAAGGGCGTCATGGAATGCTAATTCGTCCCACATGTAACTGCACCTCCGAACCTAAGATCAAATTTCTTTTGTAGACCGGCTTCCTTCGCAATGTACTTAGGGAGTTGACTTTCTCGTCACAGCTTAAGTCGTTACGTGTTCAATCAACTTTCATCATCTGAATTTATGAGGAACGGCTCTAGTATGATATTTAAGTTCATGATCAGTTCTATATCCCCTAGATTACCTGAACCTAGGTGTAGGAAGATCCAAGGAGCCTAGGTGCCATTAGCTGGTGAACCCTGGTTTAACTTGTATATCACAATATTTTTCATATTGATTTCTATCCGAATCATACTTCATAAAAGTGTCGGTAAGTTACTAACAAAATATTAAGAAATCAGGTGAGGGGTAACTTGTTTTTCCAATATGTATTTGACTCTAACTCTTCTAGAAAGTTGTTGACAAACTACTTTACTCTTGAATAAGGCGAAATGCCACAAGCTAGATGAAGCTACTTATAATGACTATACTTTGTTACACGAGGATTTTTGTTTTCCTTTTGAAAGATGATGATCTCCTAAAAATGAGGTCTATTTTACTTTTGACGAGTATGACTTGTTACTAGAAAAAAAAAAATCTTTTGAGCGGCTATTTCATTTAAATTACCTTACTTGATGATGAGGTGAGGTCACCCCATAATGGTCTATGCTTAGATGTTCGTGAATCGTTAAGATCATATCATATTCCTTGGCCATTATTTGCGTAATGCTAAAGATACTGCGGTAGGTTTTATGTTTACCAAAGTATATGGGATCACACATGTTTACAGTAAGTCATCTTAATTAGAAGGGAATTCTACAGCTACGGATTTTCTACGCACCTAAGAAGTGAGGCACCTCTATTCTCTATTGCAAATGCTGCGGGAAAAACTATCAATAAAAGAACTTTTAAATTGCTTTAGTATCTAGCATACATAGATGAGTATACTAATCTCTTCTCACAGAAGGGAAATTTTCCTTGATATTTGAAAGTAAAAGAAGGACCTCAAAGGGAATTTTCCCAATAAAGCGATAGACTCGCTTGTGAGGACTCTAAGTTAGATGGGCCTCAAAGTAGGTAGACTAGTTAAAGTGGTGCATATTGAAGAGCCCGGCCCGACTCAGGTAGCCTGGCATTGATTACTGCTCATAAAAGGAACATGTATCAAACCAGGAGGTATTGGACACAACATGGGCCTCATAGCTCAAATTGCAAAAGGTACATGGTACAGGCTTCGCTTAGATGCTGCAATATTCCTGATCAAAGCATCGAAAGAGCACAATTCAATTCCCGAAATTGGTGAGTTTCAACATGGACATCACCCACATTTGATTGAGTTTACGATTATACTCCCCATGAATTTTTTTTTTTTATCAAAAATAGGAGCTTGCATTACTAATTCATAAAGGAAGTTTGTGATATAGGAAAGTCCATACATAAAATAGACCACAACTGGTTAGGAGGTTGAGTTACCCAATTCGCGGGGAGGATATTTTCTCGATGGGCTTTTGTGACCCAGTCTGCGGCTTGATTTGTTTCTCGTGGGTTGTATTGTATGTAAACCCAATTCAGCTCATTCAACAAAATTCGGCAGTCCAAGATTAGAGATTGGGCGGCCCATGGAGGAGCTTCATGGCCCATTACCCAGTTGCAGACAGAAGAGTTGTCTGTCGATAAGCACACTCGCAGATCAGGGGAGTCTTCAAGCAGATTAGTTCTATTTGAGCTCCTTTCCTTCAGCCACAACAAAGCACTTCTCACAGCAAGGGTTTCGGCTATTTGAGTAGATGGAGCGTGGATCGAGCAAGCGAAACCGTCAACAAGCAGCCCAACATCGGTCCTACATACCCCAGCGATGGATCCGGTAAGCGATTGACAATTCCACGAACAGTCCACGTTGAGCTTTTGTTCGTTGTTCTTCGGTGCTGTCCAGATCTGTTGTTCTGGTGTTCTTCGTTGAGTTTTGCTTTGTTGTTGCTGGTTCCATCTTTCATGTAGTTGATTCATGGTTTGAGCGTGTGCGATGGCAGCCCGCGGATTGAGTGCTCAACCTTGAAACACAGCAGCGTTACGCTGCTTCCAAATCTGCCACAGAACACCGGCGAACAGGGGTTTCGATGGTAAGTTCGTTGAGGGGGATAGCTGCTCAAAGATCCATTTGTCTATGCGTGTTACATATAAGGGGTTAATGTTGACTTGGAGACTTTGTTCTGACCAAATCTCTTTGGTCCATTCGCAGAGAATAAATAGGTGCTCCATCGTTTCAGTCGCTTTGTGGCAAAGAGGACACAAGGGATCAGGTAATACCTGCCTTTTGTGAAGGTTTTCTTTCGTTGGTAGAGCATTACTACATATGCTCCATAGAAGGAATCTGATTTTTGGGTTAGTCTGAACTGTCATATCTTTGTCCATAGGGATTTAGGTGTTTGATAGGAGGTAGTGGGGATGTGTGCTATTGAGGATTCCCCTGTGTGGTGGATGCTATTGTATCCACTTTTTACTGTATATTCTCCTTAATTGTTTGCTGTCCACATTAATCTATCTGGGCTGGGATGTGTACCTAGCGGAATAGCCATGATTTCCTTGACTACGCTTGCATCGAATAATTCATTGAGTTTGTTGATATCCCATTCCCTGGCTTGCTGGTTTATCAATTCGGCTACCGCACATGTATCTAGGATGTTTGCTGGACCATATATTTTTCCTGATGATAACCATCGATCCTCTCTAATTCTGAAATTT
Source organism: Corymbia calophylla (assembly GCA_014182845.1). Taxonomy (NCBI): domain Eukaryota; kingdom Viridiplantae; phylum Streptophyta; class Magnoliopsida; order Myrtales; family Myrtaceae; genus Corymbia; species Corymbia calophylla. The sequence goes on along the minus strand of CM024700.1, from coordinate 18,740,917 downwards.
TCTCCATTTCCCACAACCCATCTTGTATGTGGCTCAAGGACATCTCTACCCATCATTAAGCTTCGCCAGCCCCACGAAGATTGCTGTCTTTTTTGTGCATTCCAGAAGTCTCCTCTAGGGAAATAAATGCTTTTCAACACTTTACTCCATAGTGCATTCGGCTTTTGAACTAATCTCCAAGCCTGCTTACCTAGCATAACTCTGTTAAATTCTGCTAGATCCCTTAATCCTACGCCACCACGGTCCTTCTTGTTTTTAAGAGCCTCCCAGTTTTTCCAATGAATACCCCTCCTTGATGCATGTTGTTTCCACCAGAATGAGGCAATTTTTTTTCTCAATAGCTCGACATATGGACAATGGGATTTTGAAAATGGACATAGCGTACTGGGGTAATGCCTGAATGACTGTCTTTAGAAGGATTTCTTTCCCAGCCTTGGAAATCAGCTTCTCCTTCCAGCCTTCTAGCTTGCTCTCGACCCTAGTTAGGATCCAGTTGAACATGTGCTTCTTTGTTTGTCCCCACTCTGACGGAATGCCTAGGTATTTCCCTGTTTTGTCGATTAGAGGAACCCTCAATGCGTCTGCTATGTTCTGTTTGAGTAGTTGGGGACACTCCTTGCTTAAGAGGAGACTTGATTTGTTTAAATTAATGGCCTGTCCCGAGGCATAGCAGTATTGGTTTAGGATGCTGGCTAGGTTTTGTGCTTCCATTACCATACCGTTCAGAAAAAAAAAAATAGCATCGTCAACAAATAGGAGATGGGATAGGGTGGGGCATGTGGGGTTTAGCCGTATACCTCTAATGGTTCCTTCCGCTACTGCTTTGGACATCATGGTAGAGAGGGCGTTAGCAACAATAATGAATAGATAGGGCGAGAGAGGATCTCCTTGTCGTATCCCTCTCTAAGGTTTAAACTCAATCGAAGGTTCCCCATTTACTAGAATGCTGAAGGTTACAGTTGATATGCATTGTTGTGGATCCATTTCTCATCAAAACCCACTTTCCTCATGTAAGCACACAGAAAATTTCATTCAATTCTGTCATAGGCCTTTTGCATATCAAGTTTCAGGATAGCTTGGAATCTTCGCTTTCTTTTCCTTACTCTTAATTGGTGAAGCACCTCCTGAACAAAGAAAATGTTGTCCTAGATTTGTCTATCGCTAACAAATGCACTTTGTTCCATTGCAATGATTCTTGGGAGCCATGGTTTCAACCTATTAGCCAATACCTTCGCAGTGACTTTGTATGTAAAATTACACAGGCTAATAGGTCTGAATTGGGTGATATCTTCTGGATTTTTAACTTTGGGAATGAGGACTAGATATGTTCTGTTTAGCTTTGAATCAAACCTACCATGGTGTAAGAAGGAGTGCACCATATTATAGAGATCCTCATGTAGTTCTGACCAGTTTTTTTGGTAGAAGAGGCCATGAAATCCATCCGGTCCAAGTGCTTTGTTGGCTCCTAGTTGAAAAACAGCTGTTTTTACCTCCTCTCTCGACACTTATGTAATCAGCGCCTCATTCATCTCATTGGATACAGCTCGAGGGCATTGGTCTAGAACCGGCTGGTAATTTCTATCACCCACCGATGTGAATAAGTTCTGGTAGAAACTACGAATATGCTGTTTTAAGGCTTGAGGATCTCTACACCATGTCTGTTCATTAATTTTCAGCATGGTGATCTTGTTCCTCTGTCTTCTCTGAATTGTCGTGGCATGGAAATACTTGGTATTTTGATCGCCCCATTTCAGCCAGTTTATTCTGGACCTCATTCCCCAGTACATTTCTTCTTGACGCCATAACTCTTCTATTCTTGTAACAATGTGTCTGGATTCCACCCCATTCTGTTCCCCTGTATCTTCATTAGTTAACTGCGTGAGCCTTGTTTTGAGCTGAATGATTTGTTTCTGAGAGTTCTGGAATTTGCCCTTACTCCATTTGTGAAGTGCTGTAGCTACCTACCTTAGTTTCCCATTTAGATTGTGCTGTTGTGTGTTTTCCACAGCCCATATCTTCTTAATCAGCTCTACATATTCTGGGTCTTCCAGCCAATATGCTTCTAGTTTAAAAGGCTTCCTTCTTGGTTTTTTAGGCTTATCAAGAGATAGCAAAATTGGGCTGTGGTCAGAACCTATGGCAGGTAAGGTGTAGGCTTCCGCATGTAGAAAGATGACACGTCATTCTAAGGTACACACTGCCCTATCCAAGCGCTTCTTCACTAGATCAGCCCATTCCCTCTTATTAGACTAGGTATACGCACAGCCCTTGCTTTCTATGTCCATCAAAGAGCAATTGTTCAAAAAATCTCGGAAAGCCTGAATCCTATATCGATCCACTTCACGGCTTCCTATCTTCTCCCAATGATAGAGGACTTCATTAAAGTCTCCTATGCATAGCCAGGGTAGGGTATTGTTGGGAATAGTGGCCCTCAAAATACGACATAACTCTTGTCTCTCCTAGAAATTTGTGGATACGTGTACGAAGGAAATGCGCATGATTTCTCCACTGCTAAAAACTGTACATTGGATATCAATAAGATCCCCCGAACTTAAATTGACTTCCACCCCAACCTCCTCATCCCACATAAGTGCTAGTCCTCCCGCAGTACCGATTGGTTCAATGAGAAAAGATTGGGTAAACTTAAGACCTTTCCGAACACCCTCCACCATGGGGTCTTTATTCTTGGTTTCCATAAGAAAAACTAGATTGGGCCTTTCATGAGCTACTAAGGCTCTAAGGTGCCGAACTGTCAAGGGTGCCCAACCCTTGACAGTTCCAACTCAGGATCCTCATTGTTGCTGTGGTGGCTTATTAGGGCTAGCCACCAAAGCCCGTGCATGGACGCCTTCCCAGAGCTGAATTTTGGGTGTAAAATTCACCATTTAGAAATTATATAAAATCTCACGATGTTACACGATTCATGAGTTAATCACCACCAAATTTTCTCAATCACACTTGCATCAATCATTTATTCCCTCTCTTCAAATGATCCTCGCCTGATCTTTGGATGTTGGTCAGCTTTCATATGACCTCTAAAGCAGCATAATAGGCTATCAATAGTGGAAGTGATGCCAATGTGCCCAAGACCGCCCTCCAATAATTAAGTGTAGATGAGTTCCTTTGACCAATGAAAGTTCATATTGGTGAACATAATGGAACTCTTTTGAATGAATTCGGATAACTTACGCGGTACTGAGAATATTTGGATGTAATCTGTACTCTTTTGTAAAGATGAAAGTTGTAGGTGACTGTGGCAGTGCCGACTACAAAAGGGAAATTGCAAATCACTCTTCTTGATCAATAGAAATTAAATACAAGTGACAGAAGTAGAGCTATAGTTTTGAGAACCGCATCGCTAGGCTTACTTAGGCAATAGTGGTTTATGTTGGCTCGTTCTGAATACGAGCTATCGATTGCTGGAGTTCATAATATGAAATCAATCTTATGGAATCACGTGGTTGAAGATAGGCAATGGACTTAATTTCATCACCTGTATGATAGCGATTCTGAGAACATTGACCAGGGGACTCGCGGCCTCTGGTCCAGCGATAAACCTCAAGACCATTCCCAAAATTGTCATTTTCATGCCACAAGCCATCACCTTTCTCTGCATTGCCATGAATGTCCCTGCACCCATATGAGATGAGCAAATATAAAATTCTACTCTTGTAAATGAAAGTTACTAATAGTTTCTCCTAGACATGGGCCAAACCTTGTTGTAACATGCCCACTCATGGTTCTAATTCAAGCTAATTCCTCACCGATGTTGAGCATAGCAGCTCCTAACCCAGCTCTTGATAGAATTTGGGAAAAGAACAGTCCAAGTGCCAAAGTTTGGCACACTGGGACACTTAAGTGCCAAAAGTTACGAAGGTACACTGAAGTACTACTTTTTTAAAAAATTGGATCACTTAAGTGACAACTCCGGCGAAGGCCGCCAGAAATCCGATGTGGCTTATTTTAATAATTTCTAATATATACGTGACTCACCGAAATTCCACGTCAGCTCACATTCACAAAAAATGACGCCAAAGTTTAATTTTTAATATAAATATTAATTAAATAATATTAAAAACGAAAAAATAAAAAAGCAGCAGAATAAGCGAGGAGCCTCCCCGCTGTGGCCATCGCCCCATCGGCAGTGGGGCAGTGGCGATGGACGGCAAGGGTCGCTGATGTCTGGGCGCGGTTTGGTGAGTTCACTCCTTTTACATATGGGTACAAACTTTTTTAGAACCTTTTTCCTAAACAGAAGTTATTATGGAATTGTTCACTCCTTACAACATGTTAAGTTATTTTTTTAAGACAGTTCCTATGGTTGATGAAATAATTTGTAGTTTTTAAAGGTTTTTAGTGAGGAGAAGTTTTGACTGAGTATTGGGCTTTTTATGACTGTTTAAGTCTATAATGGCATCATCATGAATATTTCTGTTGCAGATTTTTGTACGTCAGAATCGCTGTTCATCCAAGGCTCCAGAGAATCCCATAAAGGTGTGTGTTTATGCCAAAGTCAACTTATGATTCTTAATTATTGATTTGTGCACTGGATGCATGACTAGAATTATTTACTGACTGGGGGGCAACATCGAGCCACTTCATAAATGAGGCAAAAGAGACATTAAGTATTCTACTTAGATTATTGTTGTTGTTATTATTATTCATCTTTCATACCCTTTTAATCGAAATCAATAAGTATCTTGGATGAGATTGACAATAAGTTATTGTAAATTGAACAATTTGTTCCTTTTTAGAGGTGTTGCGGATGCGATTCCCATGAAATAGTTAAAAATTGTTAATGTACAGTCCTTTTGGAAGGAGAAGTGCTTGCAAAAGTAATAATTAGGCCTTGCTTGAGGTTTTCAATAGAAGGAGATTGTGATTATCAGGGCTCAAGGTAGCAATCCTTACTTGGGTTAAAGCAAAGTTAATTTAAATGCAGAACTTCAGATGATGGATGTGATCGAAGGGAAAAAAAGAAACGAAAGGAATAGATATAGACCAGAAATGAGGGATGTCAGTCTTGCGTCTAGCACATAGATACCAGAGTATACAATCAAGTAGTTGGAAGTAATTCTAATTGATGTTGCACTAGTGATTTGGACTTCAAAATAAAGTTGTATCGATGTTAAAAGCTTTGTGTCTTGAGGCCTTTGACTTAAGATTATATGAGCCCTGCTCCTTGGCAACCAATGCTAGGACTTTCTCGGTATTTTTTTCAATGGATATATGCTGCAATGATCACATTTTGGGAGGATCACCCACTGTTGGCTCACTCTCCTATATGCAAATGAATTAAAGGAAAAATCAAGGAAAATAGAGATCTATTATGCAAATCTTTGAGATATCTGTTTCTATTAGTGGCATGTTATCTTCACCATTAGGAACCATTTGTAAGCAGTAAGGGGGATGAAAACCTCTCCATTGACTGCAGAAGAGGTGCAATGTATACAGGAGGTAAATTCTGAAGTCCTTCATTCTTTGGAATCTGCTTGTCGTTTTACGGAAAGCCGTATATGACACCCGTGATGCAAATAATTCCAGGGGTTCAAGATTTATAAACTTGACTGGATGTCAGTATGCAAATTCATTATGCCACATAGAGATCCATCCTTATTGCCTCGTCAGTGGAGAGTTGCCTCGGGAACTCAGAAGTCATACAAACAGAATCCAACTAAAAAGGAGAAGAGAAGGGCTTATGAAGCGGAACGGAGAAGGCGCAAAGGTGCAAATTCAGCGAGTTGGTTAAATGCATCTGAGAAGGAGGTCTGCAAATTTCACTTTAGAACATAGAAATGATATATTGATCTTGTCCACTTCATGAATAAGCTGCTAACATAACGGTCTTACAAGTGGCTATTTGTCATTGCCTGGAAACTTTGCATAGATTACCATACACCGTCCTACACAGACATTTATATCATAATTCTCCATGTTTCCTTTACTGGAGAAATGACTTGATTACATTGTACTCATGTGATGAGTCTCAGCTGGTGCCATAATCTAATTTTGTGGTTTGCAGTGCCTTTAGTAAGTAAAGCTTCTGTCCATATTGAATGTCTCCAGTCACTTTGGGACTATTACATGGAAAGAGCATGAAATTAGTCTAAAATTAGTCCAAGGAGCTTTCACAATATATTGATAAATTTCCACAGGTTTCTATTCGATGTGGTGTGCACATGAATGGAAGCATTGTGTGCGCGATCGTGTGGTATCTTTATTGAGTCTCCCTAAAGAAGGAAACATGAATCGAGCATGTTAGCCCATCTGATCCTTTGTCCTCTCGTCAAGAGTGCTCGTGGACGATCCTACTCCCATAAACACGAAGATCGTTGATAGGGAAATCTGGAAAATTAAGGCTAAAATTGAACATGAGGATCTCCGCATAATCATTCACGACCTAATACATGAAAATAGCGAACATCTCATTATTCCACAGACTAAATGCATCCATCTGATTAAGCCGACAAAATCCATGAAGAGCGGGATCGAGAATCGATGAAAAATAGAAGAATTGAAGAGCGGACCTGGGAAAGAAGGTTCAGTCGGATCACCGAGCCAAGAATGATGAACCCTATTGAGACAGATAAATGAAGAGCGAACCTGGGGAAGAAAAGAAAATTCAGGGAGAACCCTGATCAAAATTCAATTTGGGGTTTATAGGTTTTTAGGATTCTACACATTTTTTACCCAGTTGCAAATTTTGGATAGAACTACCTTTGTTCTTGCCATTGGAACATGCCAGCCCACGAAGGTTTGGCCGGCTGACGAGTTCAGGTTTTTATTTGAGACTAATTTAATCACTTCAGACTTTTATTTAAAACAATGTCTATTCTGAGCCCACTTATGAGAAAATGACTTCATTTAGACTCTTATTTGAAATTATTTCTTGAGATAATAGCGCATATTCTAGATGTACAATGTGACAACATCAATCATTTCTAGAAGCTATAAATATAACTTTAAAAAAAAAAAGTTGAGATAAGATCTTCTGTTGATTTATTGGCGATTTTGGGATCTTGAAATTTTGTTTATATATTGCATAAAATTTTGACTAATCAAAGCAAAGAGTTGAGCCAAGTATGGGTTTATTTGATGTGTTTGCTACTTTTAAGATATGTAAAGCTGAAATGGAGAATAACATTGCTTGAAGATTAAATGTCTAAGGTCCAACGATGGAGGTGAGTATGATAGCAAGGAGAATGAAATCAAGATGACAAGAACACTTCCCCACAGACCACAACAAAATAGAGTTGCTAAGAAAATTAATTGAACTCTGAATGACTGTGTAAAAAATATGATGATGCATGCATGATTACCCAAACATTTTGGGCGAGAAAAGTGTGAAAAAAAGTCCAAAATTTATTGCATTTGTACTAATTTAGTCATATAACTTTTGAATTAGTGTCAATTCAATCATTTCGGCCTATAATAGCATGCAATGTGCAACCTAATATGCAAACTATATGTCACGCGACATTAATTATTTAACTTAATCTAATGCCAGAAAATATTTAATGCAACTATCATAATATGTCACCCATTCAAATGACCCTAAACATGCAATGACTAGATGACATGTAATGGATGATGTAATTCTACGCAACGCATGCATGATATAGCAATATGATGCGACCTAGATTACATGACATGCAAGTGATGAAATTTCAAAAAAATAAATAAATAAATTTCCTAGTTCTAGAAATTATCTAATTCAATTTAGGGATTAATCTAGACCGAATCCTAGTTTATATTATCTCTAACTAGATGAACCCTATCCTAACATGCAATCTAGGTCAATTAAAACATATTCTATCTTTTTTGATAAGAACAGAATATAAAATCCATCACCCAAGAAACAAATAAAATCGACGAATCGTATCTCAGGCATGAGATCGAATTGGCCGATTTTCCGTGCAATCACGAATCATATCTCGGACGTGAGATCGGATTGACGATTATGACACGTTAAAAAATTAGTGAATAATCCCTAATTAAAAGGCTACTTGAAATTTGGGATGAGTCCAATCAAATATATCCACAATAAGTAAGGAAACTAAATATTCGAAAATAAAGTCAAACGAGATTTTATCTAGTCTGTGAGGTAGTGCTCGCGATGGGCTCCTCGGTGAAGGAACTGCGCACGATTTTCCCGAAAGATTCGTGTTCTTCTTTTCAATGGCTAGTCTGTGAGGTAGTGCTCGCGATGGGGGCTCCTCGGTGAAGGAACTGCGCACGATTTTCCCCGAAAGATTCGTGTTCTTCTTTTCAATGGCTTTAGCTCTTGTTCTCCACGTTTCGCTGTCTTCACCCAATTTCGTCCAGTTGGCACTATGTTGACGATGGTGCTTTGTGGGTGATGGTGCTCGTAGATTTGACCTTGTCAAAGGGACAAGGATGTGGCTTTTTTCTTCTTGGCAATCAATAAGGAAGCCTCGGGACCGCTTTAGAAACCTGCAAAACAGAAGGGACGTGCCGCAACAAGGATTCAACTGGGCTGAAACTTCTCGTCACGGGTGGCGTCCAGCGTGGCTGCAAAGATCATGCGGTTACTGAGATTGGTGGATGATTCCGTTAATGAATGCTGGAACACGTGCAAGTTGGGCTGCGTTGCTTGCTGGCTCGCTAATGGATTGAGTGATCCTTCAATGGACACCTAACACCAATGACACCAAGACATGGGGATGCCGCGGAGGTCACCAAAAATCGTCTGGGGCTGCTGGCTGGTTGAGAAGAGCTTCAGACCGCCAACTGGAACTCGTTGACGAGCGCTTACGTGAAGTGCTGCACGGCGATGGAGGCTGAACTTGATGTGCAGGCGTGAAGCCGTAAGGAGAGTGCGGCACCGTTTGGCACACCCTAAGGAAAGGACGGCCCTTTCTCTTTATATGAGGAGCCTACACTCTGCTCTCTCTATCTCTCACGCTTTCTCTCCAATATGCTCTATCACAATTTCGCTCTCACTTTTGCAGCCATGTATTCAGTGTGTTCCCCCTTTTTTCGTCTGACTGTCCCCTTTTATAGGCAAGACAATACGGTGCCCTCAAAATAACAAGATAAGGACACGATGATCTACTTTCTTATTGTTGATTCATTGAAATATATCTTTTTTGCTCTCTTCTTATCTTTAACCATGCAGATATATTTTACTTTTTGAACCAGCCACATCATTTCCTTTTCTTGACCATGCAGATATATTTTACTTTTGAACCAGCCATATCCCTTCCTTTTTTTGATCATGACTTTTAAACCAACCACATCCCTTCCCATGCAAAATCGGCCGCCGCAAATACTTGAAAGATGATGCTCCTAAAACTATATGCTATGCAATTTAATTCTAATATTTTTTGTTTAGGGGTTAAAATTAATCCCTAAATTTTTGTGCATTAAATTACGAATGATCCATCAAAATTTAGGTGTCAAGGGTCGTTGTCGCTCGTCACAAGCAAGGTCCGGTTGGGCAAGGGTCGACCTCGCCACTACCTTAGGCGAGGTCAACCCCTATTGGGTCTCACTTAGGTGAGGGCAAAGGCAGCCTTACCAGATCTAGCCTGGGCGAAGGCCGACCTCCCCAAATCCAATGAGGGGAGCCCTTGTTGAGGCTGGCTCTCACCCAAGTGAGGCCTGCTTGCCCCGTCATGGTCGATGGCCGGCATCGCCCATGGCCAATAGCCAATGATTGGCAAAAGGAAGAAGAAAGGCAAAGAAAAAGGGGAAAAAATTGGAAAATAATATTACAAAATTGAAAAAAATTAAAATATTATTAAACATTGCCTACGTCAGCGCCAACGATACCATATAGGTTGAATGGTGCTGTCTGACACCCATGTCAGCAAAATTCGAACAAAATTAGTTGGAATAACTAAATTGGCACTAAGTTAAAAAGTTTATGACCAAATTGTGACGAATGTTATAGTTTTAGGACTTTTTTGACACATTTACCCATTTTGGGTAGGTGTAGCTAACACAACAACATATATGATCACAGAGGACATTCAATTCCACTAGATTTCATGCTACCAAAAGAAGAATGGACTAGAAAGAAGGTGATTATCTCCCATCTGAAAGTTTTTTATTATGTTTTTTATGTCCATATAAATTATGAAAATAGAGATAAGCTTGATGTAAAAATTGGAAAAAGTTTTCTTTTTTCATTGGATATGATTCTGATTATTTTGGCTATCAGTGTGAGATGAACAAAATTGAAAAATAATAAACATGTTGATGTTACGTTTAATGAAAAAATGTTGTACGAAGACAACTGTACGGTAGAATCTAGTGTGAAGAAAAAACATAGGAGACTAGAGAGATTGAGTTGGTGACAGTTTCTAAGAGTGTTCTAATTGTAAATTTTGAAATTGTTATTGTAGACATCGATCAAGGATCATAACAAGAACAAAAACCACCTCTACTTAAACCCACGTTAAGTGTGCCTGTTGGCCTCCCATCAAAGATGCTCTTTATATAGCTTTAGTTTTAGGGTTTCAACTTTCTAATTTCAAAGCCTTAAGGTTATATTTGGTCATCTGAATTTCTAACCAGGATAGGACTGGATAGGATATAATATAAAATCTAAAGATTTTGTTATATCCTATTCATTCTTTGACGATTGTAGTAATAAAGTCGGATATATTTACATTACACCATATACATAGATTGGTATAAACAGTATATCAATATAAATGAAATAAAAATTTTACAAACAGAGATGATAAAAACATCTCATAACACTCTTCTCTACTTTAATTTTATTTTATTGTTTATTTTATTTTCCTCTCTTTTTTTAATTAATTTCTTTTTTATTTCTCTCTTCCCCTTCCATCATTCTTTAATAGAATTTTATTAAGTAGTAAACTCTACTAATATACCTAAAAATACAAAAACACCTAAAATATATAATAAATTATATATATTAAATTTATATTATAAGATAGAATTAAATTAGAATATAATATGAAAATAATATTAAATTAAAAAAATAAATTGTTATTTTTTGTCATTTTGAATTTTTTGTATTAGAATTCAAATAATATTTATATTGAAATATAATCTTAAATTGGTTAATTTAAGAAATTTGTTATTCAAGAAATATAACTTTCCTATTATGATTATTAAAAATTATATCCACCTTTATCTTACCTCCCCATAGGATAATTTCATTCGACCCGTATCCTCTTTATATCTAACTTTATTCAATCTTGAGTAGGTACTAAACACAAGACATGATAAATCTTATCCTATTTTGAATTTTATTATGACTGCTAAATACAGCCTAAGAGATATATCCTGTCTTTGCAAAAAAAAGAGCTTTTCTTTTTTGTCAAATCTAATTGCGATGGTATCAATTGCCCCCATTATCCTTTAAATTCAATATTTTCCAATTTGGCATGAAAAATTCGGCTCTTAAATATTGTCCATGGATTTGGCCAAAAATTTATGCTCTTATGGGCTCAGTCTAATTGATCAAGCTTAAACCCTTTCATTCAAGCCCATCCACCGCTTGTTCAATGCAATTATATAAGTCGATGTAGATGCTCCTAATATGCAATTAAATTAAATTTTTGTTTAGGGATCAAGGTCAATCCCTAATTTTCAATGCAATGACTAACTAAATGGGTCGCCAAATTTTAGGTGCCAACAATTGTTACCACTACATTGTAAGATTCTTGTTGATTCATGGTTTTTGCAATTTTAATCTCCTCGGATCAACAAAATGTATCCCATCGATCATGCTAAAAGGGTATTTCACCAAATCGATAAAGGATATTAAGGTTCTTTGTTGATTTTGGACAGTAAAGTAAATAATAAGGAATTTAAAAGTACAAAGACAGGAGGCAATTTCGCTCAGCTATTTAATTGCAAAAAAGGATATATTTGTAAAGAACATTGAGCTAGTGGCCCTTTACATTCGTGGCTTACAGGTGGTTATTGAATTTGAAAAGATAACTCCATAATCCTATTTTTAGAACAAATCACTTCCTAATCCTATTTACGGTTACAAGAAGTTACAATACTTATCTATAAAGAAGTTACGTAATCCCAAAATAGCAGCAATAAACATAACCACAGAGCAATCACGTTTTTGTGTTGATTGTTTGTTGTCAACATCTTTATTGGTAAGTTACCGATGCTCTTCAAGTTGTTGATTGTTTTATTTATCAATGATTTCTATTGTTCACCAAACTCTGTTATTGTCCATTATAACTAAGAGTTGGTCAGTTTTTTGGTGTCAACAGCAATATACTTACTATATATGTTGAATAAATGTCAAGTATATTGTAAACTGCAAAGCCTATTCCAAAATAAAAAGTACATTGATGCATCTCGAATAGACCATGTTGAAGATAATTTGACTATTTCAAGCTGCGTACAAAAGGCAGTTCAAAAGCGAAAGTGACTGGTGTTGGTTGGGTTCACCAGGAAGGCCATAGCATTACAAGTCTAAAGGCTTGAGCCCATATGATAAGTCATATGGAGAAATAGGATTTCTCACTATCTTTTATGTGGTACTGCAAAAAATAGAAAATCCGAGTCTAGGGCAATATCTGATTTACATCAAACTAGTAGAGGAGGTCAATTTGTGGTCTGATTAAGCCGAAATTTTGTTACGTGTTTGTGGCGCATTCTTCTTGAATCTAAACAGTTTGATTTCCTTTTGAAGCTCTCTACATTAGGTTTTTCGTGGGTTGAACAAAATTTGTATTTTTTGGTGAGATTTATCTTTAATCTCTTGTGAAATTTATATGTATCGCCAAGAATAATATTTTTGATATCTTTGCTGTTATGTACCTTTAGTATTTACTAAAAAAGAACTTTGTACACCCAGTTTTGTTGATAGTGAAGAATTTGGAGTAGACTCCGGTCCCGTAGTTTTTTATCTCCCCACACCAAGAGGGTTTTCCATGTAGAAAAAACAAAAAACTCTCTTGTGTTTACATGCTTAGTATTTATATTACTCCACTATATCGGTTCCTATTAGATTTGTATAAAAGGAGAAATTATTTTGTTCCATTGTGCCAATCCGAGATTGTTTAGGCTGTTACTTGCTCTCCCATCAATTGAGAGATAATATCAAGGGAATAAACCCTTCGATTACTTTTCGGAATCTCCTAACTCTCCCAAAAAGCCGCGGCGTCACCTCTCTTGGTCGAAGCCCTGGCCTTGGAAGATGCTCTCAATTACGTTCTCTCTCCTCAAAGTGAAGAGAATGGAGCTTATGTTCTCTCCTCTCCCTTGCACGACGTGGTTGAAGTGGAGACAGATTGCCTGGTCTTGGTCAATGCTCTCACGTGTCCTCACCAACTCATTTGGGAAGCCCACGTGCCAATTGGAAATGCAAGGAAATTTTGCTCACTCTCTAAAGTCATAAAAATTGACTGTGGTTCAAGTTAGCTCTCTACCCCTCCCGGTGGTAGCTCCTCTCTACCCCTCCGGTGGTAGACTTTCTCCTACCCATTTCCTTCGAAATCCCTACCAGAGATTCCCATACCCCAATATGGAGCCCTCCTACCATACATCCCCTGATTGAGACCCTTTTGTCTCTTCTTGCTTTCCTCCCATTTCCTTAGTCGAAGAAGTATTGGGAGAGTTGGCGGCAATGGAGTAGTGACCTGCACTCTCGGCGACTAAAATTGCTATTATCCCTCTTGCTTCTCCAATAACTCAGCAGATTGTCGGTATGGTGATTTTAAAACTCCTGTTCTTCGGTTTACCTAATGTTGTCCATTTAGGGCTCCCTTCACTCCATTAAAATAGAAACCCTAGTTCTGAAATTCCTGCACACAGTACAAATCAACACAGTTTAATCCTTGAACTCAATCTCCCCCAATCTTCCAAAACTGAGAATCACCAAAGGTTATGTTCAACCCACTTAGACCAGATGGAAGAAGGACAAGAGAATCACCTCAGAATGCTTGCTCTATGCAAGAGAATGGGGAACCTGTGGTCTGAGGAGGACATTGCTGAACTGTCCAGGATTGTTCCTGCGAGTGTAAATCAGGAAAGTGCTCTCAGTCTGTATGGTAAATTGTTCTCTAAACCAAACATTAACTTTCAAGCTTTCTTTAGTACAATGAAACGAGCATGGAAGTTAGACACAGTGAAATGCGAAATTATAGAGTCGGGTTTCTTTATGTTTATGTTTGAGTCTATTGAAGATAAAAGAAGAGTGTTAGAAATGGGTCCATGGTCTTTCGCCAGCAACCTTTTGGTGTTACAAGAAGGCGATCCAACAGTCCCAGAGCACTGCTATGAGTTCACACACCATGCATTTTGGGTACACCTAGTAGGCCTACCTAGAGCTGGATTAACAGAAGAGGCTATTAGGAATATCGCATCCAAACTGGGAGATGTTGAGGAGGTTTAGATCGAAGCAAAGACTAATAGCTCTTGCAAGGTGGGGAAAGCGAGAGTCCGATTGAATCTGAACAATCCTTTGAAGACTGGCACCATTATAAAGTTGGGCGAAAATAAATGGTGGATTGATTTTAAATATGAACGTCTACCGCATTTCTGCTACTCTTGTGGATGCATAGGCCACTATGCTAATTTCTGCCAGAAAATTCCTTATGAAGAGATAGAGCTTCCAAAAGACAAACCTAGGAACTATGGCTCATGGCCGAAGGCTGAGGTGAGAGAATCCAACCCTTGTTGGAAGATATTTTATGGCGAACTGGACCCTTCCATTGAGGAAATTGAAGCAGAACCTGCCACACAACAATTACATGAGGATATGGTCATCCAAGAACCAATGGAGAAGAATGATCGAGCACTAGTCCTATACAAATCTCAGGGACAAGAAATGATACAGCTTTCTACTCTCACAGATTCTGGTGCCTCACACAAAGGGAAGCAAGTACTGCAAAGTCAGAAGCTGAATCGACTTGGAATAGAAGAAGAAAGCTGGCTCGTGTTGTAGAGAAAAAGGGAAGAGAATAGGGCACAAAACTCCTGCATCCAAAAAACAAAAGAGATTTGCACCATATGAAAAACATGATTCTCCAGGAAACCTGTTGAATGAAGCAACATTACTGGAAACACCTGTTATACTGTGGGAAGAAGTTAGTGAGAGGGCTCTGGTGGCTAGCCCAAATAAGCCACCCGAGTATACATGAAGTTTTTAAGCCGGAACTGTCAAGGGCTGGGCAATCCCTTGACGGTCCAGAATCTTCGAGCCATTATGGCTCATGACAGGCCCAACTTGGTTTTCCTCATGGAAACTAAGAATAAAGAAGATGTTATAGACCGCTTGAAACATCGACTGAAATTAAACAATTCAGCAATTTTCAACCCAATAGGTATTGGAGGCGGTCTAGCTTTATTGTGGGATGAGGAGCTTTAGGTGGATGTGCTAGCAAGTACACGGGAGATGATTGATATTAATTGCAAATTTGCAAGTAATGGGTTATGAGGATTTCTTGTATTCATGCCTCTACTAATTATCAAGAAAGACTTCAATTGTGGCACTCCCTCTACACAAGCTCAAACCGGAGTAGTGTACCATGGCTATGTATGGGGGATTTTAATGAGGTCCTCTATGAATGGGAAAAGGTTGGAAAACGAGATGCGGACCGGTATAGAATGGTGGCTTTCCGATACTTCATTAATTCGTGCTCTTTAATGGATATCAAAAGCAAGGGTTGTTCATATACATGGTCCAATAACAAGGAAGGAGCTGAGTTAGTTAAAAAGAGGTTAGATCAGGCACTATGTAAAATGCAATGGAGGGTATCATTCCCAAATGCTGAAGCTTACGCACTTCCGGCCACAGGATCCGATCACAGCCCTATCCTCCTATCTTTAGACTGCCCAAGAGTGAAGAAACAAAAAGCTTTCAGATTTGAAGCTTTTTGGGTTGAACATCCAGAATGTAAAGAGGTTGTTAAAACAGCCTAGAGAGCTGAAGATGAAAACAGTGCAAATGTGGTGGCTAAAACAAAGAAGGTGGGGGCTGCATTGAGGAAATGGAGTAAAGAACAGTTCAAACATGCAGTAACCAGCATTGAATAGCTTAAGGGGAAATTAATTGAGCTCACAAATAGAGGAGAGGGAGACTCACAAAAAGCAGAGTATAGACACATAGTTGGACAGATTGAGGAACTATGGAGACAAGAGGACATGTATTGGGGTATGCGATCTAGAATAAATTGGATGAAATGGGGGGATAAAAACACCAAATACTTTCATGCAACAACAATTCTGAGAAGGCAACGCAACAAAATCTCAATGCTTCGCATGGATGAGAACACATGGTGTAGAGATCCCGCGATTTTAAAGCGACACATCACTGACTTTTATCGGTCACTATATAAATCAGAGGGAAGCAGGAATTATTAGCCTATCTTGGACCAATGCCCACATGTGGTAACCCATGAAATGAACAAAACTTTGTTGGAAAAAGTTTCAAGAGAAGAAGTACAAAATGCCGTGTTTCAAATGGGTGCACTCAAGGCCCCTGGACCCAATGGTTTAAATGTCCTTTTCTATCAGACTCACTAGACGAAAGTTCAAGAGGATGTTTTCAAAATGGTGAAGGATTTCTTCAACCAAGGTGTCTTTGATCCGACACTAAATCAAACTCAGCTCACCCTCATCCCAAAGGTAGCCCATCCTAAGGACATTACACAATACAGGCCTATTAGCCTATGCAACTTCACCTACAAAATCATTGCTAAGATCATGGCCAATAGACTAAAACCCTTACTCCCAGACATTATATCTTAAGAGCAAAGTGCCTTTGTGGGGAATCGACAAATTCTAGACAACATCATTATAGTACAGGAGGTCCTACATCAATTGCGCATTAGGAAAAGAAAGAGAAAATTTCAGGCTATGCTAAAACTGGATATGCAAAAGGCCTATGATCGAGTAGAATGGAACTTCTTATGCGACTGCATGAAACAGATGGGGTTTGCCGAAAAATGGGTTCTTATGGTCAAATATTGTATATCATCAGTCTCGTTCAGTGTACAAGTAAATCGGGAAGGCTGTGATTATTTTGCACCGACTAGAGGGATCAGACAAGGGGACCCATTATCCCCTTATCTATTTATTATCATGGCAAATGTCCTATCTTCCCTGATCTCTACAGCAATAGCCGAGGGAAGCTTGAAGGGAACCCAACTGAACAAACATTGCCCAACCATATCCCACTTGCTATTCGTGGATGATGCGATATTTTTCTTAAATGCTACTATCCAGGAGGCACAAAATTTATCAAATACCCTGAATCTATACTGCTATGCTTCGGGACAGCTGATGAACCTCAATAAATCAGGAGTTTTCTTTGAAAAAACCTGTCCTTAGGCCCTAAAGCAGAACATAGCTGATGTACTACGGGTTCCTATTATGGAGAAAACAGGTAAATACTTAGGAATTCCATCTGACTGGGGCTAAACAAAGAAGCAAATTTTCTCATGGATCTTAGCAAGGGTGGACAGGAAACTAGCAGGGTGGAAATAATGACTCATCTCTAAGGCGGGTAAGGAGATTTTGATTAAAACAGTGGTCCAAGCTTTACCTCAATTTGCTATGTCAATTTTTAAAATCCCATTATCAATATGCCGAGCAATTGAAAGAAGAATTTCTGCCTTTTGGTGGAAGCAAAATGCCCTGAAAAAAGGAATTCATTGGAGAAGCTGGGACATGCTCAAAGAGAGGAAAGATTCTAAAGTCCATAGTCCATGTTTTGCGTTGCCCCAGAGGGGCCAATTCGGTTGCCGATTGGGTGGGTAAAACTTACCGGAAAAATGCCTTACCTCTGAATTGGGTTTCCTCCCCTCCCCTAGCTTTTGGGGTTATTATGTACAAGTCCTTTTGTCTGACAAAAAAAAAATCTCCCAAAAAGTCGTTGGGGCTTTTTCCTCGAAGCATCCATCACAATAATCCAATGCCTTTCCATAAATCTTTGGGTTGGGCGAATGCAGAGTTCCAAACATGAGGGGATGAGTTGGGAATTTTGATGAATCCTAAGTCTGGAGGGCGCAACATATATATTCTACATGATAATTTCAAAATTTTAATATTTACAATATGACCGGGTTAAAGTGGGATTCAGTGAGGAGTCTAAGTAGAAAATTGCCAGCTAGACCCATCCATTTTGTGCTTTGGGGCCTAAGGGGCATGGGTGAGGAAGCTAATGGGTAGTCAAACCTATGATCAAGCATGCGACAATATAGAGATTTTTATTAATGTAGATCTGGATAAAATGATGAGTATGTGCACGTCTTTGCGGAATTGGACGAGGGTCAAGAGACAGTCTACCCCTTTTCTGCTCCAGGGCATGATCTCTACAACCTACCTTGGATCCAATCTGGCCCAACCATTTGGGCCTTGAAATATCACAAGGCTCAAGTCCTGAACTTGGATGTGCGTCTATGGCCCTGACAAGACAATGGTCCCATGCATCGTGGACCGTCCCGAAAATGTATAAATCAGGTCGATGATCGAGGTCTGGTTCCAATCTTAGCATTGGCAAGCCAGCCATACCCCATACAATTTGATTAAGTAAATTATATGAAAACTCAACTGGAACAAAATCCTAAGATTCCGATTTGCGGCGCCCACTGGTGGGAGAAAATCCAGATTAGACAGATGCCCATGCTTTTTCAACCGATTAATCAATGAAAAAGTTGTCAAAAGTTCTTCGGGGAAAAGTAAAAGCTGTGGTTAGTTTTCTAAAGCGCTCAAGCTTTTCGCATTTTCCCAGTGGACTTGCCATTATTGAGGATGGTTGCATCAGCCTATGCGTAATGATGTTGAATAAATGTGGGACAAAACCAAGTGAGTCAACTCTAGCGGCCTAGGCTTTCGCTATCCATTTACAGGGAGAGATCACTGCGAGACAAAATGCAAAAGTACCTTGAAAAGATTTATTGTAAATATAATGAAAACATTTAAATTAATAAATTTATCTCTAATTAATTTTTAAATCATAAAAAACTTTAAATTTATTCTCTTTTAATTTACATTAAATTGTACCGTTAAATTGTTGAGTTAAATAACACATGATAATTGACATGACAAGTCTACATGAAAATCAATACCACGAATAACCTTCAATCATTACACTTGTGATAGGTTTACCTCAAATTAATTTTTGGATCACCTAAAAACTCTAAATTAATACACATATAACACATTTATCCTCTATTAGTTAATGTAACAAATTCACGTGAAAATCCATACACCATGCTCTTTCTCTCCTTCAAGACACAAAAAACCCTACATCGTCTTCCTCCTCATCAACTCTTTCATCGTTGTCTTTGTTCAAGGTCCTAAAATTTGCAAATACCATCTAGCTAGAGCCATTTAGTGACACTTTTCTTGATAAAATGAGGTCAATGAACGAAGCATTTAGGTCGAGTAAAGAAAAAGGAAGGGGAGCTAGGGCTTTTGAATTGAGGGATTGGTTTTTTTTCTAAGGTTTGATGGAATCTTGAGATAGCTAGCAGGAATCACCTAGAGTAGGTGAATAGGTGATTCTAGAGAATTTAGACAAATTATCGAGGAATAAAACAACTTAAGAACTAACATCTAGATGAAAATAGATTCTGATGCAATATTCAGAATCAGACTTCTAACGAAATCAAAGAATGTACAATTGATAATAACAAACAATAAGAGTTTAGAGTAGAAAGAAATTGCGCATGAGTTTTATAGTGGTTTGACTTAAATTAAGCATACGTTCACTCTCCCATGCTAAGAGCCAATTGATTGAATTCTACTATATGATCAACAAGAGATTATAACTATAAGTGCACACACTTAATGAAAAGATCACACTATTCATTTAGGGTGCGTTTGGTAACATTTTTATTCCTATGAACAATTTCTTTCGAGAAATAGTTCATTTCTATTTATACTCCCTAGAACAATTTTTTAGTAAAATAAAGCGTTTGGTAACTACAAAAACTTCTTATTCTTGGAATAAAAAAAGAATAGAAATACGTTTGGTACCGACAAATAATTTTTATTTCTTTTTTCCTCGATGGCCCAACGCCCACCATCAACCGTCGGTAGCTGCCGCCTCTGGTCACCGATTCACCGCCCACCGCTACTGCCGGTCACTGGTTCGCCACCCATCACCACCGTCAATGGTCACCCACCATCGCCACTGGTCGCCGGTTCGCCGTTTGCCAGTCGCGCAGCGAAGGGCGGTCGGCAGTCTCCAGTGATCGGCAGTCATCGGCCGTAGGCAGCCGGCGATCTACAGTCCACAGCCAGCGGTCGACAGGCGGAGGTCAACGGGCAATGGTCGGCGGACGGCGGTCGGTCATGAGTAATGACCCAAGAAATAATTTCTAAAATTGTTCCCAAGAACAAGAATCTACTTTTTCTACTTTTCATTTCTACTCCAAATCTATTCCTAGCAACAACTTTTTATTTTGGGGAGTAGAAAAATCAATTGACATTACCAAATAGAGCCTTAGTCACTATTTTTTGACTTCTCTCACAATCACAAAATTTATGCTCAAGAAAGACAAGTGCATGCTCGAATAATGGTCATACTTTGAAATTTTTTATTCTGGGTCTCGTCTCTTGTCTTTCTCTTCAACACCTTTGTGTGTCTAAATACTTCTCCATCTCCCACTAGCCTTTGGAAATCTTTAGAGGATGATCCCTCAACCCTATCCATTGAAAGAATTGTATCAAGGGGATTTGGTAGCTATTGAGGGACATAAACTGAAATCTCTTTATAAAATCTAGTCGCCCATACAATTAGACTGTAGGTTTCCATAAGTCGAGCTTCTTCAATATGGAAAGAACTTGTTTGAAATATTGGATTATCAATCATTTAGATTGAATGTACTAAATTTATTTCGATGTGAAATCCATCCAAGATTACTAGCTATTGTAGAATCTTAAATCTCCTTCTAGATTTACGTCAACTTCTGGAGAATATAAGATATGAATAAGAACGATCCAAGTTTGGATTAGCACCTGTCTTGGCATGTCAAAATGAGAATAATCTCTTCCGTCTATATAACCTTTCCATGAGTGCATCTGAAGAGATATTGTCTGGAATAGTATTTCTCAGACTTAGTACCTGTCTGTCGCGACCTATTTTTTCCGTCCCGATGATGAATGAAATATCTAAATAGGTTTAGGGGTATTATCCAAAAAGTGGGTCCAGGACCCTCATTAGACGTGAGCTCTCCCAAGCCCATACCCTGCGTGACATTGGGTATTCATGAAAATCTTCTAATGAGGAGTCGCCACTAACCTATTGGGATAGGCTAGAAACCGAGTGAGGCATGGGAGCGTGCCTCACTTCCTACGCAACCAGAGTATCTAAGGTCGGGGACTTGAAGTGCCCTTTCGGTACCTAATCTTGTTCATTTCAAAAAGATTTTTGTCAAGCAGTTTGGATTGATTTTAGACTTAACCACTAACATGTGAGATGATCATGCGGGTGCGCAATCTTCAAAATAACAATCAACAATTAAAGAAAACATTAAATAAATTGCAAGGGAAAATAAACACCTAGCATTAAGAAATAAATAAATGGCAATCCTAATTAAACTATGGGGGAAACCATAACCATCACATCGTAAACTTGTAATCAAGGGTCATAACATCCGAGGATAATTAAAACCCTAAAGTGGAGCCGTAAGGGCTTGTTCAATTTTAAACACAATCTTAGATTGACGATTTTCCTACATCTTTTAAGAGAAAAATGTTCCAAGAATTATTTTAAAGCCTTTTAGGGAACTCTAAAACAAGCTTAGAATTTTTGGGATTTTTTTGAAATTTTCTTTTTTGAATTTCTAATATTTTCAAATTTTCAAATTTTTTAAAAAAATAATATTTTTTCCAAAAATTTTATAAATTTCAGGTTTCTGGATTTTCCATGAATTTTCTGAAATTTCGAATTTTTTATGATTTTTTTTAGTATTTTTAATTTTTAATTTTTCGATTTTTTTTAAATAATAATAATATCCGGACCGCGTAGGGAAACCTGGCCCTACTAAACCGACCCGGACCCTATCAGTCCAGGCTGGACTATCAACCGGGCCGGCCTCGAAGCCCATCTAAATTTCCGATTAAATTGGCCCCAAAAAAAAGTTTTACAAATCAACCCATTTCAACTCTTTTACAAAAATTCGGCCCAACTCCCAGCCTTGGCCCATTCGAAAAACGCTCAGCCCAGCCCCTGTTTGAACTTTCGGCCCTTTTTTGTTTTCCTTTTTCTATTTTTTTTTTTTTTTGCTCTCTTTTTTTGTCTTTTTCTGCTGCAGGTTTTCCTCCTCCATGCACGTCTTCTTCAACCTTCGGAGCATCCCTCAAGCGTGCGACTTCTTCAAACCCAGAAAATCTGCAACTTCTTCTTTCTCTCTCGTTTTTTTTTTTTTACCGAAACACCGTCCTTTAGCATTCACTCATCCCCCGGTTGGCGTCGGTCGTCGGCCATGCCCTCCGACGACCCTTGATCTTCTCCCTCGCCGGAACCAAGAGCACCCCCTCCGATCCGACGCGGACCGTTCATGCAAATCGTCATAATACTAGGAAAAGCATGAAAGAAAATGCAGATTCACAATATATGAACAAATACCCATGAAACTAAGCTACCGGGCCAGATTCGGCGATAAAATTTCTGGACTTCATTCAGGCATTTTAACAAACAGGTGGTATGCATTTCTAAAACGAACGATTTCTGACTTGAACGAGAATCGCCTCGGGCCTAAGCTTCTAAAAGAGTATACCAGCACGCATATAGATGTAAATGGAGGATCGACAGGTGCCGGGGCTCGCGCGAACTGGTCGGCGCGAGCTCCGGCCCGCCACCTCACAAAAACAGAACAAAAATGCCCCCGGGAAAAGCCTACCTGGCTCGGGCGAAGCGTCAGGCGGACGGCGGCTGACGGTGGCTTGGCTGCTGGTTGTTTGATCACCGAAGGAAGGGCAGCGACATTAAAGGCTTGTCGAGGAAGTGCACACGATGAGGCTCGCCGACCCGTCGTTGGGAAGAGCTGCGCACGACAGGATGAACTTCAATGTTCCTGGACTTTCACTGGTTCGGGGGAAGGCGTTACGGCGGACGGCGGTTGACGAGGGGACTCCGACGGCGTTCGACCACGTTTCCGAGCTTCCTCTCCCTCACTGGACCGCTCTCTCGGTCTCTTCCTCTCTTTCGGATTGCCTGTCTCTCGGGCCTTCCGTTTCTGCCTTCTCCCGAGCTCTCTCGGCTGAGCCGGAGACAAAAACCTCCCTCGCTGCTTTCTCTTTTTGCTGCCTTTCTGCTCCTCTCTCTGCTCTCTTCCTGCTCTCCCTTTTTGCTTTGACTTTTCTGTTTTCCGGTTTTCCTTCCCTGCCTCTGGTTTTCTTGCTGCGATTTTTCTCCGAAAACCCAGAAAACTAGCCAACCTCTCCCTTTCGTTTTTCTTCAGCCGTTTCTTTCTTGCTGTTTTTTCTTCCTCCGGAAAACCCAGAAAAACCAGTCCCTTTTTTCTGCCTTTTCTTTTTCGGTTTTCTTCTGCTGCTCTTCTGAAAATCGTCACTTTTCAGCCCTCAAAAAACAGAACCACACCCAGCCTCCATTCTGCTTCTGCCTTCAAAAACCAGAACCCCCTTTGCAGGAAAACCTCCCTCCGGTTTTTCAGACAAAACAGCTCTCTGCCTTTTTTTACCCAGTCACTCCAACTCTCTCTCGCCCGACCCTCCTCCCTGTCCAGAACCGCCCCCCTCGCCCGTTCTTCCCTCTGCTCCCTAACCGAAAATCCTCTCCCCCTCTCTCCGCGTGACAGCGCAGCAAGGGAAGATTCCCTTGCTGGCGTCACGTGGCCGACGTCACCGCGGTGGGGGAGTCGCGTCCGAACGGCGTCGTTGCTGTGTGCGTCTGTATGCTCTATGTGCAGGGAGGGAAGTGCGTGTGAGTGAATGAAGGTCTGAAAATGATTGGAAATGGGCTAGGCTTACTTAAACTTTAATGGGCTTTGGAAAAAGAAAGGAGATGGGCTAAGGAAAGAACAAACAAAGATGGGCGATGGGCTGGGCTCAGATAAAAAAATGGACTGGGCGAGTAAAAGAGTGGGCTGGGCTATACCAGCCCACCCGAAATTTGTTTTTTTAATAATATTTTTTTTTCGATTTTTCTTTCGAATTTTTTTATCAAAAATTTTGTATATCTTTTCTATAGATATATATATATTTTTTTTTTTTTCAAAATAAATTGGTATTTAAAAAGGGGCGAAAATTCGAGTGTCAACACTGTCTTAAGTGCATCACGAGTACATTAAGGCAAGTCTGGATAGTTTTGTCAACTTCAAAATTAATTGGGAGTTTCCCGACAAGTCTGACCTCGGGTATTTGTGGGGTTTCTCTGTAGGTGCGAGACCAATCTGGTTTGGCTGGTAATCAGCTAGTGGAACGGCACCAATCGCTTCCGAAGAGGGACGACCATCGCAAGGGGCATCACGTGTCCAATCTCGGCCAGAACCTCATTCCAAGATGTATGTTTTCCGTGATCCAATGTCTGCTGTCTTGGACTGCCGTTTCGCCATGACCGAGATTTGTTCCTCTAGTTAATGTCTGTTGGATTTAGCTTATTGTCTTTGTGGAGCTTTGGTTGGAGGAGTTCTGTTCCTCTGCACGTCGCTCGTTCAACGATGCAAGCGTGGGTGAGATGGGTCCTGGGCCCGCGCAAGGGGAAGTAAAGAAAAAGGAAGGGGGCTAGCCCCCAGCCCCCGTGCATTTTTTTTTTAAAAATAAAAATAATTTTTTTTTATTTTTTATTCTTCTATCTATTCGAAATGAAGTAAAATAAAGGATAATATAAGACTTAGTTGATGCAAATAATATTAATGCCCATGAAGAGGTGTCAATATGAGTCATAAACCCATATTATGACCCACTTTTAATTAAATGGGTCAAATATGAGTCAAGTGAAAGTTAAATATGGGTCAAATATGGGTCAAGTGAAAGTTAAATATAGGTCAAATATGGGTTTAATGAATTATTATGTAGACCCATCATCTCTCTCCTTCCATCTCCCTCCTCTATGCGTTCTCGACTTCCGTTGCCAATCTAATGAGGTTCACTCAACAATAATTAAAAATCGATTTTTAAAAAAAAATTATTTTCCTCAAACTATTTCAATTTAGAGGTATTCACATTTTTTAATTTACTAATTTTTTATTATTTAATTTACTTTACAAATTTGATGTGAAATTTTTATTTAAATAATTTATATGTGAAAAGTTTAAAGTGGACTAAATAAGTGAGAGTAGATTTTCTTAAATTAAGTTAAATATTAATATGTGTTGGTAATATGGGTCGGGTATGGGTTGGGTATGGGTCGGGTCGGGTATGGGTCATCAAATTTATATTGCGTTTAAAATGGGTGAAAACGGGTTAAATGGGTCGATATGGGTCGGACCATTTTCGACCCAACCCAAACCCGACCCGACCCACCCATTTGACACCCCTAGCCCATGTGATGTGAAAACTCTTTTTTGTTAGAGCTGAATTGGTCCCTAATTTTCTATGCAATTTAACCCTAAATAATTAGTCAAAATTTAGGTATCAACACAAATCCATCCAACTTTCCAGCTAATCTCGGTACCTCTAAGTTATCACAAACATCCCCAGGCTTCTCGACTTTTTCATTCTCAATCAATGTTAGGGTCCTTCTAGATGTTCACTTTATTCGAAGATCCTTTTAGCTCGTAGACATTTTCGCGCCCAATACCTTGTTCACCCATGATATCGGAAATGATCCCTCGATATCGGCATAGCACTCTTGATAGTGGCAAAGCAATCCTCATATCAAAATCATCCAATGCTAATTATGACATCATCCGCATATTAGCTTATGCATATACTACCTAGTACTACTCAACCGATACATACATTAATGATAGTTGTTTTAAAGTTAGTTCAATTATCGTTTAATGGTATGATTTGCATGTTCAATTCCTCTAGGAATTTAGATGTAGCCGAAAATCCCAGGACGAAGATGAGTGTTTATTTGATGCTAATTAGCTTTAGGATTGATGTTTATGAGGTGATCTAAAATTAGAAGTGAATTGATTGAGTTTTCATATTGATTTCTTAAGAGTTTTTGTGAAATTATTAGAGATTTTGATGATCTTTTGATGTTGAATGCTTGAATGGTGACTTGAATGTTCATAGGAGTAGTTTGAATATACTCATAATCTAGAAATTAACATGGACATAGGTTGAAGATGTAAGGGAAATTTAAAAAAAAAACTCAAAATCTGACTGACCTTTGCATGTTCATCGATTTGTTAAAAAAAAATAATAAAACGAATTAGAAAAAGTTGTCTTCAGATGATTTGTGGTTAAGATCATAAGCTTTTTAGTGATATAAAGATCATTAAAATCAGAGTTCATTTGGTTTATCCGATTTCATTCAAAAAGATAAAGAAAAAGTGTGTTTGATATAGAATTATTCTTCCCACGTCCGTCCGACTTATTTTGCAATTTTAAAATAGTTGGAGGTTTTTTTCCTGAAAAATTTAAAAAAATAATAAATTTTAAGGAGTCCTGAAATGTATATCTGGAAAATTTCATAATATTTGAATAAGATATGAGGGGACAATTTGATTAATTTAGGACAAGGCAAGATTTGGGCTTCAAAATTATTCCGATTTGAGTCTGTGGTGTTTACTGCATGTTTACTTGTACTTGGAGGGCTCTTTTGTAAAAATTCAAAATATGAATTTTGAAAAGCGCATTATTGGCCAGCCGTTTGTAAAAGTTGGGGCAAATTGGACTTTGTTTTCAATTTTTCTCGTATTTTTCAAAAAATCAGGTCTAAAGTCACATCCCAAGTGGGCGGATCAAATGGATTAAACTGTACCAATTGAGCCATAATTTGGGTAAATGACCTTAATGAAGATTAAAATAGACTTCCTAAGCTTTTATTAGCCGTTGGAATCACTCAATTTGGACTTCATTAGATTAATCAATTGGATTAAAACATAACTAGATAGAAACAGGGGAAAAACAGAGAAATTGGTGACAATTGACATCTAGCAATTTCTTCTACATTAAAAATGGGTAACAGAACAAATCCGATAGTGTTGTTTTAGCGCATAATCAGCTCAGCTATAACAGGGGCACCTGGAATCTGAAAGTTATCAGTCAAGCCAAAATGGGCCATGATGAACCAGACATGAGTCAGAAGCTCTCCTCCTCTCCTCAGTTGCTGTGCATGATAACTCGCTTTACACTTAATCGCTGCATCACACAATATCTTAACCCACATCTCACTTACAACGCCGCCCCCCGCACTTCATCGTCAATCTCGCTGTTCAGCTGCGAAGCAAGACGACACCCGTGGAACAGCACGTACTTGCTTTTTTCTCCTCTTGTGACCATCAAATTCAGCTTTGTATTCACCTGCTCCTGCAGCTGGTCATACGCACGAGTCATGTTGAGCTTGCGCTCTTCCATTTTCTTCCCATCGAAAAATTTCATGGCCTCGATATAGGTCTCTCGAAATTTGACGTATCCAATCCCGGTTGGCAGCATCTCGGGGTGCCTGATGAGGATATACAACATGTACCGAGACAAGTACTTACCGGGCCTAGCTTGCTCATGGAAGTCTTCCTCCATTTTCGGACCGTACAACAATTCAGTTGCAATATGCCAGATGAGGATAATTTGGTCGAACTCGAACTCCATGGTCCACTGTAAATGCTTAATGCGTTCTGACACTTTGACCTCCCGGGGAATTAGGACGGCAGACCGGGATTGCTTTTCTCTGATATATTGTATTATAGTGTCCTTTATATCAAAGGTCACTTCCTTGTGATGCATGTAAAGGGGCTTCTCGACCATCTCGTCAATGTGCAGAAATTCCAGGAGTCGATGGCAAGCATGGTGCTTCTCTTTGAACGCAAAGCTCAATAGGTTGAATTGACCCATGTGATGCGACCATCGGCGCCGTTTAGTCAGTGGTTGCAACCAATTGATGAGATCCAAGATGGCGAAATTCTTTTTCTTAATCAACCAACAAGCCGTTCTGTCGGAGAACAAAAGATCAATCAAAGCATAAATCTCCAGGAATATGGCCACTGCTAGCAGTATAAAGCTCATACAACGATCAGCTGTTGAGTACTGCTGATCTGCGATCAAGATGAAGAGTACCAGTACGATACAGGTCGAAAACAATCCAACTACACAACGAGCGAAGCCCCAATTAGTATAGATTGCCGAGGCCTTCGTGTAGAACAAATCGTACATGATTCCCAATTCAATCTCGATGATATTGAAGGGGTTGAAGAAAGAACGATCAATTTTTAGCACCAACAGACTTGTGTAGCTATCCTCGAAACTCAGTGGGAGATCAGCGAAAAGGCGTTGGAATATGTCGATCAAGCCTCTGGCCACTAGCAATTCTGCATGCCGCCTTTCTCCTCTGTTCTCCACGTCGCGGGCCTCAATCACTTCAAGCGGTATGACAGTGTAGCCCTCGGCCTCCATCAGCTTTTGTTGTTCCATTATCTTGCTAAACTGAGGAGGCGGGTCGGGGATGGAGTTCCTGAATCGCTCACTGCTGGCAGTCCAGAGCACATAAACCCTTTCGCCATACTTGATGAGCCCGGCTAGTATCATCACCATGGTGAGGATGGATATCTTTGGGCTGGTCTCCGCCATCAGAAAGACATAAAATGTTACTCCCGCTTGGGTGACTATGTACAACAAATGCCTCAACCAGAGTTGATTATCTTCTAAGGCGTTGGCTGTGATGGTGTCGGGGCCTCCTAAATGTAACAAGAGGAATGGCGACCAGAACACGTTCAGCTGGGTGCTCGCATCCACACCTTGGCTGTTTGCCTTCCTGAGCTTGTTCGTGATTATGCCAAGCGCGTAGATCGCAACTGGATCGGCCATTAGGTAGGCCAGCCAAACAATGCCCCTCAACCAGGCAGAGTGGATGTATTTGCGGCGATTGCCTGTACAAATGAGCAGGGTTTGGAGGATGAGGCTGGGGAAGACGGCACCGCAGAGCTCCCATTCGTCCCACAACTCCATGAAACGTGGAGAGGAGACCTGCATCACCGTGATCTCCTTGACGATCGTTGCCTTGAGCTGCTGAGATGCAAGACTTGTATTAGCAAAAGGATGATGATAGTACGTTGCTCATTAAAAACAACGTACAGCTATAGAGACATACTTCGCTGTGCAGCCTAATTAAAAACGACGATTTATTCTTTGCTCGCCGCTGGAGAAAATCTGCCCCCTTCCATGGTTTCTTAAGCTGATACTTTTGACAACGGGGTTAGGACACTAGGAGTGCCAATACTTTCGTACGGCGCTCACTTTGGCGCCAAAATTTTTTTTTCGCTCACTTGAGTGCCAAATCGGAGTAAAATCGTTCACTTGAGTGCCATTTCGCCGGAATGCTGACATAGTAGCCGGAAAATAATATTTTAATATTTTAATTAATTTTTTTTTTAAGGCCGGCGAGGGCCACCGTTGATCCTCGCCGGCCGCGGAACCCTCGCCCAAATTGGGCGAGGGGCCCTCGCCGTTGGCTGCGAAGGCCTTGGGTGAGGCCGTCGCGACCTCCCCGCGGCTGCCGAGGGCCATTGCGGCCTTGCCCAGGGCCAGATTTGGGCAAGGGCCACCTAGCCTTCGTCGTCGCCGCCGCGGTGAGGCCATCGACGGCCTCACCCAAGGCCTTCGCAGCCAATGGCAAGGGGGCCCTCACCCAATCTGGGCGAGGTTCAGCGGCCGGCGAGGATCAACGGTGACCCTCGCCGG
Source organism: Corymbia calophylla (assembly GCA_014182845.1). Taxonomy (NCBI): domain Eukaryota; kingdom Viridiplantae; phylum Streptophyta; class Magnoliopsida; order Myrtales; family Myrtaceae; genus Corymbia; species Corymbia calophylla. The sequence goes on along the minus strand of CM024700.1, from coordinate 18,711,184 downwards.
CCTTAAACAAATAATAATAATAAATAAATAAATAAAAATTCAAAAAATTCAAAAAAATTAATTAAAATATTATTTTCCAGTTACCACATCAACATTCCGGCGGCCACGTCAGTTTTTCCGGCGAAGTGGCACTCAAGTGAACAATTTTACTCCGATTTGGCACTCAAGTGAGTAAGAAAAAAGTTTTGGCACCAAAGTGAGCGCCGTACGAAAGTTATGGCATTCCTAATGTACTTACCCCTTTGAGAAGCGAAGGAAGTTCTCGAATTCTTTTTATTTCCAGTTGTTTTTGTCTTTTCCCTACCTTTTTTGAAATTTTCTTTTGCTCAATATATAAATCTACTACGTCCAATAAAAATTTGGACATTCATAACCATAACAAATTATATATTGTTCGAATTTGACTGAAGCATAGATGATGCTAAATTAGGTCTTGAATTTGAACTGTTTAGGGAATCTAACCCACCGAAAAATTTAGATTTGTTCAAAATCTGATGTGCATCTTTTAATCGTTTGCAAATCTGTATTATTCGGGCGTAGGAAGTTGATCTTTATCTTTGACCGGTTTGACTTCCTGGGCTTTCTTCATATTGCGCACTGGAGGGAGACTATTTCCTTGGATGTGTACAAAACAAAGAAGAAAACCACTACAGAACAAAGTAATGGGCTCGCATGTTGTATAACTTTTATATTTATTTGTGGCGCACCGAGAAAATATTAGGTGGGCCGGGCGCGCCAAGTCAGCGTGCACCCCGACCAATCAAGAAGTGACACGTGGCTCCACGTCTGCTTGGGTGGCCCACTGGCTTTTCCGCACAAAATATATTATTTTCCCTTTTCTATTTAAAAATTTAAGGCCATTAATAGACCTGTTGCTGCTACTTTCTCACTCCTCTACTTCAAAATAGGCCTGCACGCGCATTAATGGCGCTTTCTCTCTCCCGACCCACGCTACCGCAAACAATACCCATGCTGTAGTTTCGGCTACGGTAACCATTCATTTCTGTTTAAAATAGATTTATTCCGCACTATTTACGGAATAGAAATGGTTTGAGAAAAAATTTCATTTTTATTTAACAAATTTCTATTCCGTAAATAGGTTTGGAACAAAAATCGAAACAAAAATTTTTTACTTTTCTATTTCTAGAATAGAAATCGAGAAATTGTTTCTCTATTTCTTACTTCTCACCCGAAGAAGTTTATTTCCGTCCGCCGCTCACCACCACCACCCCTGTCGGTCACCGGCCGCCGCCGCCACCCCCAGTCGCCGCCGCCGCCGCCGCCGATCGCTGGCTGCCGCCTCCACCGGCCACCGGTCGCCACCGCCGTCCCAATAGCTTGGTCATGTCGTCGACTCCTTTGTGCTCCATGCCATCCGCGTCCCAAGGATGCAGCTTCTCCGGTAAAACCAAAACCTACGCACAGAAAGGAACTCAGCACCCTCATATCCCAACAAGCAAATACGCATACGCGCAGGCTAATGAGAAGAGGCCAAAAAAATAAAAAAAAATTTACTAGCGGTAGTCACGACCAGGACCTGCTTCCCGGCCTTCGCCCACACCTTGGAGCCCTTCCGCAGACTTGTCATCTTCGGCTCCTGCCAAAGATCGAAATTTACCCCCAACCCACCTCCACACGAGGAGGGAGATCAAGAGTCGAAACCAGGGGAACTGCGCGAACACTAGGGAAAACAGAGAGAACGACAAAAATCAGGGAAAGAATCAACTCAATGTTATAAGCCGCGAAAGAAATCGACATAACAGATTCAAAGTCGAATCGGAGAGAGTTGGGATTGCTAATTGCCTGGAGTCCGCGACTTATAGTCAGAACATTCATCGCCGTCTTGCGCAAGGAAACCACAATCTACCGTCGGAGCAGGTGAAGAAGCAACACAAGAATGCAGGCCGAAGAAGCAACGAGCTTTGCGGCAGAGAGCGAGGTACTGGAGTAGGCCGAAGAGGCAACGCAACGTAGGGAGCGAATTCATACCCAAAATTTTGAATTCAAAAGGGAAGAAAGGAGGGAAGTGAAGCTAGGGTCAGGAGAGAGAAAGCGCCATTAATGCGTGCAGGCCTACTTCGAAGTAGAGGAGTGAGAAAGCAGCAGCGACAGGTCTATTAATGGCCTAAAATTTTTAAATAGTAAAGGGAAAATAATATATTTTGTGCGGAAAAGCCAGTGGGCCATTCGAGCAGACGTGGAGCCACACGTCACTTCTTGATTGGTCAGGGCGCATGCTGACTTGGCGCGCTTGGCCCACCTAATATTTTCTCCAACCTGATGAATCCAAATCGCTTGGAGTCCACGACTTACAGTCAGAACATTCCTTGCCGTCTTGCGCAGGGAAACCACAATCTACCGTCGAAGCAGGTAGAGAAGCAACACAAGAACGCAGGCCGAAGAAGCAACAAGCTTTGGGCAGAGAGCGAGGTACTGGAGTAGGCTGAAGAGGCAACGCAACGTAGGGAGCAAATTCATACCCAAAATTTTGAATTCAGAAGGGAAGAAAGGAGGGAAGTGAAGCTGCAACGTGGGTATTGTTTGCGGTAGCGTGGGTCAAGAGAGAAAGCGCCATTAATGCGTGCAGGCCTACTTCGAAGTAGAGGAGTGAGAAAGCAGCAGCGACAGGTCTATTAATAGCCTTAAATTTTTAAATAGTAAAGGGAAATTAATATATTTTGTGCGGAAAAGCCAGTGGGCCATCCTAGCAAACGTGGAGCCACGTGTCACTTCTTGATTGGTCAGGGCGCACGCTGACTTGGCGCGCCCGGCCCACCTAATATTTTCTCATGGGGCGCCAGGATACTTGTCAGAGAAAGAAAAAGAAAACAAGGGTTTGCTTTGTTCTTCTCTCTCCTCAATAAAATGTGCATTTGGAAAGAGAAATGTACCTCACATTGAAAGAGAAAAGTGCCGCACAAGCAAACCGGAGGTCTAAGCTGACTCATTACTCAGCATGGCCAACAAGCAAACCCAGAGCGAGAAACACTTTGTGCTAGTCCATGGGGTTTGCCATGGAGCTTGGTGCTGGTACAGAGTGGCCACCCACCTTGAGTCCTCGGGCCACAAGGTCACCGCGTTGGACATGGCTGCTTCAGGGGTCCATCCAAAGCAGCCCCAAGATTTGAAGTCCATCGTGGAATACGTGGAGCCGCTCACGGAGTTCTTGGGGTGTCTGGGTGAGCGAGAGAGGGTGGTTCTGGTAGGGCATAGCCAGGGAGGGGCTGTCTTGTCGATGGCCATGGAGAGATTTCCTGAGAAAATTGCAGTTGCTGTGTTCGCTGCTGCTTTTATGCCTGGCCCTGAGCTCCCCTATCACTCCATCTTTGAAGAGGTATCTCTCTCGCTCTCTCTGTGCACGTTAATTTTTCTTATGAACTTGGCTAAAGTAGTGGTAAACAAGACAGGTTTGGATTTTTTGTCCGGTACAGTAAACCACACATATGCTGATGAATCCAAATTTGCACTAGAAAGGTTCTTAAGAGTTGCCGAGCAATTAGGCGCCGCCGGGGTGGGCGGTTGGGTTTGAAACGTTTCCAGTCGTAATATTCTCGAGCTAATCTTGTCCGAGTAAGAAAGACAGTGCACGATACTCCAAGATGAAGCTGTTAAAACAATTAGGGTACGAAATAATTAAATACAAGCATTATTGGTTGGTTCAGTGCGGGATTCATGCGAGAAATAAAGTAATAATTTAATGGATCCTAGAATGCATTAAACCCATATCTGGCTGTCATCTCGACAAGTTTCTCTTCCTTTTATACATAAACAATATAGTAATCGAGATTATCAGGTAATCCAACTATGGGATGGCTACCAAAAATTGCACACAAACGGGGGAGGCCAGGCCGGCCACCAACTGATAAGGAAAAGATAAATATCATTTCACATGGCATTTTTCGTTTTTTTTACTCGTGGCATGGTAAGATGCATCTTATTTGGCTTTTGAAAACAAGCTTAGCTTAGATCTTCACCAAAAAACAGTGTGTACATAAATGTGCATTTGCAAAAATGTCCATAAGAAGTTTTAAATCTTTTGTCGCGTTGGCTTTTCCAGCGAACAAGTGACTAGTGTAACTCAAATGAATGAAAACTGAAAGTTAAGGAACTCTAATGAGTGATAAAAAGTTGTGGCGCTAAAATTAGTATTGTACTAAAGGTTTGGAACTTTTATTGTACTTTCTCTACATATGACATTGTGCGACATACAATACCACAGATAAAATCAATTAAATGCATTAAAACAGACTTTAAAGGGGCTTTGTCATGAGTTTAGGAACACGATTATGAAGATCTCAAAATTGAAGAACAAGCTCTTTTGCTCTCCCCTATCTCTAAAGGGTCACTTGTACAAGCATCTCAATAATTCCTTCTTTTTTGAAGAAAATTCATCATGACATAGTTGACTAAATAGATTAAAGTAGTTGAGAGAATGTAGAAAGCACATATCGAATCAACCTTTTCATATATGAAGACCTACATATTTATGCATGACATTTACTAGCTGCTCATTGATTATACACTGTCTCTTCTATGATCACAGCATTCTCGTAGATTGGACTATGATATGGTTCCACAATACCGGTTTGATGATGGCCCTGATAAGCCTCCAACCTATATTTCATTTGAAGACGACTTCTTGGCTTCCAAGCTCTATCAACTCTCCCCACCTGAGGTTAGTTCACCTGTTTTTTTCTTTTTATCAAATAAAAGAACATAGCATATCTACACTAAGAATTGTTAGAACTTGAATGGGCATCAAAGTTAGAACGCATCTTGTGATTTTCCTTTATTGTTTGCAGGACGTCACGTTGGCGTCCTACCTAAAGCGGCCATTTCGTCTTTATCCTGATCAAGACAAGACGAAGGAGGAAATGGCAGTCACGAAGGGCAGATTTGGCTTGGTTCGCAGGGTTTACATCGTATGCGACCAAGACCTTCTAATGATGGAAGGCCTGCAGAGATGGATGGTGGAGATGAACCCGCCGGATGAAGTCAAGGTGATCTCCGGCTCAGATCACATGGTCGTGTTCTCTAAGCCCCTAGAGCTTTGTGCCTGTCTTGAAGAGATTGGGCAACGTTATTGTTCTTGAGATTTGTTACAGCAGTTGCATTTTTCTCATCAACATGAAAAATGAAGTTGATGAATGAAGAGGACGTTTCTTTCTTCAAAAAGAAGTAAAGATTGTGTTGAAATAATTTGTTATCATGGAATAAAAAATGATTGTTAGATACAAAAAGAGGTGATTGTTGGATACGAAAAGAGTGTGTTTGTTTCTCCAGGATGAAATAAAGAGCTTGTTGAAATAATTTATTGTCATAAAAAGAGGTATTTCTTAGATATGAAAAGAGGTGATTGTTAGTTATTTAAAGAAGTGATTATTGATGGGAAAAAAAGTGATGATTGATTATGAAGGGAGCGATGATTCCAATAAGGTATTATTTTTTAAGAGATGTGTTGTTTGATTTTGTAGCCCAATTGTAACATCCTTGATACCGACCTCGTGAGAATCGGTCATAAGGTCCTGAATGAGTCGACCATGGGCCATTGGCCATGGATCGATCAGTTCGATCGGTAAAGGATCAAAGATCGATCATGATCCGACCAATCGACCAGTCATGAGCTGGTCGAGGTGTTGTCCGTGAAAAGTCTATCGACCATACCGATGGGATTGGATCACTGCTTATAAGATGACCGATGGATCACGAGAATTGGTCATAGGATGATTTTAGATCGGCGGATGGTCATGGGTTGATCCAACTGGTCATAGCGCCCGGCCGCAAGTGATTCCACCCGGCTATGCATCGATACACGAACGATCCGATTTGACCAAAAGCGATTGTCTTCCGACCAAAAATGCATCATTCCCTATTTAATTCTTAGTTATCAAAAAGGAATCTCGAATTGGTTATATCCGATCGTGGATTGGTAATGCACCGATCATAAACCATACAGATGGATTGAGTGCCGATTGGAATGAGCCCTAGGATAGACCTGGCTATTCCATCATAATTCTTAAGGTCCATAAATGCCTTGACTTAGTGCTAGGCCATGGGTAGCCTTGAAATTGGCCTTGAACCGACCTGAGGACCAATGATCGAATTAAGAGGGAAAGTCGCGTCAAGCTCGACAATGGGCCTACGGACCAACCCGAGGGCTAGTCCTGGAGCCAACCAGGTCAACCGTGCTAACCCCAGGGTCAGCCATTAAGCCGACCCAAGGGCCAACCCTCATAGCCAACCAATCGCCTAAAGGGAGCGGTTTAGGCGAGTTTGGGGTACGTTGACCAAACCTCGGGCATATGTGATTCAATTTTTCAAGGTGTACCTAATGATCCATTTTCTGGCCCCGGAACCGATTTAGACTGTGGAATTCTCCAAACCGCCTTCTTGAGGAAGAAAAAGACAAAGGAAAAGAAGACTCTAGAACCCTTCATTAGTGTAAAGGATAAGGATGTCTTCCACTTTTCAAAGGTCATGATAGTAGTCAAAAATATCTTGGGGGCTATGAAAGAGATGGATCACACATGGCCCAATCGGAAGATGACACCGTAACTTTCATCATGAGCCTATAGAAATTTAGATGCCAAGTTAGTAATCTAGACCCCTTCATCTTCAAACTTCCATAAATGACCATAAATGCGAAGGAACAAATGGTCCAATAAGAAAGCGAAAGGCGGGCCGTCGTCGATGACGTCTACAAGCTAGACCGCCAAGCAAGATCTTTTAGCCATACCTACTCACTTTTAAGTACAATTATTGGTCATATTGGCTTGACACTTAAGATTTTAGGCGGCCATTTGGAAGAATCGGAATGGACCGTTTGGACCGGTAATGATGACACTAGGTAGTATAAATAGAAGGACTCCTCTTCATTTCTCACCCTTGCCATCCATTTCCTCCTCCCTCTTCTCCCTTAGGCGCCCTCCTCCTCCTTCACGTCTCTCTCTTCTTCGGTTTTCAAGAAAACCGCTTTCTTTCTCTCAAGTTGGTTTCTCTAGTCTCGTGAGATTTGTTCAAGTAAGTAGAATCTCTTACTTCTCCTTAGTATTATGGGGCGCCAGGATCCTTGTTAGAGAAAGAAAAAGAAAACAAGGGTTTGCTTTATTCTTCTCTCTCCTCAATGAAAGGTGCATTTGGAAAGAGAAACGTACCTCACGTTGAAAGAGAAAAGTGCCGCACAAGCATGAGATATTTGTTTTTTTATAAAGATTTTAGCTTTTGGCTTAAATTAGATATGAAAAATACTCAAGCATGTGAGTATTATAAGTCTAATTTTATGATTATAGTGTGTTATTTACTTATGGCTCTCCCTATAGATGTAGGTACTAACAATCAAACTGAACCATGTTCCCACTGATTTAATTACAAGATCATAGTTTCTGAGTTAATTCTAGAGCATAGGATTAGATTTTCTAAATTTTGATTTGGGGTTTTTTCACTTGTCTAGTTATTATCTAGAAATTCTATGATTGCAATTATGTCTAGAACGGAAATAGAATTTGAGAAGTTTGACAGGAGGAATAACTTTAGTTTGTAAAGCTTCAAGATGGAGGCAGCGTTAACAAATGCAAGGTTTGGCAGAAGCATTGGAGAGTAAGAATGAGTTGCCCAAAATAATGAGAGATGCCAAAAAAGACGTGTTAATAAGAAGGGTAAGGAGTAAAATCTTGTTGAACCTATTGGATGAGGTCTTACTAAAGATGGTCAAGGAGAAGGATACTGCAACGTTGTGGGCAAAACTCCAAGCCATTTATGTCACGAAGGGTTTGAACAATCGCTTATATATATTGAAAATTATATTTTAGTTTTGATACACTCAAAGTACATCTATCGGATCTCATCTAGATGAGTTTAATAAACTCATGTTGGATTTTAAAAACGTCAATAAGATTCTAAATGATAAAGAATCGGGCATAATGTTGTTAGCTTCTTTATTAGAGTAATGAGAGCACTTTACTAATACAAGAGCGTACTACAATTACCTCGAAAAAGGATAAAGTCTGCCTTGTTCTCTAAAGAGTGGCAAAGAAAATTGCAAGATGAGAGTCTAGCGTAGGATGTAGCACGGGGACTAGTGATTTGAGGTAACGACCAACATCGTGGGTCCAACAACAATAGAGGTAAAAGCATATCAAAGTCACACCATAGAAAGTCCAAGGGACATGTGAAGTGTTTTGGGTGTCATAAGGAGAAATTGTCCGAAGCTGAGAAACAAAGGTGAAAGGCAAAATGTCACAAGCAATGTAGAGAAAGTTGTCGAGAGAGCACTAGTGATGCAGAGGCCATCTTATGTGTAATTACTAATTCGTCAAGAGATGAATAGATGCTAGATTCAACGTATTCTTATCATATAAAGCCTCATAGGAACTGATTTACTATTTACTAAACTGCCGATAGTGGTAGAGTTTTAATGAGGAATAATGTAGCTACAAAGTTGTGGCAATACGAACATTTCGAATTTGGATACAAGATGGGGTAGTGTGCACACTGACATACTTGAGGTGTATACCGAAGTTCAAAGAGAACCTTATTTCTCCGAGTACACTCGATGATATCAAGTGAAAGTACACCGATGAAGGTGGAGTACTAAAAATCTCTCCAGGTGGTATGACAATGATGAAGGGGAAGAAAGTGAATGCTTTGTATCATCTATTAGGAGTTTCATCAGGTGAGCCAAATTCTTACTAAACTCAATTATGCCATATGCAATTAGGGCATGTGATGAGGTAAGTATGACAATGCTAAGTTAGAGGGGTTGTTGAAGGATCAAAAGATAGGGAAGCTAGACTTTTGTGAGCATTGCATCTTTGAAAAGTAGTGCCAAATTAAGTTTCCTATAGCTATTCATTTGACCAAACAACCTGTTAAACATATTTATTCAGACGTGTAGGGACCATCCTATGAAAGGAGGTGCTAGCTCGCTATATGCTGACATTTATTAACAACTATTTGAAGAAGGTATGGGTATACTTTTTGATACACAAATGTGACATGTTTAATCAGTTCAAAAACTTTAAGGCAATAATTAAGAAGCAGTCAGATAAACAAATCAAGTGCTTAAGAATCAATAGCGGCATGGAGTTCTGTAGTAAAATTTTTGCTAAGTTCTACCAAAGAGAATGGATTATGAGACACCACAGCATAATGATATCGCAAAATAGAAGAATAGAACTTTAGTTGAGTGAGCTTAGTGCATGCTTTCGCGTGCAAGACTAGGCAAGGAATTTTAAGTTGAAGTAGTAAACATAGCATGGTACTGATTAATCGATCTCCATCATCTACCATTGAGTGAATCTTGAGGAAGTATGATCGGGAAAACTATTTATTACTTCGAATTACAATTATTCAAATGTCCTATGTATGTTCATGTGAGTGATACAAGATTGAGACGAGGGCAAAGAAGTGCATATTTTTGAGTTATACACATAGGGTATAAGGCTACCGACTATGGTGCACAAGTCCTAGATCCCCAATTTTCTACTTAGTTTAGACATGATCTTCGTAAGACTACAATGCTTCGACAAAGGAGCTTTGAGACACAACTAGTAGAGCAAATGGGTCATAGTGTATGCAATGAGGTAAAGCTTCGGGTAGAGATTCGGAGACCTCGTAGGTAATAGAGATAGTGACTACAAATGAGGCCACAACTAATAAAGTTGATGATATTGAACACGCAGCACAATATAATTGTAGACAAATAAAGAAGGCAAATTAGACCACCAGTATATTATAGTTATACAATTATTGCTTATCCATTGATTGTAGATGACAATATGGTGTCGACACTTAAATTTTGATTAAATATTTAGAGTTAAATTGTGGGGAAAGTACAGCGGGAGTGCCAAAAGTTGGCACGGAGGGACACTTAAGTGCCAAAACTTACAAACGGTACACTTAAGTGCCACTTTTAAAAAGAAATGGATCACTTAAGTGCCGGTCACTGGAACCCTGCCGAAAATCCTACGTGGCATTTTTTTATTAATTTTTTTGCCTACGTGGCTCGCCGGAAATTGAAATGACGAAAAATCAGCGCAAAACGACGTCGTTTTTGCGCGACGTGGATTTTTAAATTATTAATTAAATATTTTAAATATTTTAAAAAATAAAATATTTTAAAATTGATTAATTTAAAAAAAAAAGGGGGAGGGGAAATCGGCGAGGGCCGTGCAGCCCTCGCCGCCGCCATCGTCGCCGCCCCCCCCACCGTCGCCGGAAGGGCCGGCGACGGTGGGCGAGGGTCGGCCGGGGTTGCCGAGCCCCGCCGTGGCTAGCGACCCGGCCGGCCTACGGCGAGGGCCCGCAGCCCTTGCCCGAGATCGGGGGCGAGGGTCGCGACCCTCCCCAGATCCCGCAAGGGTCGTCGGCCCTTGGCTCGGCGGGCGAGGGCGGCGGCGACCCTTGCAGATCTGGGAGGGTCGCGACCTCGCCCTGATCGGGCGAGGGCCTCGGGCCCTCACCGCAGCCGGCCGAGGTCGCCGGCCACTGGCCGGGCCCGCGACCCCGGCCACCCCGCCCACCGTCGCCGACCCTTCCGGCGATGGGCGGCGGCCGGCCGCACCCTCGCCGATTTCCCTCCCCCTCTTTTTTTTTAATAAAATCGATTTTAATTTTTTTAAAATCTGACGTGGACTTTAAAATCTGACGTGGACAATTTTTTTATTAAAATTGCCACGTGGAATTTTTTATTTTGAAAAAAATGCTCCGTTAGCAAATGAAGTCGCCGGAAAATGGACACGTGGCAATTTGGCCGGATTTGGCACTTGAGTGATCCATTTTGCTCCGATTTTGGCACTTAAGTGTACCGTTTGTAACTTTTGGCACTTAAGTGTCCCTCCGTACCAACTTTTGGCACTCCTGGGGTCCGTGTGCCGTTAAATTGTTTAGAAAATTTTGGGCCAATTTGGCACTAACAAAAAGATTTTCGTATCACTTAGATACTAATATCATTTGCATTTGTTAAGTTTATTTACTACCTTTATTTTACCATATTTTTATCCTACTAGTATTATTTAAAAAAAAAAATTGGTCCACAAAGGGGCTGGGCTTTCACGCCCAGCCCCACTCTTCTTTCCCTCTTCTTATCTACCCAAGCCTAAGGCTCGGCCCCTTTCATTTTTTCTTTCTGCTGGCCCAGCCCTGCTTTCTTCCTTCTTCCTCCTTGCTACGCTTCACGTGCGCAACAGAGAGAAGAGGGGAGAAGACGGCAACGCCTGCAGAGGTCGAAGACGGCGAGAGGACAACCTATTAACGTAGACCAATAGCCGGCGACGGAGAGGGGCAGGCGCCTTCAATGCGCTGAGGAGCTCGTGGCGGCTCCAAGGACTGGCCCCCCCTCCTCGGCCCCGTTTGGTTGGGCTTTCAGCCCCCAAAGCCCCTTGGGAAAATGCAAGTGTGTTTGGTTCAATATTTAGGAGGGCTTTGGGGACTTGCACTTGCATCTCCAAGTATCATAAATGTCCTTTAGGTGAATGCAGGGTGAAAAGTGCATTTGCAACTTGCATCTTCGGAATGCAACATGTGGTACTTGTTCATCTTCCTGCGTGGCCAAGGAAGCCGACGACAATGCAGGATCGGCCGGCCAAGGAGGGCGATCGCCGGCCAAGGGGCGACCGCCGGCCAAGGGGGGGCGACCACCGCCCTTGGTTGCGCGACCTCGCGCCGCACGCCCGGGTCGCGCAACCCAAGCGTCGCCCGAGGTCGCCGGACCTCAAGCGGTCGCACGCCCGGGTCGCGCGACCCAAGCGTCGCCCCGAGGTCCGACGACCTTAGGCGGTCGCGCACTGTGACGGAGGCGACCCGGGCGGCCGCCTCCGTCACCTTGGTTCGCGCGACCCGGCGACCGTCCGCCGGGGCCGCGCGAAACCGGGCGACAGAGCGTCCGCTTGGGTCGCGCAACCCGCCGCCGCCGGCCGAGCGACCGCCGCCTGAGGTTGCCCGACCTCAGGCAAGGCCTTTCGGCGACCAGATCTGGCCGTCGGAAGCTAGATTGAAAAAAAAATTTAATTACAAATTTTTTATTAAAAAAAATTTCTCAAAAGTCCATTTACAAAACGTGGTATTCACCAAACGGCATTTGAGCCAAAGTTGTTTCACAATGCAAAATTTACCAAACGGTATTTGCATTTCGAGAAACCCCTTTAGCCCAAATATATTTGCATTTTCCCAAATGCATTTCCACAAAGCCGAACCAAACGCACCCCTCCTCTGCTTTCTCCTCCTTCCCTCCTCTTGCTTTCTTCCTCGGCGTTACGGTTCACGCGCAGGAGACATCGACGCGCGGAGGAGGACCTACAATAGTGGACGAGGCCAGATTGGTAATGGAGGAGACGTCTTGCAGGCACCATCAATGCTGCCATGCGAAGCAGCACGAGATCTGGCGCAAAACCCGGGCGGAGGGGACATCTTGGCAGACTCCTTCAATGCCAAGATGGCCTCGGCGGAGAAGAGGGGATGGGACGATTCGGCCTAGAGGGAGGCCGGTCGGCATCCCAAGAACTGGCGATCGAACCCCCCGACGACCGGACCCCCTTCGGCCTATAAATATTGGAGGGCGGAGAGAAGTGAAAAAGATGGGAAATCGGGGCATGCAGGCGGCAGAAAAAGGGGGAAAGAAGTGAGACCCAAAAGAGAGGTTCTCGTCGGTCAGCCCATGAGTACTTGGTTCGCTCTCAACGGACACAAGCTCTGTGCTCGTGCCTAATCTTAAGCATAAGTATAAATTCACAATTTACCTAAATGAATAGCTCTTTGGTCTACTTTCTTTCTCAGTGGCCCTTTTGACATGTGTCTGAATTGTTAAAGCAATGAATTATTTTTGTTATTTGAGTTTAATGAGATTTGTAAAGGGATAAGTCACATTTTACTTTTCTACGCTTGAACATCTTTCCAACAAGGTTGTCATAATCCATTTTCTTTTACTAAATGAGAAATGTTAGACATACAGAATATTTCTAAAACTGATATTACTCTTTCTGGGGCCCTTAATCCTTTGTCATCTTTATATTATGATCATTTCATGAGCGCAAAAAGTGATTGTTTGACATATAAGGATTTGTACATCAGTCGATGCAGAATTTCCGCATAGATAGAATGACTCTTTTTGTAGAGTCAGTGCCAGAATCATCTTTTGCATATACACAGTGCGTTGGCCGCAAAAAACAAAACAAAAAAATATATATAAGAGCAAGGACCATTACGACTATTATTCATTCAGAGTGGAGGGCGTATTTTTTTTCTCTTAATTTTCAGACAGCGCCATAACAACTAAATAACAACTAAATTTCAATAATAAGATAACCATTACGCGACACTTTCAAGCTGTAATGACAGTATTTGTGTGGTACGACACTAGGTATAGAACCGGAGGAAGCGTTCAAATGCATACGGGGCGAGAAGATGGTCCCACTCCAGCGACTCCCATGTATGCCGATTGTCTATTACAATGTATCGAAGAGAAGGCAGCGGAGATGGGAGGCCATCGTCATGCAAGAAGAGCGGCATAGGAATGGTCTTGAGGTGAGGACACCGTCTCACACTAATAGATTCGAGGGAATGGATTTGAGGGAGAGTGAGAGTAGAGGTTCTGAAAACAAATCCAGATATGAGGGAGAGAGAGGAGAGCCGTGAGGGAGTGAAATCGAGAGTAGAGAGAGAAAGCCGAGCAGAAACCGAGAAAAGGTAAAGGAGAGTCGCAGGCCACCAGCATCCTCTTTCTCGTTGGAGCTGCGGTAGATTCCGTTTGGGGTTGTCCCATTTCTTTTGTCTGTTGAGGCTGAAATCGATTCCCAAGGATCCTAGCTCGGCGAGGAGCGAGGCGGACGGACGTGGCCCAAGCTATCGAGCTTGTCCACCGTCCGACGTCGCCAAGCTAGGTAGGGAACAGCATCAACGTCCACTGTTTGCTCCTTCGTTTTGCCCTATTTTTCGCACGTCGGACCGGAGCTTGTAGCCGCCCGGCTTGCGGGAACTCCTGCCCCTTCTTCCTCGGTTAATCGCTTTTGTTTTTCCGTTTGTCTAGCGAGAGCTTCGGTTCTAGTCCCAGGCGTTTGTGGAGGTGCCCAAACGAGAGCCGGATGGCTGGGATCCGTGAGGCCGAGCCTCGCTTCGCCGGACTCACCGCCGTCCCTACTACCGCCTGTCGCTTCGTCGTTGGTGTGCTGCTCTCACAATGGCCGGCGTTGGCCACCGCGACAAGGCCGAGATGGCCAGGACTCCCTCAACTATTCCAGCAGCGCCGCGGAGGAGATAGCCGCGATTCAGATCGCGAACCGGGTCGCACGCGGGTCTCGGTTTCGAGTAGGACATTGGCAAGTGCGGGCCGGCTAGGGCCTGTTTTGGTTTTTTGGGCTGACTAAAAAAATTAAGTTGAGTTGGGCCGATCCAGTTTAAAGCTTGCTCTGTTTCGGGTTGGGCCTATCTTTTCTGCTTGGGGCCTTTATTTTTGGGGAAGAAAAGCCAGACTAGGCTCGCGGTCAGGCCCAGGCCGACTGAAGGCCCACTTACTCGGTTCATCTGACCCGAGCCTATCCAGACCGAAGCTGGACTCGGAGATCCGACCCGACCCGGTCCGGTCGGTTATATTATATAATATAATAATATTATTTAATAATAATAAATAAATAATGTTTTTCAGAAAGATCTGAAAATCTGAATAATAGTTTATAATTTCCAGAAAAATCCAAAAATATTTCACATTTTCAAAAAAACCAAGAAAATCCAAAAATATTTCATATTTTTCAAAAAATCAGAAAAAGCCAAAAAAATGTTTGTTTCAACAATTCATGGAAAATGCCTTAATAAATTCAAAAAAAATTCAAATTCAAATACTAAACCTAAAGGTTTAAACAATATTAAGTACCCGAAGAGCATTTGTGATTAACTAGTATAATCAAGTCTCCTATCCTAGTTTTTCTTATTGTGGAAGAGTAAAATATTTCTCCCAATATTTTATATGAGTTTCTAATTGACCCATCCCAACTAATTAGTGACGACTTATTTTTAAATGAAATTGAATCGCGGGTTAAAAACTCAAATCTTAAGTCGTAAACTGGTGGGCTTGGGAGAGCTCGGGCTAAGCCCTAATAAAAGTATTAGCCGAGCCAATAGCCTCTAGACCGTGATTAGGGAGGTCGCGACAGGTGGAGATAGATGAGCTTTCGTTTTACTCTCAAGCGATGGCTAATGTCGTAGCGGCTAGAGATCATGAGCAAAGAGATGGAATCACTTTATCGAAATCAGACATCAGAATCTTTGATTGCATAATCACTTTGAGATTAGAATTTTTGATTGCATAGACAACAAGACAAACCTCCCACATCTCGTTTGAATTCTAGCTGATCCTAAATAGCTAGGGGCGACTCTTAGAATTCCTTAGGGTTAAAAGAATCAAAAACGAAATTTTATGTCAATGAGGTATGAACTTAGAAGAGCTCATGCCTAATGGATAGGCCATTGGCCCACCTTATGGGAATTACCTCTAAACTTGCTCCCTAAACCTTGTTTGGGAGAGTCACGACACATTGGGATGCCTTAGTGAAAGGTAGCTTATTGTGACAAAGGTTGCTAGAATGGAGAATCCAGCAAATATGATGGCTAAGCCCATACTACCGGCGAAGCTCAAGCATTACTTAAGTACAATTGATGTTTGTAGAGAGTGAGCGCTCGTTAAGATGCTGGGAGAGTAGCATAGATGATGAGCATAATGATTTGGCCACAAATGTTGAGTTAACGTAGAGAATTGTTAAATTTTATCTTGAATTTAAACCACCTAGAGAATCTGACCTATTAAAGGATTTGAATTATTCAAAATCTGGCGTGCATCTTTTAATCTTGCGCAAATCTGGATTATTCGAGCAAAGTTGATCTTTATCTTGACCAATTTGACTTCTTGGGCTTTCTTGATATTGCGTACTGGAGGGAGACACTTCGAATGGGTATAGATAGGGGTGAGCATAATTTGGGTTGGGCCGGTCCATCCCCTTACCTTAGGACCGACCCACACTGTATTGGTCCTCAATTTTTGGGACCAAGGACCGGACCAATCCAATAGGTTCAATTCGGTTCCAATGTTAACCCGAGATTAACAGATAATTTTTTCAATTTTTTATATTTTTGAAAAGTCAAACCTACTATTTCAAATTATACATCCATTGATACTGCAATTTTAACTAAACTATAAATACCAATGCATATTCAACAAATTTAAGATAAGGTAACAATAAAAATTCCACACTTGCTAAAAGCAAAAAACCATAAAAACGATTAAGATTGCTCATAAAACCGCAAGACAAGTGTTGCTCATGAGCGAAAATGATTTCTAATTAGCACTTTATTTCCTCCTGATTTACTTAATGATAAGTGGCGAATAGAAGTGAGTGGCACAAGTGTCGAGTGACAAGTGGGGTGAGCACGGCAAGCGAGGCGAGCACCGAGTGATGAGTGACCAGAGGTGAGCAGGTTGAGTGTCAAGTAGTGAGCAAGGCAAGATTGCTCACGAATGAAGTTGTTTCTTTTAATTTTACTTGGCAAATTGAATACTAAGAGGATAAAGAAGAAAGAAGAGAACAAAAGTACTGAAGGAGGACACCATTTAAGTTAGAGTTTACTTTTTAGAATAAATTAGATATATATAATATATAATATATCTAAAATATATTATATATAATATATAAGGTCAAAGTTAGTCCAGGTTGGACCAACCCGAAACTTCTAGGACCGAGAATCAATCCACACAGTACTAGTCTAGAGATCTCAGGATCAAGAACCGACCCAGTCCCTTTGGGAACCGAACCAGGACCGGTAGGGTTGGGCCTATCCAGGGTTGACCTTGGACCGATGTTCACCCCTAAGTACAGAACAAAGAAGAAAGCCACTACTAGACAAAGTAATGGGCTCACATATTCTATAATTTTTATATTTATTTATAGGGCAAAAGGGTCTTTGTCAGAGAAAGAAAAAGGAAAAAAGGATTTGCTTTATGCTTCTCTTTCTTGAATAAAAGCCTCGCGTTGAAAGAGAAAGCACTGCACAAGTACAAGAACGGGGAAGATTTTTCAGATGCATGAAGTGGTTGTGAACACGGTGAATTTTTGTGCTCCGAGTTTACATTCAGATTGAGTTGTATTTTTTTTTTGGTTGAAAATGCAAATATTATTTATTTTTTTGTCATAAAAAATGTAAATTTTATAGAACATATGAAGTATAGCAACTTAGGAGCATCTCTCGATATTACAAATAGAACTAATAATTCAAAATGAAGGTAGGAAGGTAACCAATACAACATTTAAGATAAGTGTCAAAAAATCCTAACATTTTACATTTGTATCAATTTAGTCCTAAAATTTTTATTGACTTGGTGCCAATTTAATTTTAGACCTTTTAACGATGCCAATTTGATTCTAAACTTTTTGATTTAGTGCCAATTTGGTCCTTCCGGCTAATTATAACCGAATTTTGCTGATGTGGATGCTTGGACAACGACGTGGTACAGCGGTCTTGGCAATAAACAACTTTTAATAATATTTTAATAATTTTCATTTTATTTATTTATTTTCTTTCCTTTTTCCTTTTCTTTTCTTTTTCCCCCTTCTCCTCTAGTCGGTCGCCGGCTGGGCAACTAGCTAGAGGCAAGGGCCGGCAAGGCTCGACCCTTGCTTGGATCCGACAAAGTCGAGACTCGCCCGCCCGACGCAAGACCACCCTAGGCACGTCGAAGGCCCAACCTTGCTAGATCTAGCAAGGTCGAGCCTTGCCCAGCCACTAGCGAGACTCGAGCTATCGCAAGCGCAACCTCACGGCCTCTAACGACGGCTCAAGCCACGACGAGGGCTAGCCTCACCCATGGGTAAGGCTCAACCCTCGCTAGATCTGACAAGGCACGCCGAAGGCCAAGGAGGTCGAGGTCAACCTCGGCCGGCCTCCCCTCGGCCGGTCGCCTAGCCAACGAGCAATTGGAGGAAGGAGGGAACGGGGGAAAATAAAAGGAAAAAGGAAAGAAAAGAAAAGATAAAAAAATAAAATAAAATAAATAATTTGAAAATTATTAAAATATTATTAAAAATTGTCTACGTCAGTGCTGGTTGTGCCACATGAATCGTTCGGCATCCATGTCAGCAAAATCCGGCTAAAATTAGCCGGAAGGACCGAATTGGCATTAGATTAAAAGTTTTAGGACTAAATTGGCATTAAGTCGAAAGATTTAGGATTAAATTGGCACCAATAAAAGGTTTAGGACTACATTGGTATCAAGTCAAAAGGTTTAGAACTAAATTGGTACCAATAAAAGGTTTAAGATTAAATTAACACCAATGCAAAAGGTTTATGACTTTTTTGACACTTTTTTCCTACAACATTTGACTTTATCTTTTAAGTCACTATGATATTTGGAGACCAGTGGCTATAACTATCTTGTTATGTTTGTGGATGATAACTGACTTTATCTTACTGAACTTATTTGTATCTACTGTGATTTTGTTGACATAATAATTAGTTGATTTTCTCAAAATATCAAGGTTTTTCATGCTAATAATGCCATGGCATATAGAGAGACCTAATTTCTCAGAATCATTTCCCAAAATGGTACTACTGTTTATCATTCTTGCTCAGGAATTTCCCAACAAAACGGTCAAGTAGAATGCAAGTATAGGCACATTTTAGATATTACTTGCCCTCTTTTGGAATTTTGGGGAGAGGCTTGTCTTATTGCTACACATATCATCAACAATACTCCGTCACCTGTTGTAGTTAACATTTTTCCTTTGAGTATGATAGTGTCCCTAATTAAATCTTCTTCGAGTCTTTGGTGGGTGTGTTTTGTACATCTTTTTCCCCACATGAACACATGAAGTTTGAACCTCATGCCCATTTATGTTGCTTCCTTACATAGGTATAGATGTTAAGATCTTATATCTAACCGTTTTCGTGTGTTTCATCATGTTACTTTTTTGGTACACAAGATGTTCTCATATCTTCATCATTTCAAATCATCGTCTTATTTTCCCTTCAGAAACACTTCCCGGAAGATTTTGCATGGTATTAAATATAGGAGTTTCTTAGTTCAAATCTTTCCAGACCCTGTTTGCCTTCTTGATAAAAAAAATTTCAAACTTTAGGCTAAAATTTAACCTATGCATGAGGGGGAATATTAGAACATTTAAATATTAAACCACACTTTTATTTAATAGCTTAAGTTTTTAAGTTTTTAGAATAATTAGCAGCAATCCTATAAAATCTCACAATATCAATTTAGAATTTTATATAGTATTAACCTTATAATTTATTAAGAGTAATTATTACATTCATTGCTATTGTAAAAAGAACTTTCCATAAGTTTCTTTATTCACCATTTTTTTTTTATGGTGGTGAGTAGTTAAAACCTTCAAATGAAAATAGAAAAGACCACTTTTGTAAAATTTTCTTTACACTGGCTATTAAGAAGAATGCATGGATACTTGATGGTAGGGGTGAGTATCGATCTAGGGTCAACCTTGGGCCAACCTTAGATCGGCCCAACTCGGCTGACCTTGGTCCGGTTCTCGAGGGGACTAGGTCGGTCCTTGATCCTAGGACCCTTGGACCCTCATTATGGGGATTAGTGATTGGTCAAGAGAGTTTAGGGTTAATCCAACCCAAACCAACCATATATATATATATATTATATAATATATGTTTTTGCCTAATCTAAATTCTAGCACCTACTTCTCTATTCACTTCATAGTTCAATCTATCGTGTAAATTAGAAAGTAGAAAGAAACCAAACCCTAATTCGACAAAAAAAAAAAAAAAAAACCCTTCACTTGTCTCAACCTCACTTGTCCACCTCTATTTGCCTCGCTCGCTCGCCCACTTGACCTGGCCTCGCTACCTTGCCACTCGCCTCGCATGTTTGTTTAAATGTTTGTTGCTTTTAGCAAATGTAAATTTATATTGCTATCTTATCTTATGTTTATGTTTGATTTGTATTGGTGTTCATAGTTTGGTTAATTAATGTCACATTATCAATGGATATGTAATTTAAAATAATATATTTATCCTTTTAAGGATATAAAAAATTAAAAAAATAATTGATCGGTCTTGGGTTGACCGTAGAACCGGACTGGACTGATTGGGTCAATTTAGGGCCTGTTTGATAACGCTCCTGGGAACAACTGATTCTGTGAAAAATAAGAAGTGTGCTGTGTACTCTACTATCAACATGATCTTCTAAACACTCACATTCTCTTCTAGTTCATAACGTTGGTTCTGAACAAACACAATGATTGAAAAAAATCCTGGAAGTATGCTTTGTACTTGCCCTTTTGGGATCCTATGCATTAGAATTTCTGATATTCTAGAGATTACTATGGGCTAAGTCCAAAACTTGAAAAGGAACTTGGTGGCTAACAGGCAGTCCTTATTACGGCCAGGAGAGCCGTGTGTGGGATAGCATACTTGCCATAAGTTTGCTGCTCAAGTTGTCGAGCTTAGTTCCATAGAAACTAACACTTCCAATGGACAGTTATCTATTTTGGTCTCAAAACTGCACCTTCCCTTTTCCAAAAGGCTATGTGTAAAATCTTCAAACCCATTCTGCCCAATTCCCAGATTTACATTGATGATATCCTTCTCTTCAGTCCTGATGAAGAATCTCATTGTCACCTTTTGACCAAATTTGCTGATATCATCAAAAGACATGGAATCATGCTTTCCCAGAAAAAAATGATTCTTACCCAAAAGGAAATTGAATTCCTTGGCATGCGCCTCAAAGAAGGAACCTACTGCCCGAAACCTCATATTGTTGATGATCTTCAAAAATTTCCTGAAGCCAATTTCACCACTAAGCAAGTTCAGCAATTTCTTGGCATTGTGAATTATCTACAGGATTTTATTCCCCACATCTCTAAAATCCTTAGACCACTTCAGAGAATGCTCAAGAAAGATGCCCTCCATGGGGACAAAAGCAAACCAAAGCTGTTTCTCAGCTTAAACAGACTTTGCAACACCTCCCTCCTTTGAAGATCCCCTCTACAGGAAAACGGATTTTTCAAATTGATGCCAGTAATAAATACTAGGCAGCCATTCTTTTCGAAGAAATTGAAGGAACCAGGCATATTTGTGCCTACAAAAGTGGTCGATTCTCTCAAGTGGAAATCCATTATCATTCCACTTTCAAGAAAATACTTGCAGTCAAGTATAGCATCAAAGTTCATATTCCACCTCATTGGATATCATTTCCTCGTCGAAATGGATATGTCATCTTTCCCTCAGATGTTAAAATTCAAATAGAAGTAAGTTCCTCACCCCCAGTTGCTCCGATGGGCTGAATGGTTTTCCAAATACTCTTTTGATGTTAAACATATTCTAGGCACTAAGAACGTCCTTGCCGACTTCCTGTCCAGACCAAAAGAACCGCTGGAGACAATCAACATGTATGTCAAAAAGGAACCGCTCCTAAGAACATACCGCACCACCAACATCCAAGGTGGTTGGCCAAGTCTCAAGTATCCTACTGATGTTCCAATTGCAATCAGAGATAATGTCCTAACAAAAAAACTTCAAGAGTTTATGTGGGACTATCATCTCCGAATTTTTCGAGAATATGGTGGATTGATGCTCAGACCCGATGGACTCCATCCAGGATATCCATTTATTCATCCTCTCCGATGGTCTCCTGATGATGAATTTCCAGAAGACCTGAAATGGTTATTTTGGTATATGTTTAACTTGTACACTATAGCCATTGAATTCCCCACTGACAAAGTTTTGCAGGTCCTTATCAAAGATGGACGCAGCCAAGAACACAACCAGAAATATCTCCTAGAGATCTTCACATGGTTTAAACCGCTAGCTTACTGGAAAGAACTTTTCAAGATTCAAAATCATTAAGGAAGGCCTGAACCAGAAAGACATACTGTTGTCTTGTTCCACCGACCATGGACATTTTGCCATCCCACCGGATGGGTTTCTAACAAACCTTCTCTTGCAAGCACTTCAACTTACAGGCCCCAAGTCTTTCAAGAAGTGACACGAGTTTATCAGACATTTCCCTACTCCATCACCACTAGCAGGCCTGCCTCTCGAAAACTCCAGAGAATCCTATGCCAAGAAAACCGAGTCATCCCACCAAAAGCATGGCCTCTCGCCCATGCCCTCATGTCCTGGGACCACCTCGAAGCTTAGGATCCTGTGAGAAATGAAATCCAAGAAGCTCTCAATGTCTTCAGACAAAACAATCCAAACTCCTCCACCCCCTATGACCCTTGGGAGGGGTCCGCTTTCACAAGACCCTTTGGGAGACACCCAAAAGCACGGCTCTTTCTTCGATCCTTTCGGTGCTAGCTCCTCTTGCCAACCTGATATGTCGGCATAAGAGATTGAGAATCTCATCCGTGCTTTCAAAAGAGAAAAAGACGGAAGCTCTAGTCCATCAGATGCAGATGAAGACGCTCTACTCAAAGCACAGCTAGCTCATCATAGCTCTGATAATTCAGACTATGACTACAACGCTAGGGACGGAAGAGACAAATAAAAGCCGCTCTGAAATCATTGTAACATGAGGTAAAAATTCACTATTTATAGCCTATCACGGGATTTCTGTAGGACTCCCTATGTGTGTAGCCCATAAGTGACTAGTGTGTTCTTATAATTGTGTCCGAACAAGGCCAGCTTGCCTGCTATTGTCGTTTATATCCTCCTCTGCCTATATAAGAAATGAGTCTCCATTGTAAAAACTAGGGAGTGAAAAATAAGAAGTGTGTTGTGTACTCTACTATCAACATGATCTTCTAAACACTCCCATTCTCTTCTAGTTCAGAACGTTGGTTTTGAACAAACACTATGATTGAGAAAACTCCTGGAAGTATGCTCTACACTTGCCCTTTTGGGATCCTGTGCATCAGAATTTCCGATATTCTAGAGATTACTATGGGCTAAATCTGAAACTTGAAAAGGAACTTGGTGGCTAACAGGCAGTCCCTATTAAGGCTAGGAGAGCCGTGTGTGGGATAGCATACTTACCATAAATTTGATACTCAAGTTGTCGAGCTCAGTTCCATAGAAACCCAGGAGTGGATTTGGAACAGAAATGCGTTTGGTAAATTTTTTGTTTCTGGGAACAAATTTGTTCCGGGGAATAGATTTGGAATAGAATTAAGAAGCAAAAAAAAGTTACTTCTCGCTCACGGGAACAATTCTGAGAATCAAATTTTTTTCTCTCTTTTCTCTCCTCTTTTTTTTCCCTTCCCTTTCTTCTTCTTCTTCCTCTTCCTCTTCCCACCCCATCGCTGCCCCATCGCCACCCTTGAGCCGCCGCCGGCAAGAGGCCAGGCAAGGTCTGGCGAGCTCGCCGGCGCCTCACTAGGCCAGGGCGAGGTCCGGCAAGCTCGCCGGAGCCTCGCCTAGCCACTGGCAAGGCTCGGCCTCGCAGATCTGGGCGAGGCCGAGCCTCGCCCAAGCGACAGGAGGCCGAGCGAGCCTCGCCTCGCCTCGCCCAGATATGGGGAGGCAAGCCTTACCCGGCCGCTACCGGCGAGGCTCGAGCCTCGCGCCGCCCGGGTAAGCTCGAGCCTCGCCTAGCCCGATCGGTGAGGCTCGGCCTCGCCCGATCTGCGCAAGGTGAGCCTCACTGGCCGCTCGCCAGGCCACCACCGGTGGCGGCGGCCAAGAGAAAGAATGGGAGAAAGAAGAAAATTATAACAAAAACTACTAAAATTTAAAAGAATCAAAAAATTTTACCAAATGCATTTCTATTCCCGGAATAAAAATTTTGGATAGTTATCAAACGCCTTCAAATGCTCAGAAATTGTTCCCGGAAACAGAATAAAAAAAAATCATTTCTGAGCAGAAATTGTTCCCGGGAATAAAAGCGTTACCATACAGGCCCGCATGGTAACAACTGATTCTGTTACCGGGAACAACTGATTCTGTTATTTTGTTCCCGAGAGAAGATTTGGAACAGAAATGCGTTTGGTAAATTTTTTGTTCTCGGGAACAAGTTTGTTCTAGGGAATAGATTTGGAGTAGAATCAAGAAGCAAAAAAAAGTTTCTTCTTGCTCCCGGGAACAACTTCAAGAATCTTTTTTTTCCCTTTTTCTTTCTCTTCTCTTTCTCTTTCCTTTTCTTCTTCCTCCCATAGCCTACTGCTGCCCCATCGCCGCCCACCGATCCACCGTCGCCGGCGAGTGGCTAGGCGAGGTCCGGTGAGCTCGCCTAGCCACCGGCGAGATCGGCCTCGCAGATTTGGGTGAGGCCGAGGGTCGACCTCGCCTAGGCGGTGCAAGGTTGGCCTTGCCAGGCAACTCGAGGGTCGGCCTCGCCGGGTCACCGAGAGCCTCGGCCTCGCCAGGCGACGCAAGGGTCGGCCTCGCCAAGCGACGCGAGGGTCGGCCTCACTCGGCCATGGCGAGGCCGACCTTGCACCACCTGAGCGAGGTTGACCCTCGCCGAACCTCGCCCAGCCGGTCGTCGGCGACCACCGGCGGCAACAACTAGCCACAATGGAGGAAGGGAAAAAGAAAAAAGAAAAAGACAAAACACAAAAAAAAGAAGAAATATGTATTTAAATCATTAAAAAATTAAAAGAAAATATTTTGGACTAAAAATTCTAAGGTTTTACCAAACGTATTTCTATCCCGAAAATAAAAATTTTGGACAGTTACCAAACGCCTTCAAATGCTCAAAAATTGTTCCCTGGAACAGAATAAAAAAGAATCATTTCTCAGCAGAAATTGTTTCCAGGAACAGAAGCGTTACTGACATATGTGACAACTTACCAACTGGTCCTATATGAAATTATCAACAGTACCAATTGTGTCAATATTATTAAGGGTGGAACTTTTGCAGGAACCAATGGTAGTCACTGCTTCAATGAGGCCAGACAAAGAAGCCCCGCAAGAAGAGAAAAGAAGAGACAGACGACCTCCTCTCCTTGCCGTAATGTTTGTTAGAAAAGCGACGAATGTGGTTTCCCCCCTCAGCGTTGAAGAGTTGTGTAATCGGATCTATGCTGGAGTGCTCATGGATAATAATAAACTGGTAATTTAACTCTATGAATGATTTGCTTTATCAGGAAAAAGAAACATTAATAAATTACTTACTTTCGTGATTATTTAATTTAGAGATGAGAAATTGGGAGCAAACTTGGGTCTGTCAAACAAATACTCCATTCACATTTTTTGTAAAATTGTTGTTCTGGGTCGACAGAGATCTCGGAAAGAATTGCTTCTTGTTGCTTGCTGGAAACTTGGCATCGGTCTTTCACGATGGGACGTCCTCCAATTTGATCCATGGGAAGGAAAAATGGTAACTATCACTCTTCAATTATGAATACAGAATTTTTTTTTTTTGGACAGAGTACAGACTCATTTACATGGTAGAAAACGCGTCGGTATTTTTTTGTTAAGTGGTATCTATGGATTTCACCATATCTTGAAATGCGTGTTTGAACTAGTAGAAAGAGTAACACAAGAAATCAAGGGATAGGCCCCCTAAATATTCCAAAATTTATTGCAAAAGTACAATTGAATCCTAAAATTTTCGAAAATACAATCAAATTTTAAAACTTATCAAATTGATATAATCAAATATTTTTGTTAACTCTGTCTAATTTGAGCAATAAAAAATGCTGACATGGCTTTTTTTATTATTTTCTTAATAAACACCAATTGGACGCCCACCAAGTACCACATGAAAAAAAAAACTGAAAAGTTTTAATAACAAAAAGGATTTTTTTTGGTCAGTTAACAAAAAAGATAAAAAAATGTTAAAAATTGAGGAAATAATAATATACTGTTCATGGCTTGTGAACATCTAGAACTTGAAGCTTCGATCAGTGACTCTTTTAAGAAGATATTGCTCGTTGTCTTTCATCTCGTGACACTAGAGAATAAACCTTGATTACGTTTTGGACGAGGCTCTTTGCTAAGAATATGAGATCTAACAGTATGCTTTATCGAGCTGAAGCTCAAGCGACCATGGCCTTGAGCTCGAAAAAGCTGAAGTGGCCATGGCCGCGAGCCTGATGAAGCTTGAAAAATGTTCATAAAAACATCCAAGAAGAAGATGAATAGTAATCTATTTTATATTTTTCATTTTTTTAAATTTGCTTTATCTTTAACCTTTCAATTTTTCTCAAACGTGACCTCAATGAGTGAGTAATAAAAAGAACCACATTGGCATCTCTCTCGAATCAAATTAGAGGTACTTGATTACACTAATTTAATAAATTTTATGATTTAATTACATTTTTTGAAAGTTTTAAGAATCAATTACATTTTCGCAACTAGTTTTAAGACTTCTAATGCACTTATTCCAAAAGTTTCGTCTAAAAACATCTTCGTCACTGCATGATTTACTTGGAATTTATTGACTTGTTCTGAAATTTTCGATTGATACGGATGTCTTGGCCAAAAAAAAAAAATTTGTGATATGCGTGATAACGGTCTAAATTCTAGTTAAGCATATATAACATTAATCAATTTTGTCTTTGAAAGTCTCGGATAGACTTGATTTATGTAGATAAGAGGAAAAGTGTCAACAAAAGTCTTAAACCTAAATATTTTAATAATGTCAATTTAGTCTTAAATCTTTTGATCTAATATCAATTCAATCCTAAATCTTTTGATCTTGTGTTGATTAATCATTTTTGACTAATTTTGGCCAGATATTACTAAGTGAATGCTAGTCGGCTTACATGGCACGGCTGCCACTTACATAAACAAATTTTTATATTATTTTAATATTTTTCAAAATTTTGTATTTCTTTATTTCTTTTATTTCTCTTTCCTTTTTTTCCCTTCCTCTTCCTCCAACCGATCGCCAATTGGCTAGAGGCGAGGGCTTGCAAGGGACCTCGTCGGCCACTAGCGAGGCTCTGGACAAGGCTTGAGTCCTCACTAATGGTTAGTGAGGCTGACGAGCTCCGAGGAAAAGCTAGTAGAAGAGGAAGGAAAAAAAAAAAGAGAGAAATAAAATAAAATAAATTCGAAAAATATTAAAATATTATTAAAAGCTATTCACTTTAGCGTTGGCCGTGCCACGTAAGCCGATCGGCATTGAAGTCAATAATATCTAGCCAAAATTAGTAAGAATGACTGAATTAGTATTGGGATAAAATGTTTATGATTAAATTGGCATCAATATAATAGGTTTAAGATTTTTTTGTCACTTTTCTCTGCAGATAAAACTTGCGCTCCATCTATCATGACTAATTTCATTTTAGACTTTTTCTGAGGATAAAAAGACAAGAAAAATTATCTACCGTTTTCATGTCATCATTAACCAGCAAATCGTGGACTTTCAGTTTTAGCGGCGAAGTAGACGCAGAACTGTGGGCGTTCGTGCGTATATCCTGGATAGAAATTTGGGCCACCTTCAAGACCATCATGCTCTCTCCCAAGACTACGTATGAGGTCGCACTCGTGGCGAAAATGGGAGAAGAGAGCACGAGTGCGACCTCATACGTATTCTTCAGAGAAGCCGAAGGGGGAATGGATAGACATCCTCGTTGGTACCTTCGTGACGACTCCGAAGAATGTCGGCGAGATAACCGTAGACTACTGCCAATGCAGACTGGATAGGCGGACTCATTATCAAAGGGATCATCCTTCGACCAAAAGATTAGGGGCACGAATGATAATATTTCTGGTCGAAATTGATTTCTAGAAGGAAATAGATTTTTCCATTTCTATTTCGGATGAATTTACGGCCAAAAACGTTTGATAACGACAAAAATTTCTATTCTTAGAATAGAAATTCATTTGATAACCCAAAAAATTTCACTTTCCTAAGTGGCAGTGGCAATGGGAGGGGCGGTGGCGACTGGCGGTGGCCGGCGGCGATCGACGGTGGGCGGGGGTGGTAGTGGTGGTGAGCAGTGGACGACAAGAAACTCCTTCGGGTGAGAAGTAAGAAAGAGAGAAATAATTTCTGATTTCTATTCCAGAAATAAAGAAGTAAAAAAAATTTGTTTCTAATTTCTATTCCAAACCCATTTCTGGAATATAATTTTTTACCAAACGGATTTATATTCCAAAAACAGGTCTGGAATAGAAATATATTCCAAAAATAGCAACAGAATGGTTACCATGCGTGGCCTAGGCATCGAATCAAGGTATTGTCTAGTGAATTGATTCAGCCCACATGAATATGTTTCTGTTGTTTGATCAAAGATGAAAGTCGCCATGTTTTTCTTATCTAGATGTTGCTGTGTTCGATTAAAATTGCGTAGAGTTTGTAAAAAATACTCGTCGACCACCACAAAATGTTGTTGTTCGCATGAGATTTATACTGTTGGTCGTCAGATGAGCGTACATCATTGTCCTTGCAGTTGTCAGACGATTCACGGCTAGGAAAAGAACCATACTTTTGTATTGTGGAAACAGGCAATCAAACAAAAAATTAAACAGATCAAGGAAATTAATCGGACATTAAATTTACGTAATTTAGTTGGTGTAACCTACGTCCACCGGAGAAAAGGAATTATTCATGATATTTTCAAGTGAGTCTAGAATAATTATTCATATGAACCAAACATGCACAAAAAGGAACTAATGTCCTATCCATTTGGAATACCTCATTAAGTTACCAAAAGCTTGATGTGATGCAGTATTACCTTTGAAAAATTCGAGCTTTTCCCATAAATAATTTTTGTTTTATGATCCCTTTTCCAATTTTCATACTTTGAATTCACATCAATTGATAAATATTCTCATGACAATAATAACTTTTTTTCACGATTATCGCCACAATATTCAAGTTTTAACTTCTGGAAATTTTATGTGCTGATGTAGCTCATTTGAACTTTGGTTAATGCAATTGACGTATGTTTTTTGACCAAAAAAAAAAATAGTGGCAAGAGAAATTATTATCTATGCTATTAGATAAAGCAAAGAGGACAGCCTACTTTTAAGAGAAATGCAATATTTTTTTTTTTCTTGTCAAATTATCCTCGGACGAATGCGTAAATTAATAACTTTAAGAATTTCTTTCATGTATCGTAATTTTAAAATTCGAATCTTTTCAATCTTATAAATAACCTTATCAGAAAAGTTCATAAAATCTTTCCAACCGACTAACAATCTAAATATTTCTTAATAAGTTGATATTGCAAATCTTTCGATCGTAATTTCTTCCACATACGTGCCGCACTTTTTCTAGTTATTTGCAGTAAAGGCATCGGCATTTGTAAGGAAAACTATTATTTATGGCGCGAATGATAACATTTCTGGCCAGAAATTGATTTCTGGAACAAAAATAGATTTTTCTATTTCTATTTCTGGATAAGTTTAGCTAAAAACCTCGTTTGATAAAGACAAAAAATTTCTACTCTTAGAATAGAAATTCGTTTGATAATCAAAAAAATTTTACTTTCCCAAGTAGTGGCGGTAATGGGAGGGGCGGCGGCGGCAGCGGGCGACCGACACCAGTCGGCGGCGCCACCGACGGTTGGTGGTGGGCGGTGGTGATGGTGAGTGGCGAACGACAAAAAATTCCTTCAAGTGAAAAGAAGAAACGAGAAACAATTTCGATTTCTATTCCAAAAATAGAAAAATAAAAAAAATTTGTTTCTGATTTCTATTCCAAACCTATTTCTGGAATAGAAATTTGTTCTAGAAATAAAAAAAGTAAAATTTTTTACCAAACGGATTTCTATTCCAGAAATAGGTCTAGAATAGAAATATATTCTAGAAACAGAAACAGAATAGTTACCATGCACGCCCTTAACGATTAGTGTTTTTGTGCGTGCTAGGCATATGTGAACAAGCTTGGTGATTACCTAGCAACAACGATGAAACGGAACGTTGCAAAATTTGAGAAGAAATTGTTGCCTCCATTAAGGAAATAGCATTGGCAAGATGAAAAATTGGCTTTATAGGAATGGACTTTTTGGGGGAGGGAAACCAATTCCAAAAATTGGCTTTTACATGGTGAAATAGATAAGATTAAGAATTAAAGAATATATTCTAAAGATTAAGAAAATTCGTTACATTGTGATTGAGTTATGATGGAAAAGGATAAAAAAAAATCGAATAATTATCTTATCGGGAAAATAGAATAATGCTCATTTTCATGTGTATGTGTTTGAAATATATTATTCAATTGAACATGAGGAAAATCTATAAAAAATAAATGATTTGAATAATATTTTTCAAAAAATAATTATTTGCACATCTTAAAATAATTAATCAGTGTATTTAAATATCTTCGTAAATGATAAAATATATTTAAGGTGAGGAATTTGAGTGTGGACCTTAGCCCCATTTCAATTTGCTCACTCTTAAGTTCCCATTATACCATTTGGATGATGGGAATACATCTGAAAATAGAACATCAAGCATTTTTCAATTCTTATGCGTATATCAAGGATGTTCCTTTCGGCAATTGTCTAGGCTGGACCACAGTAGGACCATACAGAAGTAGCCAAACCAACTGATTTAGCTAAATCATCATCAAAAGAAGAGGCTTCCTTTCGCTCTCAAGTGCTAGTAGCAAATCAAGGAGCCTAGGGGGCATAAAGTTTATCAAAGTCAGCATCGGGGAAAGCTGCCTATATCATATTATTGATGGGGAAGCAAAGTCCAACAGGCATTACTAGCATGCCCGTGGTACCTCTGAAATCAACTGTATGCATTGAGATGAAAATTCATGGGTTTGGTGTAGTGAAAGAGAACAAGTAGCTTCAGTTTGTGAACAAAGCAAGCATACCTAGGAAATCGAGATTGGGATCCCATTGATATAACTTCGTCCTCAAGCTCAAGGTTTTAATTTTTCACAGTAGTACTCTTGTTGACTTTGGCTTTGCTAATAACTAAATTTGCTTCATTAAAACCCATATTATGACTAGCATTTGCTGCTACAAAATAAACTAACTTAAAAATAAAAATGGGATAACACTCTCGATAAGACATAAGTTTGAGCATCATAAGTGTCTCCTCATAGGAACGTCTAGGAATATGATCAATTACCCTTTGTGCTTTGCGAGCAGACATGGTTTATCTATTTTTATAAGTAATATGGGGGACATTTTTTTAAACATAATTTTTTAAATTATCTATTTTAGACAAACGAAACGCGATCTAGAATCGAAAAGGTAATTTTTAAATTCAATTCATATGGAAATCGAAGCCTAGTCTCAACAGAGTCGTCGTCGATCTTCCTGCCTTTCGTCGCGAAGCGGAAGGAGCCCAAGCACGTTCCGAGAAGTCGCTAAGAAGATGGGCTCCCGGCGGTGGTCCAGCGGTTCATGATAGCTTCCGGCCGACGCGCTTCGCCTCTCGCCGTCCACCTCCGCCTCCTGCTCGTGTGCGCCCTCGTCGCCCTGCGCGCGCCGGTCGCGCACCTCCCCGTCGCGGGCACCTCCGGCGGCAGCTCTACCTCCGCCCCTCGCCGCGACGGCGGCCGCGATCGCGAGATCTCGCGCCGGGGCGACCTCCGAACCATGTCGAAGGCCCGGGTTTACGCCGACGTCAACGTGATTCGGCCCAAGGAGTATTGGGATTACGAGTCTTTCGTGGTGCAATGGGGGTAATCGTCGTGATGATATAGGGGTTTCAGTTTCGCTCGTTTGAATTGTCGAGTGGTGGATTGGTTGAGCTTAATTCAGTGTTTGGCGATGGATAGACGTTCTTGTGGTTAGGCTCTGTGAAGTTCTCGTGTGAGGAGTGATGTTAGTGATGCCTTGTTTCGAATCCGAATCAGCTCGTTTTGCCGAGAGCGAATTTGTTTGTGTACTTTGTGTTATGCTGAGATTAAGATATTGCTGTTTGTCTTAACTGAGGGCGGCGATTCGCATTTTAAAATCACATTAGGATGTTTTCGTCTTGATAATCTGGCTCGATGATGCAGAATTACAAACTTGTCTAGAGAGAGATTGTAGTGTTTGGAACAGTTGTTTAAGTATTTTCAAACATCAAAATTTGAGCACCAAGTTCTTTTCTTTCCAAAGTTCTGGACTTCCCTGTTAAGAGAAATTGACGTTGTATTTCTTTTTACCGCATTACAATGCTTTTTTGTAACATAAAATATTCAATTACTATCTATTTTATCCTTTAACCTGTTCTATGCCATGTGATCTCAGGTTTTCATGTTTGATTCCTTATAAATTGCAGGTCAACACTTGCTGTAGTTGACATGATTTTGAGATTTTCTATGTTATTATCATTGGTGCAAACATTGTTGACGTCAAGATTTTTGGGCTTGTCAGTTGCCATTTGTATATTATGTATCTAGATGGTTATAACTCAGCAGAGGGAATGGAATCTCTCATTCTTCGATCTTTATAGTTGGAACATGCAATTGTTTTTATCCAAATAGATGATAATCAAACATTTTGCTTCATTAGATTTGGAAAAGTATCGATTCCAAGTAAGTGTTAAGTTGATTTGACGACCTGTTCCAGCCAGTTATTGTAACCTGGCAATGATTTGGGTAAAGTTTGAGATTTCTTTCTTTTTCGCTGATGAGATCTTAGGGCTGTTAGTTGTGTTTGATAAGCTTGTGCATGTGGTCTTCACTTTGCATACTTTGTGTCTTTTCTCCTATGCAGATTCAAATTACCTGTTTTTTATCCTGTTCAGTAACCAGGATGACTATGAAGTAGTTCGGAAAGTCGGAAGGGGAAAATATAGTGAAGTCTTTGAAGGAATAAATGTCAATACCAATGAGAAATGTGTAATCAAGATCCTCAAACCTGTCAAGAAGAAGAAGGTGATTTTCTGGTTATCCTTCTACTTGAGTGTATGTAGTCTATATTATTTGGAACCAAAAGATGAGTGCGGTTATTTTTTATTTTTGGGGATTCTGTCTATTATGGTTGAGTTGGTTAGTTTTCATAATATTAATCGATCTCTTGCATGGTCTCTTGATGATTGTTGAGAAGACTTTCATAAGCTCTTGGAGTAACTGTGATCTCACTTGCCTTTGAGCAGATAAAAAGAGAGATAAAAATACTCCAGAACCTATGTGGGGGCACAAACGTCGTGAAACTTTTTGATGTTGTCAGGGATCAGCATTCAAAGACTCCTAGTTTGATATTTGAATATGTCAACAGTACAGATTTCAAAGTGTTGTACCCAACATTGACTGATTATGACATATGCTACTACATATACGAGCTCCTCAAGGTATATTCCTTAATTTCTCCTATTCTTAAAACAAGTCAAGCTTGGATTTCATTTGTTCATTGTGAATGTATGTACACTTAATGTGTTGAGTTCATTTTTTATGATTGTAATTGTGTTGTATGGAAAGAACTACCACAAGTGAACTGTGAGAAGTAAATGTGTTGAGGCTCCATGATGACAAAAAATGGAAGTGGATGTGATTATTCTTGTGATATTGATACAAATAGACTACCTATCTGCTACCAGGTGATTTGTATGTCATGTAGGCATCGAAACCATCATTAAATAGATGTCTTGCTGAATTATGGAAAACATATAAGTCATCTGCTGGGTTAGCATGAGTTTCTGGATCACTGAAATCACGGCAATTTGGGCGCTTATGGATATTTGGTTCTTTTTTTGTGGTTTTGGATTTATAAAAAAAGATTTTTCTTTTTGTTATAGTGATGTACCATCAAATTTTACAAGGATGGCTATTGTGTTGATCAGAGGAAACTGTAAAGTATTGTTTAAGGACTCTTCTCAGGCTTGACTAAAAAAATGAAAGGCATTCTTCTCAGTCTTTATACAAGACTGGAATATTTTTTCTTCTTTAAAGATGTTAAATTGAAGTATAATATAGTTGATGTTTTGGGCACTTGTTTTCAGGATGGTTCTGCAATGTGCTTAATTGACTTCTGTGCCTGTTGGTCCCTTCTGTTAAAACTTTTATTCCTCTTAACCTGTGAAACCCTTAACATGGATTTTCTCTTGAAAAATCAGGTACTAGACTTTGGTTGAAAATATTTTCATCCTCTTGAGCTAGTATAACTAAAACAATTTTTTAGGGAACTGGTTATTCTGTATAGTAAACAATATGTGATTAAGATTTTGTTCCATGCGTAGTGTTTTCCACTTTGTAATTGGGGAACATTGCTGGTTCTACAGAGTCTGACTGTTTCTACATTGTGTTAGTAGTGATAATATACATGCTATTTTAGACAAATTGTAGAGGAGCATACGAATGTGATAAGGGCATCATTTTACAGAGCTATTTGCTTTGAATTGCAGGCATTAGATTTCTGCCATTCTCAAGGAATAATGCATAGGGATGTTAAGCCTCACAATGTCATGATAGACCATGAGTTGCGAAAACTCCGCTTGATAGATTGGGGTCTAGCTGAATTTTATCATCCCGGCAAAGAATATAATGTTCGGGTTGCTTCCAGGTATCCATATAGAGTTCCTTAAGAATTTTCACTCTATGTTTTACTTTCTCGTATTGGTTTTCTTTGAAGTTGACTATTTCATACTTCTCTGAGTAAAAAGTTTCTTAATTGTGTTGTCTGGAGATGTAAATAAGTATTTGCATACTGAACAGTGGAATATGGTTATAAGCATGTTGATCATGCTGAAAACTTGATGTGACGAGTTGCTATCGACTGAACTAATAGAGAGAAATATTTAGCAATAATTAAGTGGAAAATACAAAAAAAAAAGGGTAAAATTCACTTACAACCTTGCTAGTAACTGTTGAGAAGTGTTCTTATGTAAAATTGTTTAACTTAAAGAGCAGTCGTTTACTCTTTAAGCTTTCTGGACAAGCTTTGAATCTTGATGGTACCAGGAAATAGATACCTATATGATGATTATATAGAAAAGGTGTCTCTGATAATGATGTAATGTGGCTCTTTCCATCCTTATTATCCTATCTGTGTGATGGTACATCTTTCTTAGATGATAAAATAGTAAGAAGCCCGCACTGCTTACCACCTCAACAAGGGATCGGACATGCTAATATTAAAACTTCTGGATCGGTATTGTATCTCTTAATTATAGGTGGAAGTATTGCAGTCATTACATATCTTCTAGTATGATCCAGAATTACTGTAAAGATTGGAAATTTTTTCCTTGTTTCTCAGGCACTATAAGGGACCAGAACTTCTTGTTGATTTGCAAGACTATGACTATTCTTTGGATATGTGGAGCCTCGGTTGCATGTTCGCTGGAATGGTCAGAATTCTAGCTTGTCTCCTTTATGATTTTTTTGCTCTTAAAGTGAAGTCACTTGCAATGGCCCATTTTGTCCTTTCTCGTATATTATTTATAATTTCTTCTTTTTCTTTGCAAAATCTTCTTAGATTTTTCGGAAGGACCCATTTTTTTATGGCCACGACAACCAAGATCAGCTCGTTAAAATTGCCAAGGTAAGGACAACTTATGGGCTTCTCTAAAGTAATTGTGCTTATGCATACAAAAACAATTTTCTGGTAGCATTATGCTGCGGTACATCTCTACAGTCTGTTATGTGCTAATAACTAGCATGTTGGTCATAGGAATTGAATAACTGTTGATCAGAAAATATATAATTGGGCATTTGATGCTTGTATGGGGATTATTTTAGGCCATTAATGTTAGTTCCTGCTTGCTACTGTGGTTCTTCATGGTTGAAGCCCATTTAAAGTGTAACTTGAGCAGCTCCTTCTCCTTTTAAACTTTAAAACAGCCCAAAAATGCTTAAAAATCTAAATTTAAAGTTCATCAATTTATCTCAGACACTTAAAGTCACATATCTTAGTGAATCTGAAGGTTAAAGTAGAGCTTTGTTCCATAACAAGGTCTTATCCATGGTAAATTTCTTGATCTGACCAACTATAGCTGCAATATAAGTCTAATGTAAATTGACTGCAGGTTCTTGGGACAGATGAGTTGAATGCATATCTCAACAAGTATCATTTGGAGCTTGATCCTCAACTTGATGCACTTGTTGGGAGGTATTTATTATGAAGAATTGTCTACTATCTTACGTATATTGTCAACTTGAGGCTGGGAAATGTCAACTTACTTTTACATCCAAATGAAAGGCTTTTTGATGATTTTAGTTAATTTTATTGTTCTTGCTAATACAAGAAAGGTGGACATGTATGCAAGCATGAACATTGATTGGATATTATAGTAATTTTGTCATAGGAACCAAGTTGAATTGAAGCTGGAACAGTGAAACAATATTCTAGGGTTATAAAATCCAATGATGTTAATTGATTGAAGAAAAACTTGAGCAGGAGAGTAATCCTGCATTTTGATTCCCTTGTACCTGGTGGACCCCAACAATCAAATGTACATTGTTTCAAAGTCAAATTGAGGAAATATACTCCATTAGAAAACCTAATAGAAGGGTATTACACTTCCGACAGCTACTGAACAGCTTTGATCCATATTATTCTTTGCATTAATGCAGGCACAGCAGGAAGCCCTGGTCCAAATTCATAAACTCGGACAACCAGCATCTGGCTTCTCCTGAGGTCGATTTCTTCACTGATATCTGATGATCTGTGCTCTTAGCAGTTTTGTCTGTTTCTTTATGCTGATCCTTTGAGTGTAATACTATGTAGGCCATTGAATTTCTTGATAAGCTACTTCGCTATGATCATCAAGAAAGATTAACTGCCAGAGAAGCTATGGTAAATATCTGCTAATCTAGACTCTCCCTTTTTTCTCATTCCCGTGCATGTGCAAATTTAGACATGGTCTTTTACCCAATTTCAGTGCATATCCACATGGGCCACATTTTTTCTTACGTTTACAGTACATCATGTTATCCCATGGAAGTGGGGAAGAAAAAGATCCACTTCCAAGAAGGGGTATGGGGAACCGGGTCCCTAAGGCATTATATCGGGAGAATCCAGGCAGCCCGCTATCCCTGCAATGCAAATAGACAGGCGCTGGTAGACCTCATAGGTGGCAACACTCCTGAATTAGAGGAAGGAAACTCAAGGGCCTAAGTTAGATTCATGAGTGTTTAAGGTGTTGTTTCCTTCACCTTAAACATCTCCTCTAACCTAGGGGTATTGCCACCTATGAGGTCTACCAGCGCCTATCTGTTTGCATTGCCGGGACAGCAGGCTCAAGGGAGAAGAAATAGGCGGGAGATCTGCCTTGTAATGAGAGACCCCGCAATGTCATCTCCCGTATTTCTTGGAAGTGGAGAAAAAAAACATCCACTTCCAATGAGGGGGTATGAGGAGCCGGATCCCCGAGGCATTATATCGGGAGAATCCAGGTAGCTCGCCTTGGGGTGACAGATCCCGCAATGTCATCTCCCATATTCCTTGGAAGTGGGGAATAAAAACATCCACTTCCAACGAAGGGGTATGAGGAGTCGGGTCCCTGAGGCATTATATCGGGAGAATCCAGGCAGCCCGTTGTCCTGCAATGCAAACAGACAGGCATTGTTCCATGTGTTTGTATAACCACCTTTCACAAAGATTTCTGTTCGTCTCTTTTCTTTTCTTTTTTGGGTCGGAAAATCTGTTCGTCTTCTTGAACTTGTTCTTGTTTGATAATTTCCTTTTCAATGCTTTTATTGCCCTGTCCTTGTTATTCAAGTCAGTAATAACTGATTATGCCCTGCTGATTGCTTTGTGCAGAACCACCCATACTTCGCTCAAGTAAGGGCTGCAGAAAATAGCTGGATGCGGACTTAATAACCTTTCAATTGGACCTGTGCCTGACTGACTTGATATTTCTATTGGGTTCAATGATTGGGTATGCAGATTATTGTGGAATCAGAGCACCTTATAAGATGTCCTTGTTAGGGCAGCTGATTGTATGCGCATATAGTGATTATACTGTGTGTTAGGCTAGTGGTCAGTCAAGCATAGAAGCCATGTACATCTTCAAGACATAAACAGATGATGACGTGGAGTCGCAATGGTATATTTGCATAATGTAGGCAATAATGTCCATATTCACAGACAAGGAGGCTGATGTGTGCGCTTGTGGGTTGGGGTGGTTGGCTTTTTAGATAGGAACAATTACATATGTACAAAGATCACAAAAGCATAAATCGGTTTGGAGTGGCATTGCTGCTATGTTTGCAAGGATGATTTTTCTTCGTTGAAGTAGCTTGGTTTTTCATTTTTAGCTTTTCAAGACTTGTCTGGCCTTTGTATTGTTCCAGTTCATCTTTCTTCGATGAAAATTTCTGACGACACCTATGAATAGGAGAAATACTCTGATAAATTGGTGATTTAAATGAATTTGCGGTTCATCCAGGGTACCTTCCCTGCCCATTACTCATGCAAGTGATGGGAGGTTCTTTAATTGGATTTCCTCTGTCCCCATTTTTCAAAGCCATCTATCTCTTCTATAAAATTGGTGATTCGATTGGTTTTAATGGCAGTGATCCGAGATCATTTTCTGCTCGATCATTTTTGAACTAAAAAGTGCAGTCTCTGGTCTTCGTCCAATGAATTTTATCAAGCAAGTAGCGCGTATTTGCCGTGGATGAGCTTGCAAAGCTTTTCCTCCATATGTGTTTGCTTCTCAATATGAGGCAACGGAATTGCAATATATTGCCGCACATTTCTTCAAATCTACTTAAACACGTAAGATCATAAGAAAGATTGGATCCTCGAAGGTCTTTCCTCAAAGAAAATCGGTCTGCATTGGAGATGATCAGTAAGCACCGATGAAATAGTGTGGGGGAGAGTTTAAAATTTCGCAATTGCATCTTTTAAAATCTCTCACGCTACATTTGTTTCGCAGAAATGTTATATTTTTAGAACATGTTTTTCAGGAAGTCATTTTCAAGTATGGTAATATTTTCTAGTGTTCAACTAAAATCTAATAAATAACATTAAATTATATTCTATCATTTGGAAAGGAAAATCTAATTTGAGTTTTCTAAATAAATATATATTATTTGGGCATTAGTGACATGTGCATTGATAATTGAGGGACTAGGCACAAGCACTAGGCTCCTCGATGGACCTGAGTGCCATTAACCCTATCTTGAGTGCAGGGACTAAGACATAGGTGCCAAGGTCTTGGGCTTAAGTGCTAGGGACTCGGTCCTAGGCCCAGCCTCGATAAAGCTGGGCTTGGGCATGGGAGATCTAGGCAAGCACACTACGGTCTCGAGCTCGAGTATTAGGGACTCAGGCACAAGCACTAAGGTCTTGAGTCTAGCCTCAAGGACTCGAGCCTAAGCATTGGAGACCTAGGCTTGGGCACAAGTACTAGCGTCCCAAGCTTGAGCATGAGCATGGGTATGGACTTAGGTGTCGGGGATTTGGGCATGGGACCAAAGCACGGGCACCAGGGTCTTGAGCTTGGCCTCTATGGACGTGGGCCAAGGAGCCAAGGGTGCTAAGAACCTAGCCACTAGCACCGAGGTCTCAAGCATGGGCGTAATGTCTCGAGCCCTACCTTCATTAGCCCAAGACTACGCACCAGGGTTTTGGACCAAGCCTCTTTAGATCCGTGCTTGGACTCGATGAACCCCAGTGGATCTACTATCGACCTCTAGATCCAAGCTGAAAAACAAGCATTGGGAGTGTTATGCCCAAGCGTAAAGTTTCACGTCCAAACGCTGATTTCTAATCATATTTTGGAAAATGATTTTTGAATTTTTAAAGAAAAAAATCATTTTCTTGAAGTTAAGCATAGGTTTTCCATTGATTAGGAAAACATATTTTGATAACTAATTTTTCTAAGTGATCAAAATGCCAGAAAATGAGGTAAATATTTTTCACGAAACAAACGAAACCTTAACGTGCTTTTGCTTTGCACCATGGATTATCTCCCTTCATCAAATTAAGTGTAGCAAGTACTTCAGCTAAAGGAGTTTTTGTCAACTACAAAAATCATGATATTAGTCCTAGCAGCCAACGCTTGTATTGTCATCGTAAAAATTTTAAAAATTTAACATAATCATTTTCCTGAAATTAAGCATAGGTTTTCCATTGATTAGGAAAACATATTTCGATAACTAATTTTTCTAAGTGATCCAAATGCCAGAAAATGAGGTTAATATTTTTCACGAAACAAATGAAACCTTAATGTGCTTTGGCTTTGCACCATGGATTATCTCCCTTCATCAAATTAAGTGTAGCAAGTACTTTAACTAAAGAAGTTTTTGTCAGCTACAAAAATCAGAATATTCATTAATAAAAGTTGGATGTTAAATTTTTAAAATTTTTATGGTGACAATACAAGCGTTGGCTGCTAGGACTAATATCGTGAAGGATGAAATCATGAGCTAGAGAATTTTTTAGTGGAGCGTTTCCTTGGTTGCCATCCTAGTTACCTTATTCTAGGATGTATGCAAAAGTAGCATTCGTAGGAAAGAGCAAAAGCAATCGCACACGCTACGCATGTGAGGATTTGGCTTGTTTCTATGGCCAATGGTTGCGGTAGAGAGAAAATCAGGGCGTCAGGCAGTATGGACTTTTTACTTTTTACCTTTTACTTAACTAATATCCCTTATGCTAACTTTTAATTAATCATAATCTGAGGTTTCCACGATATAATATATATGTTGACATGTAAATCATCTTATAAATATTTCATAATAATTCGACTTTTGGCTAATTTCTTAAATTTTGGTTAGGAAACCCAAAAAACAAAAAACTTTTCATATTTTGTTTTTATTCCTTAATCTAAATTTTACTACCGACGCATTTTCACTTTTTCTTCAGCTAGAAACATCTTAAGACTTATGAATGTTGATACATAACACGTATAATATTCGCCCTCTTTTTTGAAATCTAAACACAAGTCTAAATTTTGGCAGGGGAGTAGAGAATTGTATATGAAAGTATACACCAACGAGCATGCTAAACGAACAAGCAAAATCTTCGGGGATTTGGCAGCCAATTTGTCCTTGAAGCTCCTCCCTTGCAGTGGTGTCAACAAGATTCGCCCAAATTGAAAACAAACCAGACGCGGCTCATATTTCCGGCCGAAAAAGACAACCAAAACCCAGAACAGATGAACATAGCAACACCAAACAGGAACTCAAAACTCTCTTAATGCAGGATTTAGCTGAGTTGAGGTACCCATGTGCTCGTGATTGTTTTCCAGTTGCCTTCTCTGTTCTTGCCAAATAATGTGCTTTGGGTCGATTTGTAACAATGACCCAAAATCCTATCAAACCACTAGAAGGCAATTGTTTTTCCTCATATACCAAACCGACCAAGGTTCACTCTCGGGCAGTTCTTCTATATAGCTCTACAGGTGACACAGATGCTCAAGTTTGTTTATTTGTGAACGAAGAGACTAAATATTTCCGTGGTAACTTTATTTTATGTCATGACAATGTCTATCGATGATCCTGAATAAGAAGACTGCTAATGTCAATGACTACACACCCAAAGCACAATCCAGAAGCATAACAAATAGCAAAGAACTGTACGTTAGGAATGTGTTCATCAAGACAAGTAAAATGACGACCAGCAACACTCAATGGCCAACACCAATATATAGAAAGTAGAAAGAACCCGCCCAGAATAGCTCAAAGAACTAAATACTCATGTGAGATGCTGATATAAGAGTCAACAAAATGATAACACTTAACTTGGATGCAGAGAAAATGAGAAAACGAGATCGACCTCCCCTCCCCTCCCCTACATCTGACCACTTTGACTGACACGAACATCCACAACTTCCAACAAGCAGCTTCGGTCCCAGAAGGATTCCTAAACACAATAGTAAAGGCTTTACATAAAAGGGGTAACGTTTCCCCGACTGCTTAAACTTACATGTGACTTGTCATTTTTTAAGATGCGGAAAACAAGCATAAACATCAGTCTTTGGGTGCTTTGCTTCAGCATGCTCCCTGCACTTCACCTCTGATGTGGTGCACATGAATGTTTGCATACAGACCTTACACTGCAATAAACAGCATACGAATAATCAATGCGAAGTAAAAAGTGTGACATGCACAAAAACTCTTTCACAAAAGGATGCATCCACAAATTTGGACAGATGCACGTGCAACTATCACATTGAACACATAATTGCACATATCTATATATCCAATTCATCTGAAGAAAACATAGCAGAAACAAAGTGAACAGTCATGAGTCCTATATCAGCTTCTGAGGTCATGGCCATATTCAACTCGGGTTAGTTTCCATCATGTCAGAGGATCATTGATGGCCATAACCAAGGCAATATAGAGATCCTGGCCCTAACAGTAGTTGATCTGTTGCATATATGATAAGGTTATATAAGAGGGAGAACACGCTGGCTATAGAGTAGAGATAGAATGTTCTGACATGCTACACCCAACAAAATAAACAGCTCAAGTCATTTTGATCGCCCTTTCAGTCGCATTATGCACTGGATAATAACCATCACAACAATTCATCTTTAAACCTTGCCTAACCAATATATCCATGTTATGTGCCTATAATATACACCATGAACCACCCTTTAAAGTGAAAGCCATGGCAATTATCAATGACCATAAGCTCAGAGCAGCCAGGGTTCAAGTGGTCATTTATTGATAAGATAACATTAAACAGTGGGCAGAATATAACAGTACCAGTGGAGAATAATAGACATCACATTATGGGCACAACACCATGACCATGGTAGACCACATTACCCCAATCTAAAATGGGCAGAACTATCTCTCAATTTGGCCAAAATCAATCACTTTGAATGGCTAATCAAGCTCTAAGTAGGCAAAGAAATGTGTCATGACTCTCATTCCACGAACATATAGAAGAAGGCAAGTCATTCAACTAACATATATGAAAGTATCACTATGGTTCACAAAACTTAACAGACTTTGATCCAATAATTAAACGGCTTGTCAGTTCAAATGCCTAGAAGATCAATCTATCGTCATTCGACACATCAGACAGGTCCACAACAAGATTCTCATTGCCCCAAATCTCTCAGCCAATAATTTAAGTAAATATATATAAATAGATCAATCTTCAATTCAACAGCGATACAACCCAGTCTTGCTAGTCTAGCAATCTCAAACTCACTTATAACCCCTCCGCGAAGAAAAAGCTCCCAACATCACAAGCATCGAGGGGAAAAACACCTCGGAGATCATTAAGAACCCAGCAACCCAACTAACAAACCTTCACAGAAGAGAAATCATCAATAAACAAGAAACAGAAAAAACAAACAAACTCAAAGTACCTGGATATTCATGGCTTTCTTGTTAGACTCCAGCTGGCTCCCTGAGACAAACAACAACAACGCAGCAGACAATCGATCAAACCCCACAAACCACATCTAACGAAATCTGCAAAACTACCCGGATTCGCCAAGAAACCCATGCCGAAAGGAACTAATTTCGGGCAAACCCGCTCTCCCAAACCCACAGACCAAGCCGTCGGCGGAGAACCCGACATCAGAAACTAGATCTCGTCCTACCGGGGCTCGTACCCAGATGGTCGACGTGAACAAGAAGGCGGTTTTTCTTGGAAAATTTCTTCCTTTTTCTGGGATTCTGGGAATTTACCT
This sequence comes from Corymbia calophylla, assembly GCA_014182845.1. NCBI lineage: Eukaryota > Viridiplantae > Streptophyta > Magnoliopsida > Myrtales > Myrtaceae > Corymbia > Corymbia calophylla. Next base: position 18,667,834 of record CM024700.1, on the reverse strand, counting down.
TTGGCAGCTTTCGACTTCTCCAAATTCTTCTCCCGGGCCATTTTGGCTTTCTGGCCGTTGCCGCCGCCCATCCTCGCCTCGACGACGCCGCGATCGGAGAGCCGATCCCACCCACCGGCCGAAACCCTAGTTCGCTCGCCGGAGACGAGAGAAGAGATAGAAAGAGAGAGAGAGAGAGAGACGGGAGCTACGGTGCGAGAAAGCGAGAGAGAGAGAGAATTTAAGGAGGCGATTTTCGATTTATTTTTCTCTTTTTTGTCTTCCGGGAATCGGCCGCTGGAGGTGATTTTCCGGGAAATTGATAGGAGAAGAGAAAAAGATAGCGTCACCCACCCCCACGGTGACGGTCCAATGAGGTGCCTCGCCTGCCACCTCTAGAAGGTTCCCCCCCCCCGGGTCGCGGAGTCAGGGGTCAACGGGCCGGGTCTCCCCGGCTGGTGGGCCGAGTATTTATTAGGTAGGGGGAGAAAAAGGAAACAATTTTCAGAAAGTTCGATTTTCATTTTTTTTTTTTTTATAATTTTTTTGGTCCGTATTTTTTTTTTTTTTTTTTTTTTTTTTTTGTGTTTGTTTGCCTTAGAACTAGTTGAAAAAATAACATGTACTCTGGCTAACAAAATGGAAGCAATGTCCTCTTTTATTAATTTGGTGATCCATCAAAATAACGAGGATTGAGGGAAAAAAATTAGAAAATAAATTGTGAAATCGTATATGTGAAATATTATTTCTGATGGGGGTTTTTGGGGAATGTGGAAGAAGATGAGCATCAGTGAAGTATGCTCAAGAGATGGCTGACGGCATGGAGAAAAGAGAAGAGGGATGAGATTTGTTGGGAAGAAAATAGAGGATCATTGATGAGGGATAGGAAATTCACAAGGATGGGACCTCACTTGCACCCGTCACCACTAGATCGAGGAAAATGGCTTCCTTTTTTTAAGAAGGAGAAGTCGTTTTCTTGAATCTAAGCTTGTTGCCTTCGGTCGATGGAAAACATTTTCTATTGATCGGCTAATTTTCCACCGACCCAACATTGGAAAGTTGGAGAATTGGTTTTTAATCGAACGAGCCGACCCGTGCAACCATTTAATCTGAAAATTTAAACTATTAGGGCATGACTCAGGAAGCAATTCCTCTCTTATACTTTAATGACAAAAGTGAGAGAGCATGAGAAAGATTCATCTCAATTCCTTAGGGAGAGCTGCCTTTTTGAATTATAGATCCTCTTCTTAGGTCTTCAAAGACGGCTCTCATCTGCCAAACACCGCTTTGTGTTGGTGCTCTAGCTTTGACCGACGGGTCATCCCTTTCATTTCACGGAAGAGGTTTTGCTGGTTTGGGACGCTTCCTTCCTTCCTTCTTGGCCAGTGCTTTTGAAGTATCCATTTGAATATCTTTTTCAGTGCCCGCTTTCCACAAAGCATTGCCCTTCGTAGCTGCATTAGGAGACATTAGATAGACTCGGGTGATACACTAAGAGAGTCGGCTAGGTAGTATACAATGAAGATTCCCCCGCCTCTCAAACCCCAAATGTTTTCACTCGCCTGTTCAAAGCCTGAAATCACGTCACGGTAATTTCCCAAGGCTCTTTGATTTTATAGTCAGGAGTATGATGAGTTGAATTATGTTCTTTAATGACAGCTTTGAGTCCAACACTTGTTGTAATCTTTGTTTGTGGCGACATGGGTCATTCCCTATAACTCATGAGTTAAGAGACCTCACAACAACAAGGTCTAGTCAACATATTAACCCCGAGAAGATTTTTGTTGTATGGTCAAATACAGAATCAAACTTCTAATTTTAGTTTTCAGACCGAAGAAAAAGAAAGGCATTAGCAAGATTAATATAAGGATCTTTTTAGGAACAAAAATGATCTTAACAATTACCCATCAACCCTAATACTAAAAATAACAACAACAATAAAAGAACATACCCTACCAACTCTCCGTCAAAATGAAAACATAAAAAATTCAAAAAAGGATAACAAAGATTTATGGGAGTAAATCGCACCACCTACTTTTGATAATCCCAGTCGGTCCATTGTAATATACATAAAATTTGGACATGAGCTCTTGAAAAGATCACATGGGGACACGTGTGTCCGACTTGGGTGTGGCACGTGGAACCACGAATGTTGCACGCAGGAGAGCGTGGAAGGAATGGTGTACCACGTGGCGCAACCTCCCCCTCCTATCCGCAGCCCTGTTCTTACCTTAATGGCAACCACAAAATCTGAAATTCGTTGACTATTAATAGTAAAGTCCCGCGCACGCAGGCATATAGACTCAATACAAAAAAAGAAAAAGAAAAAGAAAAAGGAATTCCCAATGAATGCCAGGAGCTAGAAAATTAATTTCCTGAACTTGTTCATAAATTCATATGGTATATTGTTGATAAGTGAGTTTATTCATATAAGGTAACCCTAATCACCCAATTAAATTATTTTATACATCAATTTCCCAAATCAATTTTTGTAACTTTTACATTTCACGGTTGATAAGTGAGTTTATTCATATAAGGTAACCCTAATCACCCAATTAAATTATTTTATACATCAATTTCCCAAATCCATTTTTGTAACTTTTACATTTCACGGTTGATAAGTGAGTTTATTCATATAAGGTAACCCTAATCACCAAATTAAATTATTTTATACATCAATTTCTCAAATCCATTTTTGTAACTTTTACATTTCACAGAAGATATATAAGTGGACAATTATGAACCTTTAAAGCATTATCTCAAGAGGGCGGATTCCATTCTTACTAGAAGTAATCTCTCAAGACCCAGGTCATAAAAGAAGCGTCCGTCGTATTTCTTATTTTCAACATGGATGGTCAAAAGCGGTACTAAATCGGAAAAATTGATGTTGGTTTGCCACATCAAAGTCGGTCCACATTCAATGCATATATAACCTCCGAAAAATCGATAATTGCAAGAGACATGCCAATGGAAGGACCCACCATGTCTTAATCCCATTGCAAATTAGGATACTGAAGCTATAGATTCGCAATATCGATTTGGTAGAGTTCTGATTGTGCTGTAACCATGCCGTGATGTGATTGTGCTGTGAAGTATGCCAGACTCCTTTAGAAAGTGGTCCAAGAAACCGGACCAGATAATATTAATATTTGTTTTGGATTTATTTTAATGAAAAAGATACGAAGTATATCGTCTTTTATTGTTAACAAAGAGGCAGAAAAGAAAAGGTGGTACCGAAACATTCTTTTCGTTTGAGCCTTTATCTTCTTTTGTTGTCGACCATTACACAGAATCGCAGCTGATGGTCATTAGATCCTTTCGGCTACCTATATTAATATCTATCTTCTATTATTTTGGGTCGTAAAGTAGTACTTTCTTTATAAATATAAAATAAATAAAAAAGATCTCATGTTATCAACAAACTAAAATATAAGGAGAAAATACTATTGGTCAAGCAACATGTTAACTTTTATGCATCGGACTAATTTTACCTTCCCAGTCCATAAAAAATTATATATTAAATGTTTTTGCTAAGTGAGTTTAAATATTTGCTTTGCATGACTACTTGTATCGGTGCCAATTGCGTTATCATCACATTATTCGATAAATAAGATTTTTGCACTATTGTTACTATCTCTGGCATTGCCTTTGACAGCATATGCACAGGGCATCTATTCTTTTGAAATTAATAGAGAATGTTGCAATAGTCAAGAAAGTGTGATGATTCGCTGACTCATGTAGATCAAGCATTCAAATGGAGTATTCAAGATGATCATCTTACGAGTTGCAGGTATCACAAAACAATTCATTCTCAAATTAATGTGGGATTGGAAGTATCACAAATTCAACTTATAGCACGGGTTATAGTTTATATCAAATCAGCCCATAAGGTCCGAAAACCATAGTAATTGGCAGGCGGGATATATAAGCCACGTGCTTTTAGTCGATGTACTGCTCTAATAACATTTGTAATAACTAAAGCAATACGTGGAACAAACTCTCGCAAATTCAAGAGTGGCTCTAACATATAATACTTCGTCCCAAACAGATTTAAGAGGTGGTTCCCCTAGAGATGAACCTTGGTCCATTTTTAACTTGGAAACTGCTGGAATCGGCCTTAACTTGCTGATCTGTTTCAAGCCGATTCCTAAAAGAACTGGACATGTACGCGGATTCAAAACCTAGATAATTATTACAAGATTCAATATCACCATCTTGATATTAGAGTTATTCATCTTGATGTTTCGACAAAGTGAGACTTCAATAAGTGGGTCTTCTGGGATAGCTATTCCAACAAAATCCTCAAAAGAAATATTCAAGGTGATAATCGATTGAGGATCAGTTCCACCCATCAATTAATCCAGGGCACGTGTTATCTCCAATCTACCATGTGGCACGGGTTATCACTTGATGTTGAATGTAGTGATGAGTGATTACATTAAAAGTCTTCCAATTTTTTCTAGGATGGGATGCTTTAAAAAAGTAGGATAAGTCCAAATCTTAGCCTCTAACTGTTGCAATATTTGCAATTGGGTCGTCAATTTCTTTTTGTGCAAATGAAGTCCTATAATTTAATTGATTTTTCCAATGATGTGAATTTTTTATCATCGCACAACAAAATAGATAAGAGTATTTTAAATTCTATAATTTAGTCTAACCAAGAAAAAAAATTGAGATATCATTATGAAAGAAAGAATATATTCTTTTTCTTGGTAGATTAAATCTATTTTAGAAGGATTTTTCTCCCTCATGCTTTATAATGTTAAAGTACATCTAACGACCACATTAAGGGAATTTTTTAGACCACTTTTAGGTGTTGAATATTAACTTTCTCAGTGTCATTAAACGTGTTTAATATAACCTCTAATTGCACATAACTTAATCGGTTCTTTTATCGGTTGCATAAACCCTAATCTCCTTGTCGGCAACCTTCGCTCTCCCAAAAGACACTCATTCAAAAAAAACTTCACCTATAGGCTAAGAGCCAGCCTTGCTCTACTTTTCTTTTTCTAGGCCTTCATTTCTTGTTTTTTGTCTCCCAATCTAATTTGTGAATCTCTTTTTTGCCTCATTTGGCATATTCTTTTGCTTGTTGTTGTTGCTTTTCTTTGCTTATCGTGGTGAATAAATCTGTTTGCAATTGAAAATTTTGCGAGAATGTTGTTCACCAGTCCAGATAGTAGGGTGCTTGGGAAGTGGTTCTATGACTTCTTTAATATTTGGCGGAAGTTCTCCTCTCCCAATTTAGGTGTAGATCTAAATTTGGGAGTTTTCTCTCAATTTAAATTTAGATATGAGAGTTTCTTAAATGCACTCAATCTATGGTGGTTCAAAATATTGTTGTTGTTATTTTCATATGGAGATGATTTTGAGAATGTTGAACCTAGACACACACTGCAAACCATAATTTAGAGGGGAAGATCTCAGGATGCGCCAATCACTAATGGTTCTGGTGATTGGCCATTGATTGTTTTTTTTATGCTGAGATAGATCTAGTCTTTTGGGATGAGAGCATGCTTCTAGCGGCAAGCTACACTCTTTTATTTTCTAGATTTTATTTTATCTTGCAGCTCTTTTAGGATTTGCTTTACTTAAAAGTTTTCTACGTTTCTATTATTTATTATCATGATAAATAAATGAAAATTTTCTTGACAAAAAAAAATCATTTCTTTTAAGTGAAAAATCGCTTAATGTAGTAAGGAATGACTTATTCAATTGGTTACTAGATATTAATAATCTTACCAACTACATTGTGAAAACTTTCAATAATATTCACTATTCCATATTTGTACTAAGATTCGTTATTTAATTTCCATCAAATATCAAGTCACATGTTATTTTCAATTTTAGTATAATAAAGTAGAGAAAATTACTAAAAAAGTCTTAAATTTATTATAATTTTTTTTTACCAATCGAGTCTTAAACCTTTCGCAATTATGCCAATTCAATCTATTTAGCCAAATTTGGCTGGTTGACGCTAACATGAATAATTTTTCAATAATATTTTATGTTTTCGTATTTTGTATTCTTTTCTTTTCTTTTCTTTTTCCTCTTTCCTCCTTCTTTCTCTGGGGTCGCTGAATTGAGGAGGTCAGTCTAGCGATCAGCTAGAGGAAGGAGGAAAAAAAAAAAAAGAAAAATATGAAAAGTAAAATATTATTAAAAAATTATCTATGTCGGTATCGACCGGACAATTAGCGTCCACATTAATGTTGGCTGCCCAAATTTGGCTAGATGGAAATTGCGACACCGAAAAAGATTTAGGATTCATTCGACCAAAAAAAAGTTTACGATCGAATTAAGATAATTGTAATAGGTTTATGATTTTTTCGTAATTCTCTCCAATAAACTGGATAATTGAAAAAAAAAAAATGACATGGATTGGAAAGATCAAGTAAGTTGGAAGACCTTATTTGCTTCAGAAAATTAGAAAAAGGTTTGAGCACCCAACTCCGCAAAAGAAAATTTATACTTATTTCATAATTAATCAACCATCACCAGTTCACGATAAAAGAAACTAAATAGCTAGTTACATTTCCGACCATCGCTGCCAAATGGGCCCGCCTGTTTGAGAAGCAACGAGATCAATTTGTCTGCATTGTTTTCGTCCACGTAAATGATGCACGGCCCCATTGAAATTTGGAACTTTTCTGTGGCCATACATTTATTCTTGCACTTAAAAGTTCCTCTCCATTCCAACAATATCAGAACCAGAGAGGATCCTCCTGAACTGAAAAAAATCCAAAACAAGAGAAAGAAAATTCTCTCTACAGGATTTGAAGTTAAACAGCTTCTTTTCTGGAGCTAGATGCTGAGGCTGCATGTGCACTGCTCTCTCAATCTGACACCATGTTGTGCAAGACAAGTTCAATTCGCCAGTGGAAGCTATGGCTCTTGGTGGGTCATCAATAAGCCTAGCAGCACCAAGAAGCTGCTTAGAGAAATATCTCTCAAGGCCTTGAAGGACGAGACGAACGGTGGTGGCGGAGGCAGCGTTCCGCCGGGGAGGAGCTGGGAACCCGGGCTCGAGATCGCGGTCCCGTTCGAGCAAAGGCCGGTGAGTTTAGATTGGTTGATGCTTGATTAAATTGTTAAAGGTTGGGAGAAAATTTTGTTAAACTGAGTGTTTTGACCAACAGAAATATGACAAATTGAACACGAGACTTCCTGGCGTCTTGTTACTTATAATTTACTGTAAAAGTTCAAGCTATTAGAGAACCTTGCATCATGTTACTTAAAATTTTGAACCTTAGCATGTATTCTCTTCCGATTTAAGCAGCAAGAGCGGCATGTTATGAGGATGGTCGATGCTGTTGTAGCAATATGACACACATGACCCTCGCTTACTACTTGAAGTGGTGGCGCTTTGATTGTGCAGATATGCTATGTGTGTTCAAAGAAGTTTGCTCTGGGAAAGGCTTGCTTAGATGCGAATACATGAATTGCCTGAATCAACAAGATTTTAGTGTTTTGGCATGAACCCGCTTCCAACTTGGACAGAATAAAAGAACTAGGTTCAGTAATTTAATGGGTTGCTTGCGTACTAGAAACAGAATTCTCTGTTCTAGTGGCATAACTGTGTTACAGCATAAAAACAGTTGCAAAGGGCACCTTGTGTCACATGGTTATATGGAAGTGGAATGGGAATTTGTAGGAGGTCTTCATCACACTGATTTTGGTTATCAGGTGAATGAATACTCGTCGCTGAAGGATGGACCGTTGTACTCGTGGGGCGACCTGGGACCAGGGGAGCTTTTCCTCAGGCTCGGGGGTCTCTGGTTTGTGACATTCACAGTCCTTGGAGTGCCGATTGCAGCTGCCAGCTTCAATCCTGCAAGGGTAACATATCGTCGAAGTCCCTTTGCATGGTTCATTCCATTTTCACGTCTCTTGTTTCTATGTCTCTAGTTTACCATTGGAAAGTCAATCTGACGATGAAGGGAGCATCATTGCTGCTACGCATATACATCATTTTTAAATTGAAGACTTTGTACTGAGGCATTCATCTCGACCTCTGGCAGGAACCTTTACGATTTGTGCTTGCAGCAGGAACAGGAACTCTTTTCCTCGTGTCGTTGATTATCTTAAGAATTTATTTGGTACGTTCTTCTGGTTACTTCTGTCATGATTTGGTATTCTTCAAGCTTCAGCTAGCTGATAAACAACCTAGTGGAACTGCTCAGAAGATGAGCAAATCTTAAGCATCCCTGTTTGATGTTCTAGGTGCGTTTTGAATGGCAATACATGGATGTCTGTCTCTCTTTTAAACCCTTTTCTTATCCTTTCACACTGATAATTTGAGAAAAATAGACTTGATGACATTCCCATGCGGCCCTGGATGAAGTATACTAGCATATGAAGCTTTCTAAGCATTACCTGGCAACGATTTTAGAGACTGTAGATTGGAGTCGGTAGTTGGAAATCGAAGGAACTCGAAGGGCCTTGAAGTTGTTAATGCCAGCTTCTGCTGCAGGGATGGAGTTATGTTGGCGATAGGCTTTTGTCGGCAGTGATACCATATGAAGAGAGTGGATGGTACGATGGACAGATGTGGGTGAAACCGCCTGAGGTTGGTGCCTTCGACTCCCATGCGTATTTCCTCATGATGTAATTTTGCAAAAGCAAATAAGAGGACCCAAGAAGACAACGAAAGCTAATTTTCAGAACGCTTCAATTAGATTGTAGCGCTCGACAGATAGACCCTTGGGGTTGCCTGTAATTTGAAAGACAGGTAGGTAACTAAAGAAAAGGAGATGGATGCTTATCAAATTGCAGATACTAGAATGATTTGTTGAGTGAGTAGACTGATGCATTTATCGCGTGCATTTCTGCAGATCGTTTTTGTTGAGTGGGTTATGAGGTTTAACAGCTCTAAAATGAAATGGTCAAGCCAAAGTAAAGGAATTAAATTGGCCAACGCGAGTGAATCTTCCATGTTTCCTTATGAACAGAATTCTGTCCTAGGATGTGTGATTAGCCAAATGTCCTAACTAAAGAATGACAAGTTTGATTTCAACAAATCAGAGGAGAACTTTATCTTGGCATTTGAAGAGATTAACACCAGATATACAAATTTCGACAAGAGATTTGCTTGTCTTGTGCTTCGTATTCTTTGGGCGTGGTTGTGGTCGTGAACTGTAGATGACTGTGAATAAGCACAGCCGAGTACATGAAATTTTAAAGCAGAAAACGTGGTACAGGCTCATGCTATCTATGCTGATTTCTGTAATCTTTGTTTTGAAGGTCCTAGCTCGTGACAGGCTTCTAGGATCATACAAGGTATACCAGACAATTAATTTTCTTGATATACAGCTCTTCCTTGTAGTTCGATTTTCCATGGTGAGAGAGTGTGTATTCAAGGGACTGGTATCATTGCCTGTACATGTTACTTCCTACTCTTATCATTACATGGTCAAAACTCAGGTTAAACCACGATCGGTACTCTTATCAGTCACTCTATCATAGTCTCATGTATGATTTTATTTCTCCAGGTCAAACCGGTCGTCAAATTGCTGAAGCAAACATTAGTCGGAACAGGGGTGTTGCTAGTATCATCAGTGATGTTATTCATGTTTGCCACTCCAGTTGAGGACTTCTTCAAAGGCACATTCGCATCGAAGGAGAGCCCATCAGCAGTGTTTCCTGCTTCAAAGATGAGCTCAAAGTTCGAAATCAAGTACATATCAGGAGCCTTCTATCAATTCTTCATTTTCTGCTCAACTTACTATCTCATCTCTTAAAGTTCTCACACAACCCCGACTGTTTCATCGCAGGAAGGAGGAGTTACTACGATTGCCCGTGGAGGTAAAGGCTGATGACGATCTAGCAGCAGCTGCAGCCGAGGCTGCTGATGGTAGGCCGGTCTATTGCAGGGATCGGTTTTACCGTGCATTGGCTGGTGGACAGTACTGCAAATGGGAGGATCTAGTCAAGTGAAGTAGCCCCCAGAAAGGGGTTATCCGCCTATAGTGTACTTTGATTTTTCAAGTTCATTTCTTAAGTTCGGTGTACTCACATTGCAGAAACATGATAACGTGACAGCAAGTCTCTCTTCCTCGTCTTAAATGGGTACTTAGAGCAAGTAAGAATTCGAATTCAAGCTGTGAATGGACAGAACAACGGCGCTATCGGAAAGCAGATGCGACGCAATATAAATAGGCTAGCATACCTCGCGTGTCAAATGATTATTATGCTTTCGTCTGATGACTGCTTTGGTTCAAGCATGCCGTATGAACAGCTAAAGCCAATATGGCTGCACAGGACAGGCACGTATGGTTGATGAAATCTTTGGTCGTTTTTCGACATTGAATTTAGCCGTATTAGCTATTTTTGCCCCTGTTGGTATAGTGAATTTCTACTCCTCCTTCGTGTATAGACGTAGGTTAGAGATCAGACCAGGCCATGTTTGCATGTCATGCATTCATCCAACGTTGGAGTTCTTGAGGTGGTGATCAGTTTTTAGTCTGGTTGGTCTCATCCAGTTCCTAGGTGGGATTATGAACTAGACCGAGAGAACCAGTTTCGAATTTTTGGGATCAGGTTAGTCAATGAAACAACAAGCAATCAAATATTCACAGCGCCACTACCAATTTTTTTTTTTTTTTGGGTCGAAATATTCCTCGATATTCATTAAAATTCAAGAGTTCTTAAACATAAAGCCCGACATAGGGCCATCCAAGCTCTTTGTTTTTGGGCCTGAAACAATGGGCCAGCGAGATGGACCTAAACTGGGCCATTCGAATCCGGGCCTCTTCAATGAGCAGCTCTAGCTCCCACCACATCTGCATCTTCCCCTTCAGTTTGTCCCCTGCTTTATTTGCATGACTTCTCAAGTCCTGCATCTAATGAGAGAAAAATTATCATTATCTGTACACGCAACCCATCTTCAATGGATTTCTCATTTTAAGTACGCTTATCTAATAAGAGGGAAAATTGTTCAAAAGTTTTAAACCTATTGTATAGCGGTCAATTCATATTCAAATCTTTCCATTGTGTCGATTTAATCCTAAACCTTTTGACCGCTTGTCAATTTAGTCATAAACCTTTTTATTATGTTAATTTGGTCTTAAACCTTTTGAGATTTTGTCAATTTAATCACAAACCTATTTTTTGGATAACTGGTCAAAATGATCACATTGATAAATCGTTCGAAGTTTGGACTAAATTGGCCAGTCGTTAAAAGATTTATGACTAAATTAATACATTGAAATGTTCTACAACCGAATTGGCGGTCGTATAACGGGTTTAAGACTTTGTAGACAATTTCTCCTCATTTTTGGTTCAATCCGAGCGAATTGGGTCGGGTTTTATGATCTGCATTGATATGTTTTGTAGCTAACTTTTCATTTATAATATTGGCTATTTTCTTACATCTTTATCTTAATTACCCATTTGCCTCGGTGGACGCACGTAGCAGAGCATCTTGTACATTGATCCCAAGGATGTTGACCTCGTGAACCCACCGTGTAACACATTCGAAACAGACAACTACATGTGATTTAGCAACACCTTCCTCGGAAAAAAGGGAAATTAGGAAAAAGGCCCACCTAATTGTAGACAAATCCTCGAAAGTTACTTGCTTTATTATTATTATTCATTGATTTTGTAAAGTCGAAGTACTTCAAACCCTGTTAGGATTCCTTTTGGTCTTTGCCTCTTCAGTTATAGGCCCTCCTTTTTTTTATTTTGGCAAAAGGACACTTTTGCTTTATCGCGTGAACCTCGAGGGTCACTTTAAAAAATGCACACGCAAAAAGAAAATAAATAAATTTAAAAAGAAGAAAGGAAAGAGACTCTTGTCTCGTAATGATTAGATGTGTGCAACCGGATCGAGTTTATCCGAAACCCAGACCGGACCATCCAAAAAATAGGATCGAACCAGGTTAATTTTTGGGATTCAATTGGAACCGGTTTTTACCCTGTACTAAAAAAATCGTCTTTTTGTATAATGCCTTTAAGTCTTTGTCTTCAAAGAATTGGTAAAAAAAAAAAAGTTTCTCTTTGAATCAAGTTAAGGGAGAATTGTTTTAAAAGAATTGTTAAAAAGAACTGTTTTTATGCAATGTTTTTTCTTTTTTAATGGTCTCACCTTCAACTATTACTATAGTCGCAGAACAAGTATTACTAATTATTGTAGCACTAATTAAAACATTCTCAATCCAACTCAAGAAAAATGTTATCTTAATAAGAGCTCCATTACATACACATGAGCAAACACATTAGATCATATCAAAAGCATTTGTGGGAATGAGACTAATATTAGATCCATATTTGTTGATAATGTTTATGCATCATTAGGATTTTTACTTTGTCTTATAATGTTAAGAGGATTACGTTGTTATTTTTTCCCTAATTAATGTAAAATTTGAAGCCGTATAAGATATCGAATGGTTGCAAAACAGGTTTCAATGAAAATAGGGTTGACCTTATTTTTGAACCGGAAAAACAGGGTCGGGTCCAAAACAAGTCCCATAAAAATAGGGTAGGGTGACACGTGGTCCAAAAAAGAGGAACCTAGGTTATAACGGGGTTAGGTGCAGTGTCAAGTGCGGATCCAACCCACCCCCATCCAATCACCCCTAGTAATGACCTACAAGAAAAGTTCACAGATAATAATATTAAATATAAGATATTAATATAGATCCACGATTTAGTCAACATTTGGGCGTTGTGCTGTTTGACTTAAAAGGAGAAATTTGACCAGGTAAATGCTCCCGTCAACATTTTCCCACACCAAAGCCTTGTCCATCGCAGTAATTATAAATTTATAATAACCAGCGTTGAATCTGTGCCTTCGACACGATGAGAATAGTAAACATGCTCTTGTGTAATTGAGTATTGATTAGGGTAAAGAGGAAATCATACATAAAAAAAAAAGGAATTCAATGTTGGAAATTTCCTATAATGGGCTTACATTAATTAATCAATTTTCTATTTTAAATAATCGGGTTAATGGATATTCCAATATATGTTAAACCCTCAAGTGATCTTATCGAATTGGGTTTTGGCATCTATTAATTACGGGCCTAGTTGAAGAAGAAAGTGTAGGCGGTGTGTTTAACGAAGCGTAATGGGAGGGGCCCAATTGACACGCTGTTGATTAGGGTTTCTTGGAGTTCCTCTCTACCTTTATAAAAGGGTAGGTTATACCTATCGCCGCCGAATCCCATAAAAGGCTAAACCGAAATAGGTCATAGAGAGGAAGATCCTAAGATACCGATAGATCACCGATTACATCGGTTTGATCTATTTTTCATCAAGTAAGTTATGGCTCAAACAGGTATATTCTAATTCCGCTATACATATAAGTTTTGGTGTTTTACAATCATATATGGATTTAATTATTCTTGATTAATTAGTTATTTATGTAGAGAAATTTCTACATTCGAAAGATGACTTTTGATCATCGGTACGGTTTATTTTTTTAAGACCATATTAATATATTATGATGGCATGCCAAAAGGGGAAAAGTGCTACTCCTAGGCTTGCGATGCACTAGAGAATGCAACTCCATTCGCGATGCTCACCTTGCTCTCTATGAAGACACTTCTCTAAAATTCAGGCTCTTAAAATCGGGCTATCATGCAATTCGTCATAGAAATGACATTGAAATTATGTTGTTAGGCCGGGCTTGCGCAACAAATTCAGCTCACAAATAAATGTAGATCTTGGTCGGCGTGTGTGCGGTCCAATTAACGAAGTAGGAGGTGGGCATCATTTAATTCGCTCAATAGACCGTGACGAAATTCCCCACTGACCCACCCTTGATTCAAGGAAACGCTTTCGAGGGCGGCCAAGTCTTATTAAGAGTTTCGATAAAGTAATTCCATATTGCTTCGAGAGTTACGCGGAAGACATAATCAATTACCGAGAGACGAAACAGAGCACTCGAACATGTACTTCCATCTAGAGTCGTATTCGAATTTCCTTCTCTCTCTCTCTCTCTCTCTCTCTCTTTTTTTAGGTTTGTCAACCTAACTTAAAAGTGAAGAAACTATGGAGAAGCTTCGGAGGTGGAGTTGAACACGGAAGCAAAAGCAAACAGCCATCGTGCATCATCCCTTTCGATCGAGCATGTCTCGTCTTCTTTATTAAAATGTGCATTACAAAAGCAATTTCGGACCGTTCGGGCAACTTTATCTGTACATTAGCATTAAAGTAGCAAGGCATGACGCTTGCCAAAGATAAAATAACTTCTTACTTTTTCTTTTTCTTTTTAATGAGTACAAGAGGCTTCGATCTCCGGGGAAAATGGACTCGGTTTGACGCTTGAATGAGAATTGCTCTTTTTCTATTTTTTATTTTTATGGCGGTTGGGGGTTTGATAAAATAAATATTTTCCTTGATAAACATGCCAAGGGAGCACGACTTTGCAAAAGAGAGGTTAGTGTATGCCACGAGTCATGCGTAGTATATTGCCATGATAGGTTGCTTTATATTTTGAAGAGAGTAAAAAAACTAGTCATGTCTATTTGGTGCAACCTTAAATAAGATCGAAAAATTCTGGAAAATCCTCCGTAACTCACCACTTCCGACACTCCTTTTAGTGCTCCGAATCTACCATCTCATCCGTCGCCCATCTCAATCGCCTTATTCATGATAGTTGTTGTCTATGTAAACCTTGTGCGAGAGTTTTGGTGTTCTTGAGGAATCATAATGCAACCTAATCACACATCTCTGATCCCCCGCGATGCCGGTAATTGAGAATCCATGGTATTATCCGAAGTCATTCTAAATGCGGTTTCAATGGGAATTTGGAGTTTGTTTGCCGATACTAAAGGATTTGCCTTTCTATGTATTCTCCTCGTTTATAGGAAAACAAAATTACCATGTTCACTATCTTTGCAAAAGATCAACCTAGAAGACATGACATTAATGTTTGGTTAGTTCGGACATCGATGTCATTGTTATCGAATGAAACATTCTTTGGCCAAAATCCTTTCATTAGTTTGGATATCCAAATGATGTGATTAGGTTGCATCATGATTCCTCAAAATCATCCTTAGCCATCAAAACACAATCGTCTGGCCAGCAATGATGATCAATGGTGATTGGAGGTGACGAGGATCGCGTGATGGTTGAAAGTTTGTCAAGGTGGGGGTCCTCACGTAGTGGCCAATGAATTAATATCCGAATGCGTCACTCCATCTTTGGAAGATAATGGAATTTGTTAAGGTACTTATTGATTTATTTATCCTATTTGGGTTTATCCCATCTCTATCTTAGATTTGTTATCTAACATTTTAGCTGGATTTGTTGTCCAATTTGGATTAAGAAACTATAAATTGGAGGTTCATATTAGAAAGTTCACTCCAAAAGTCTAAACTAATAAGTGGAGAGAGACCATATTTATCAAGGGTGTATGTAAACTTCCTAAACAAGCGATCATGGATATTTTCATTTTTCTATAGGCTTTACATTGAGTGAAAGTTAGAAAGGTTGTACTAATAAGTGACACTACAAATTAGTCAGAAGTGGGCATCATGCATTTCCGGCTGGGCCATGATGGATTTCAATGATACCTTCAATCCACTAATACTTTCGGCATTTTTTGTAGCATGTTTTACAAAAAGCAAAAGGGCATTATTCAATTATTACCATAGTGCCACATTATATGAAAAGTTCAAACAATGTTCTATGATTACAATGACCTTTATAAGTCATCATGGTGGTAGTATCCTAGGTGAGAAAATTAGGTCATGTGGAGCCTCTTGATTTTAAGGGCTACTGTGATGAAAATTCTCCTTTTCCTTTTCCTTTTTCTTTTCCTTTTCAAGCTTATCAAACATTAGCTTGAAGAGCACTCAAGGGAGCTCATTATTGCTTGCAATTGCTAAAATATCATATTTCATCATCGCAATAACTGCCTATTGATTGAGCGGAGCCGCACGCTCGGTTGCCGAAGATATAGCTCTTTTTCAGTTGGAAGGGGGAACCTAGGTAGATGTAATTAAATCATTAAATTTGCTTAATTATCAAAAAAAAATTATTAAATTTGGCGAAGTGTTCGAGCTAGATTATGCTGCTGATTCTACTAATTAATTGATGCCGATGACTCGATACTCTCGATGCATGCATGCATTTGACCTAGCTACTAGACGCACATGCATTGCGTTCTACAATCTACCAATACATATGGGTTTGTATTACAAATTACATGCGTTAGTATCACCCAACCACATGGAAATAGATAATGGAA
Organism: Corymbia calophylla; assembly: GCA_014182845.1. Lineage (NCBI taxonomy): Eukaryota > Viridiplantae > Streptophyta > Magnoliopsida > Myrtales > Myrtaceae > Corymbia > Corymbia calophylla. The sequence continues at coordinate 18,651,657 of CM024700.1, read as the reverse complement.
CAAAAATTTAATGATACAGATATTTTATAAGCCTAGAAATAAGAAATAAGAAAATTAGTTGTGAAGCATGTGAGAGTATGGACCGAGAGGTCCGCTACATGGGGTAGTTGGCAAAATATCTTGGAGCAAATGGGAGCATCCTGAGGGACCAAATTGGCCAGGGATCTCTTGAAACTAAGCATCCGAAAAGTGGGATTGCGTGGACGAGTGTTCCGAGACATTTGTTTAGACTTGAAAGCTTAGATAAAGGAAGTCTTGACGTTGAAAGAATTGTTTCGACACTTCATGAGAAGAAATCACGCATTAGAAGTTGCGATCTATTGTCGTTGATTTACCAAACAAGATGTGCTTTTAGGGTTTTGTGGGCCAAAAGTAAAAGCAGAAGAAAGAAAAGAAAAGCATGGGTCCCTTTTATGGTTGTAACTTTCTAGATGTTGTCGTAATTTACTTGAAGATATTATGAGATCGATCTCACTTATAGGTAGTAAATTTTCTTTATAGAACATACTTTACCTCTAATTATTGTCAGTCATTTGCACATGTAACTAATGTCTTACCTTTATAAATAGTAAATTAACTATAGAATTTGTAACGTATAAATGTTAACATTTACCAATTAACTAATGGCATGGTAAAAATACCTCAAACTATCGTAAGTGATGGTGCATATAATTAGTAATTATCCTCAACAATGATAATTTCATGTTACGCCCTATAAATTATAAGTTAGTAAACATCCTTCAAATGTAGTTTACCTCAAAGTCCCCATATATTGAATATAAAAGTTAATGAATTTACATGAAAATTGTAGGCAATATTAATATATCGTGAAATATTATATTCCTAATGTTAGTAACCCACCTTCATGGTCGAGGCATTCTTTTAATAAATTGTAAACTTAAAAACGCAGTGAATGATCATTTTCATATCCATGATCTTCCTTAATAAATAGTAACATTGTTGATCCAATAAATAGTCGCTTATTTAAATTCTCTGAAGATTATATTACTTTTAAGATGATCTGGCAATTGAAATTTTTTTTTGTTCATTCTATTCGAGTCATTCAAATCATACATTCGTCCTGCCTTCGTTCATTGTTAGACTAGATCACAAAATTTCTATGTCTTTCAAAAGATTCAAGAGATGAAGTGATTCATACGGTACGCGAGATGACGAGTGATGCGACAGATTAGATGGTTTAGAATTCAGTGCGGGGAAAGTCTTCCAATGGCCTGGCGCCACCGGATGTCCTGGCCAGTCAATGAAACAGTTCAAACATGCCCATAATTGCAAGCACAGCAGAGCAGCGATGGCCTGATCCGTCTGCAATTGTGGCTGATGCAGCTGGCTGAAGGGGTGACGCAGAAGTAGGTTTCGAGCTTCGAGCTTTCTCAATTTGCAAGGGGCCATAGTCAAAGAAAAACAACATTGAATGCTCCGTTTCGGTCCTTTTCTAGGGCTCTAGAGTCATTGTCATTTGCTCTCTCTCTCTTTCTCTCTCTATCTCTCTCTGTGGTCACTACTTCCCCTGTGATTTTTGTGTGCATCTTCAATGGATGGGAGATGGAGACCCCAATTTGCAAATAAAAATTGTGGAGGCATAGCTGTAGACATGAACAATGTGGGGTTGCTTGCATATACAAGTGGGGATGGATTTGTAAGGTGTAAATTGAATGAAAGATGGAGATACTCCTATCTTGCTTGATCCAATTTGTCGATTATTGTCGCCAACTTTCGCTTATAAATGTTGTTTCAATCACTTACGTGCTCTTCAGGTAACGTGTCTCATGACTTCTTTTTAGATGACAGATCAAGTCAATCTATCTCCTTAAATTGAGAGGACAATTGTTTCCATAAGAATATTAGAGGATAGGAAATATATGAATTAGCGACTTTACTTTAACTTTATGTTTACAGTTTTCAAATTATAAAAACGTGTGTTTGTTTATATGAGATCGTTTGCTCTTAATGAAGTAGAGAACTAAATTATGCATCATTCGCTTCATTCACACATAAATTCGTTTCCAGACTACTAAGCTACCCCCAAATTTGATACCTTGATTTGCATTCCTCACATCTTTGGGGGAGTCATTAGAAAATGGTCTTCAAATTTTCTTCGTCACAATTCACCTTTTATAGAAAATTATCCCTTTTCTTTGGGGGAAAATGGAAATTACCTTGTTTTTATTCTGTTGGTAAATATAGAATCGAGTCTTAGTCTATCATCCCTCATCTCGCCTCACTGGTGAGAACTTCCAGAAGGAAAAGAAGAAGAAGCAGATTCCCCCTTAGATCTATCCACCTCACCTCACACAACATTAATCTCACCTAAAATAATGACTAAATTATTATATATTTTTTTGGTGGGGGGGGTGTGTTGTTTTCCTCAGGTATACTTCCTTCCGAGAATCTTCCGAAACCCTAACTCACTTTGTTTAAAAGGAATTATCATACAAGATAAAATAAGGAAGAAAAATTATAAATTGGCAACCATTTTCTTAATGCTGATTAATAATCGACATCATCTACCACAGCAAGTAAGAAGTAGGCAGGAAATGTGGGGGGAAAGAGTCATTGTGATTGGCAAACATTTAAGAAAATGTGGCAGGCGCAAACCCAGTGGAGTGTCTTGATGTTTGTCTAACCTACTGGAGACAAGCAACCGAGAGAGCTTATGGGTTGGAAGAAATTTTCTTAATGACTTTGATTAGAGTCTATTTTAACTTTTATAAAAATGCCTTGAATCCAGATAATCTATATGGACTTTATTCCAAATGTCAGCCACACAAGAAACTTCCCTCGCTTGGACCATCCATGTACTGCAGTTCTTTGTTTGAGTCTATCTTCATGCTGAAATTAAAAATTAAGAAAGGTACCATTCAATTATCCACATGGGATGTGGATATTTTAATTAGAGATTCTTGGCTTCTCTATGCTTGTCGGGACCATCACCGAATCAGTTCTTAGACTTATTATACAAGTGTCAGTTCGATCTTAAAACTTTCCAATTTTGCCGATGTAGTTGTGTACTTTGGCACTAAATTCCTCATTCCAGCTAATTGTTGCTGGAAAACTGCTAATGTGATATCTGAATATCGCCGACCGTCCTATGTGACATGTTGAAGTAACTTTACTTAAGATTGAGGCATGCGTGGAACCAGTGATTTTAGACACAGGAAATTTATGGTTAAGTGTATGGAAATTGTAGGTGTGGGGATGGTTGTCGATGGGTAAAATGCAAATGTAGAATAGATTACTATCACTACCAAGACTTGAAGGATGCACCACTAACTAAGGCTGAAGATCAATATCGATGAAGTTCATCATTAAGGCTTAAAGGATAAGCCACCCGCTAAGGATATTGAATTTAAGATAGTAGAAGCTTACCATCAAGGTTTAAAGGAAAACCACAGGTTGAGAGTAAAGCACTTCTTAATTCACTACTAATGAGTAATTTAGGGTGCGTTTGGTAATATTTCTACTCCTAGGAACAGTTTCTTTTGAGAAATAGTTCTTTTCTATTTCTACTCCCTAACAATTTCTGGGTAAAGTAGAGCGTTTGGTAACTACAAAAATTTCTTATTTTCGGAATAAAAATGCGTTTGGAATCGACAAAAAAATTGTATTTCTTTTTTCCTCAATGGCGGCGGCGGGCGGCCGCCGAATGTCGATTGGCGGCCGTCGGTCGCCGGTGGCTGGCCGCCTCGCCCCGCCGGTTGCCGATGACCACCCACGCCCCACCGGTCGCCGGTCCCCTCCGATCACGCTAGGTCACCGGCCGCCAAGTGAAGGCCGACGACTAGAGCAAACAGTGGCGGCCGGCCACCGGCGAGCAGGTGGGGGTGGGCGGCGACCAGCGGCGGCAGCGGGCGGCGGTGGGCGGGCGGCGGCGTGCTATAGGCTGTGAGTAGTCCACAAGAAATAGTTTCTAAAAATTGTTCCCAAGAATAAGAAGCTAGTTTTTTCTACTTCTTATTTCTATTCCCAGAAACAACTTTCTACTCCCGGGAATAGAAAAATCAATTTGCGTTAACAAACGGATTTCTGTTCATTTTCTATTTCAGGGAACAAAAGAACAGAAAAACAAAGAAATTAGAGCGTTACCAAACGGAACCTTACTCTCCAAGGATAAAGAAATCGAAATAGGAGTTATCCACTCTCGAAAAATATCCATTCACATAGAGGCAAATATGATGTATTTTCACTCATCCAAATCATCTGTTTTGCACTTCGAGATTTCACCTCTTTATATAGAGGAACTAATGCATAGGATATATATTCGACATTAAAGACATGGGAACCACCAACTAATAAACACAGCCAAGCTAGAAAACACAATAAATTCCTAGGAACTAGAAAATGCGTTAAAACACCTAGAGACTTGAACTTTGACTCTTGAAACCTATAACACAATAAGACTCATAAATCTAGGATTAAAGACATTTGACCAAATAGAAATAATAATACGTAAACCCTAAATTCGTTCTACAGCTTGGGTAGCTAAACAAACACCTTGAAAGATCATCAAACAACAAAGGAAATTGTCTAGGATAGCCTTCGGTTGCTAGATAGTCGATTAATAGTCTTGGAATTGATAACGGGTTGATATTTAACATCTAAATAGTCAATCAATAACCATGAAATCAATAACCATGAAATCAATAACTTGTTCACCAAATCGACAATTCTTTTGCATAATGATATCCTCAACTTGGATTGACTGAGAAAGCCTAATGCTCCTCCATGCATCGGTGGTTTTCTTGCGGCAATCAACTAAACAATCACATTAGAATTTCCTAGAAAGATATAAGACTACATTGACAAAATCGAAAAGTTTAGAACTAAATTGCCATGCGTGAAATAGGTTCATGATTGAATTACTAATAATCCAAATATTGCAATTTAAATTCATGCAAAGCTTGTATCCAAAATTAGACCATAGAAGCAACATTTTTCTTTCTTTCTTTTTTTTGTCAAAATTGTGTATACAAAAGAAATTCGTCTTCTTTTCATGGATGATGAGTATGGGGGTATGCCATAAGAACCGCTTGTATCATAATTTGATCATCTGTAAATGCGTAATCACATTGAGTAATTCGATTTTGTGCGAGCATCACTTACTATGATACATTCGCAGAGCACATCCTATGTACGTACCCGCGATGCGGTCCAAACCCAGAGCACTAATTTCGACGTACGTAAGGTTTTAGCCTAAAAAGGGAATTAATGGGTGCTCTCCACTTTCTTGTTGTAGGCTTGTAGCTAAAGATGAGCACACATCGCATCATCCGCGAGTGTTGACCCGCATACTAAAACTCGACAGATTCGACCCTTTATAGTCAGAATCGAAGCTCCTCTAGACCCAATCTAATGCCTCACCATCTCTAGAATCGGATGGATTTTCGTCTTTTTGGGTGCACGGATTGTGCACATCTCTATCAGGCCTCTTTTGCTTTAGTGTTATCCACACTAATCCTCACCCATATTTATGCATTAACTCGGATGCATGGTGGCAATTTAGTTTTAATCGCATGTGATTTTATAAAGAATCTACAATAATGACACCAACAAGAGTTCTAAATTACCATACTCTCGAATCTGATCTCAAATGTTTGGTTTTCTTCTTTGTTAATCTTGACGGTTGAAGATGGCGACGTTGCTAGGCTCCTCGGTCCTACACGATAGAGACTATACTTTTTATTGTTGAAACACGCTTAAAAATTTGATTCTTATTATTAATTATTTATCCTAAAAATTATTGCTTTGCTCGGGCCACAATAATCACATTAATTATGTTCCAATAATCTACAGCAATTGCCCCCACGCTTGTTGCTTTAGATGCTAATCGGGGTGATTAGTGAAAATCATTTGTAGCGCATGAAATAATGAGAAAAAGTCAGATTATATATTGTTGTACGATTAATCTAATGTAAATAAATTGGAATGTTACTCGTGACCTTCACGGAGTTTTTATATTTTTATTTTTAATGAATGTTAAGATAAGTTGGTTGGAGGTTAGAAATTCGAAATATCACCACCAACCGAGGGAGGATAATAATGGGTGTAATAACTAGCGACAGACACCCGTGAGCTAGCAAAAGGTGAAAGTCAAGATCTTGCTTAAAATATGGGTATTTTATTAGTGAGTAATTTAAATTTAAGCCATGGCAATCTAATTCCGTGTACAAGCTAGATTGAGAATGACGTGTGGAATTGGCCGACAAGGAGCCTCCCATGCGAAATAAATATGGGGCAAAAATTGATTCTGATGTCACTTTAAAGTGCAATCGAAAAGCTTAATATGATAATTGAAGGCGTGTTAGAAATTTAAATACCTTAATACCTTTTATTCACGATGAGTAACTTACTGTCATACCATTGCAGTCCTTTTCTTTGCTGTGTGTTTGCATTTTTATAACCCAAATATACCTCAAAAGTTTGGTTAAGAAGGACCGGTCACATAGAATAATTTGGGGGATTTGAGCTGGAAGTTAATCCATCTATTAACATCATAAATCTAAGACCTGTGTTTCTTAAAGAATAATACAAATTTGAAAGTGAAATCTCTTGATATAACTTTTGAGTTAATTGAAATATGTCAATTGCTTCACGTTACAATTCATCGTATTGGACGCCGTTGACATTGCATCTCAACAATTTTCTCTCTCCCATACAAACATTTCCGCATTAGGCATGTTCTCCTTAATTCACTTGAAGTGGAAAGTGATAATCATATAACTACCGACTCTGATACTTTTTATAGACCTATCAAATGAGTGTCTCAAGTTAAATCGAGTCAAAAATAGTATGATCGAAAACTCATTTGACAAATTCAGTAACTCATACCCAACTTGACTCACCTTCTATATTTAATCTATTTCGTATAACTCATACCCAAATCGAGATAAGAGCACAAAATGAGTGAGTACGAGAGAATCATGCATATAGCTTAGATCTAAATTAGCTATGAACCAATTTAACCTTTCTTTTAGGAGTTTTATCATTTTAAATTCATTTATGACTAATTTACTAAATATAATAAATTCATATAATAATCCGACATATCAAATATTAGTAAAGAAATGGATTATAATAGGTCTAGGAGCGAGAGTAAATCTTACCCGAGTCGTCCAGGGGCGAAGGCGCCGGACGAAAGAAACCCCCCTCGGTAAATACCAAACCTCGATTCCGACCAAACAAAAAAAAAATAGTAAACCTCGATTGGCGGGTGGAGGGCCCCATGCTTAAGCAAGAAAGGGGGAGAGAGAGAGAGAGAGAGAGATCACTGTGTTAGTTTTTCTTGCGTGCCATCGATTAAAGAGTTTGGTGCTGGTTCACCACCTCTGCTTGTCCCTCTCTCTCTCTTTCTCTCTCTCTCTCTTCCTCACCTCCTGCACAAAAGGAGGAGGAACGAACATGGTTGCAGCAGCAGCAGCAGCAGAAGAGAGAGAGAGAGAGAGGCTCCCATGGATCTCAAAAGCCTGAACACACGTGATCAACAAAGGCCATTGTAAGCAGGAGTAGTAGAGCCCCCCCCAACCCCAACCCCAGCCCCAGCCCCTTTTTCTCTCTCCTCTAAGCTGTTCACACCCCTTGTCCTGGAGCAATCATTCACAGATCCAGACAACCACCCACCGTTCCCCCTCCCCTCTCTCACTCTCTCTCCAACCTGTTCAAGCTTTAACGCTTGCTCTCTCTGAGTCACTCACTCACTCACTCACTCGCATTCTGCCCTTCCATTTATTTATATATACCATCTTGGAGGAGGCATACGGAGTTCCCTTCTCTGCCCTCATCTCCCTTTCACTGCAAATACCAATGAAGATTCTCCATCGCCATCTCCATCGTCTTCTTCTTGTTCTTGTTCTTGTTCTTGGCCTGGCCGTGTCCTGTCTCCGTGCCGATGCCAATGGAGATGGGCAGCGGGAACGGAGGACCTACATCGTCCACATGGCCAAATCCCAAATGCCGGCGGCCTTCCAGCACCACGCCCGCTGGTACGACTCCTCCCTCAAGTCCGTCTCCGGCTCGGCCCAGATGATCTACTCCTACGAAACTGTCCTCCACGGCTTCTCCGCCCGGCTGACGGCGGAGGAGGCCGCGTCGCTCGAGGCCCGGCCCGGGATCCTCTCGGTCCTCCCCGAGCTCCGGTACGAGCTCCACACCACCCGGACCCCTGAGTTTTGGGGCTCGACAAGAGCAACTCCTTGCTCCCCGAGTCGGACTCGGTGAACGAGGTCGTCGTCGGGGTGCTCGATACCGGGGTTTGGCCCGAGAGCAAGAGCTTCGACGACACGGGACTCGGGGCGGTGCCGAGCGGGTGGCGCGGCGCGTGCGAGGCCGGCACCAACTTCACGGCGGCCAACTGCAATCGCAAGCTCATCGGGGCGCGGTTCTTCTCCAAGGGCTATGAGGCGGCGATGGGCGCGATCGATGTTACGAAGGAGTCGAAGTCGCCGAGGGACGACGACGGGCACGGTACCCACACCGCGTCGACGGCGGCCGGGTCCGCGGTGGACGGCGCCAGCCTCTTCGGGTACGCCCAGGGGACGGCGCGCGGGATGGCCACGCGCGCCCGGGTCGCCGCCTACAAGGTGTGCTGGCTCGGCGGCTGCTTCAGCTCCGACATACTGGCGGCGATGGAGAAGGCCATCGACGATGGCGTCAACGTCCTCTCGCTCTCCCTCGGCGGCGGGATGTCGGACTTCTACCGGGACAGCGTCGCGATCGGAGCGTTCGCGGCGGCGGAGAAGGGCATCTTCGTCTCCTGCTCCGCCGGGAACGCCGGCCCGAGCTCCTACAGCCTCTCCAACGTGGCGCCGTGGATCACCACCGTGGGCGCGGGCACACTGGATCGGGACTTCCCCGCTTCCGTCAGCCTCGGCAACGGGAAGAACTTCTCGGGAGTGTCGCTGTACAGCGGCAATTCCAAGGGGACGCTTTTGCCCTTCGTCTACGCCGGTAATGTCAGCAACGCCACCAGCGGCAATCTCTGCATGATGGGCACCCTGGACCCCGAGAAGGTCAAGGGCAAAATCGTCCTCTGCGACCGTGGAGTGAACGCGCGGGTCCAGAAGGGGTCGGTCGTGAAGCTCGCCGGCGGCGCCGGGATGGTCCTCGCCAACACCGCCGCGAACGGCGAGGAGCTGGTGGCGGATGCCCACCTCCTCCCCGCCACCGCCGTGGGGGAGAAGTCCGGCGACGCCATCAAGAGCTACCTGTTCTCGGACCCGAACCCGACGGCCACCATTCTCTTCGAGGGGACCAAGGTGGGGATCCAGCCGTCGCCGGTGGTGGCGGCGTTCAGCTCGAGGGGGCCAAACTCCATCACCCCGGAGATCTTGAAGCCCGACATGATCGCGCCGGGCGTCAACATCCTCGCCGGCTGGACGGGGGCCGTCGGCCCGACGGGGCTCGCGTCGGACAACCGCCGCGTCGCGTTCAACATAATCTCCGGCACGTCGATGTCGTGCCCGCACGTCAGCGGCCTCGCCGCCCTCCTCAAGGCGGCCCACCCCGACTGGAGCCCCGCCGCCATCAAGTCAGCGCTCATGACCACCGCCTACGTGGCCTACAAGAACGGCGGAAACCTAAAAGACGTGGCGACGGGAAAGGACTCGACGCCGTACGACCACGGGGCCGGACACGTGGACCCCGTCTCCGCCCTCAATCCCGGGCTAGTCTACGATCTGACGGTGGAGGATTACCTGGACTTCCTCTGCGGGCTCAACTACACGTCGTCCCAGATCAACGCCCTCGCCCGGAGGAACTACACCTGCGACTCCAGCAAGACCTACAGCCTATACGACCTGAACTACCCGTCCTTCGCGGCAAGCTTCGACTCGACGAGCGGCGGAGCCGCCACGGTCAAGTACACGAGGACGCTCACCAACGTGGGCGCCGCCGGGACGTACAAGGCCTCGGCGTCGTCGGACTTGGCCGCAGTCAAAATCGCGGTGGTGCCGGCCACGCTGAGCTTCAGCAAGGCGGGGGAGAAGAAGTCGTTCACGGTGACGGTGACGGGGGGCGCGATGCCGGCGAACACGAACGCCTTCGGGCGGCTGGAGTGGTCGGACGGGAAGCAGACCGTCCGGAGCCCGATGGCATTCAGCTGGACTTAGAAGAAGGAAAGGAGATTTAGGATGGAATTGGATCTCACTCGCTCGAAGAGGAGTGTGCCAATTTCTAGGAAAAAGCCGTGTTCTTTTCTCCAGCAAAATAATTCGCGAACCTGCAGCTTAAGTGTTTGATGTTTTGCCCGTCCTCTACGAGGAACGAGGCAGACATGAAATGTTAGCAAACAGGGATGTTCTTCTTTTTTTTTTTTTTTTTTTTTGGGGCTCTCTGCATTTTTCTTTCGTCAAGCTACAGTGTATAGCATCATTGATGTATTGGATTGTGTAAGTTCTTTGGCCCTTTGGGAGCTGGCGATCGTGATTGTATGTATGTACACTGATGCTAGAAAACTACATGGACATGGAGATGTTGGCAATTTGGCAATTCGGGCAGCAGCAGGTACAGCCCGCAGAAACAGGGACGGACGGTCGGTCGGTCGGTCCGTCCGTCCGTGATGGAATGCTTAAATGCTTGAATGAATCGGTGTCGCGTCGATGATGATGATGATGATCGGCACGTGTAATAAATAGGGCTAAGGCCGACGGCCCAATCAGAAATGGGTGAGCGATAGGGGGTGGTGGGCTTAAAATTGTTCAATCGATTCGGTGGGTTGCGCACACAAACTAGTCAAGGGAAAGGGGAAAAGGTCGGCGCTTTTATGAACCTGGTGAGGTGTCTCGGTACCTTGAGCAGGCTAAGCGTTCACGCGTTGATTCGGATGGTTGTCCTAGAGAAAATGGCACTCTTTGTTTTTTTTTGTTTTTGGGTTGAAAATACGTAGATTTCATTTAATAGGTGTCTTGAAATAAAGCTGGCTTACATCTAAACATAAAACATCCAAAAGACTAGATGGGGGATATTGGACCCAATTATCTGGTAATGTGTTGTTGTATTGGGTCTTCACTAACCAGTTCGCAACTCTATTTGCTTCTCGCTTGCAATGGGTTGTTATTTTCATGGACCGAAATTTTTTTAAATGGGCTTGGGCTTCGATGATAATGGCACTCTTTGTAACTTTACGATCAAATTCCCTAGCAAAACTATCAACTTGCAAAGTTATCAACTTTAGATTCAGTTTCAATTTTAACCCAAATCTTTTTTAAAAAAAAACCCAATTTCCAAAGCTGAATCTATTTTTGTTGGAAAGAAAATATCACTTTAGGTTCACTCCTAAATATGCCTTTTATAAAGCCAATTTTCCATTGACTCAACTACTTTATTCTTGGTATCAACAATTAAAAATTGTAATATTAGTTAGGATCACGAAAAACTCCAAAATGATATATTTGTGACAAATTTACCCAAATTGTCACAAAAAACTTTAAATCGGTACACTTGTGATAAATTTATCCCAAACTAAATTGTTTATCGCTCCATTTGTGACAAATATACCTTCCAATAAATTGAATTAATGCCACAAAAAACTACAAAACTAGTATAATTGTGATAAACAAAGAGTAAAATCATAAATTAGCACACTAGTTAACTGTCACGTGTCATACAACTTAACAATTTGATAGTAAAATTTAATAGAAACTTACAAAGGGTTGATTTATCACAATTGTACCAATTTAGTGTAAATTTGTCAAAGATGTACTAATTTTGGGTTTTGATGGTTAAAAAATTAATATGCAGTAAATTTGTCACAAACGTATCAATTTGGAGTTTTTCTTGATATTAACCCTATTAGTTATATTACAACTATACGGAAAGTTGAAGGTGAAGAGACAAACGATTGAGGCAAATCTACCTATTAGACAAGCAAAGACACGAGTATATTCAACGCCAAACATAATGAGTATAAGGTCCTCTGGCTCGTTGACGCCACTCGCAACAATCCATGGTTTCTATTTTAATTCCTACTGTTTTTTTATTTATAATATACTAAAAGTAGTCAGTCAAAAGTGAAAGACACTAGGTAGAGTATAAAGACTGGTTATAATAATGTAGTGGGACTTTTTCTCTTTCCGAGAGATTAGCATGGTGGTACTCTGTACTCAAAATCTAGATTTGAATAATCATGTTTCGCATTTCGTTGAAACATTCGAACTGCAACAGCCCGAAAAGTTCCCGGTAATTATTATAAAAAAACTGAGAATGGAGGACTTATTAAGTTGAAAAGTATTAACTTTACAACAGAATAAAATCAAAAGAAAACATAACAAGTCGTAGGAAGATCGAATCCTAGGATGACATTATCGTACGAGCTTGGGCTGTGGAGAGCTTACTCTGTGGGCGCCTATGTGCTGGATTGGGGCCCGATGGAGCAACTTGGTACCACTGGGTTATTACTCGATGCCAGGGCGATGTTGACGAGGCTTTAATCTCCTGTCTGAAATTCTGATCATCGCATTCTGCACATGCCCATAATCGTGAAGTTTACTGTCGAAAACTTTTGATATGTTCATGGCATTTGTCCAATGCCCAAGAGAACCCAGTTTGACTCATGAATTTGATCATATCATGAAATGTAAAAGGAATGCGTGATGGGGATGCGTTTTGAGTGACAGTAACATTTTTGACGGAGAACATCAATATCAAGACATAAATGTCACTTCACGGGCCAAGAATAAATATTGAGATAAATGAAATTCATCGCTAAGGCCTAAAGAAACACCACCGGTCAAGGATCAAAAATTTCAAAATTGAATAAGTTCAGCACCAAGATCTAAAGGAAACCATCAATTAAGGGTAAAGAACTTTTTGATTCACCACCAAAGAACTTAAATAAAAAATCAGAATAGAAATTCGCTCATTTGAGGAAAATCTCACTTTATTCAAAAGCAAATATGGTCCGTTGTACTAATGAGATTACACCTTTATTTATAAAATGATCCTAAGCAAAACAAAATGGCTCTTAAATTCCTAAAATCGGAAATGACTCTTGATATAGACTCATGAAAACTAGGACTAAATGCATTTAACTAAAACCAAATGCATTTATATAATATTAGACTCTCGAAAGTCGTCGACTAGCCTTGGAAGCGGAATAGCCACCTTAAAAGATCAACGAACAACAAACACCCCCAAGTGATCCCAGGTGGCACTTGGAATGCCCAGCTGACTCACACGTGTCCCACACGTGGCAAGCCATCCAGCGAGAGAAACGGACAAGGAATGAGCCCCCTTTCTTCATTCACAGAAAGAAACCTCCATTACAAATGCCGTCATTCGCTTCCCATTCCTAATCCATTGCGCACAGAGAGAGAGAAAGAGAGAGAGAGAAGAGGACGAGTCAAAGACTCAGAGCGAGAAGAAAAGGGACCGAAGATGGAGAAGCAAGATGCGCATCATCATCAGGATGGAAGGAGAGGCCAGGCCGAAGGGGAGAAGAAGCAGCCGAGTCTGGAGGGACTCCCGATCAAGGACAGCCCTTACGTGCAGTACGAGGACTTGGAGGACTACAAGCTCCGTGGCTACGGCGCTCAGGGCCACCTGGAGCCGAAGCCCGGCCGCGGGGCTGGTGCCACCGACGCCCCCACCATGTCGGGCAGCGCCGTCTCGTCCGAGGCCGAGGTCGCCCCGGCCGAGGCCGAGGCCGCCCATCGTCAGGGAGTCTTCAAGTAGTGCGAACTCGTGATCTTTAGGGTTTGTCAGAGAGAGAGTGATGGTGGTTTCTTTCTTTTGCGACACTTCTGATAATGAATAAACACTCGACATTGGCCATTTTCTCATTAGAGTTATATTAGTGCCACCTAATTATTTACATCTACGTACTATAAAAAAACCTATGGTGGGTTACAGGCATTCGACTACTTTTGATGATACGGCTTCAGGATTTGATGTCGAAATCCTGATAAGTTTGAGACGTACTTGATAAATAGCAGAAAGTTAACGAGAGGATTTGCAAAGAGGTAAGCTGTTCCAATCTCATCCCACTTCCAACGTCATTAAAGTCCGAAAGTACTTAAAGTCAAAGGGTTTTAAGGTGCGGTTTCTATCTCATTGGTGATGTGTCGATATTTAGAAGGAACAGATTTCCGTATAAGTTTAGAGGATCTCAATCCTTAATTTTTGTCTTATAGATTGCATCCAAAGTATAGTTGATAAAAAACCTAATTAAGTCATACCATGTTACATTTCAGGCCTTCGAGAGAACACTCGACATGGCCTTTCTCTTTATCATCTGTATTTGGGCTTAGCTTCGTTTCATTCGGCCTCTTAAGTTGCTTAACCGTGGCCTTTTCTTTTGCCATTTCATACTTGGGGGGCCTGATTAATACAGGGTTAGAAATAAATAAATAAAGTGATTTTCTTAATAGTTTAATTACGTAATTAGGTGAAATTATTTCTTATTTTTCTATTCATTAAATGTCGGTGCGCCGTGTGGACTGATATTAGCCGAGGTTACTTGAAGATCACTTTTCTGACCTCGGCAAAAACCTTAAAACCATGCATCCTTGTCCTTCTACTTGGCTAATATTATTATGAGAGTGCTTTTATTTTTTCGAATAATAAAAAATTGTGAGTCTGATAATTTGATCAGACAAATCTTGGCAAAATTACCAAAAAAATCTTAAACCTATTGCAATTGTGCCAATTCAATTCTAAACATTTTTTTTTTTTACCAATTTAGTCCTAAACCTTTACCGATTGCGCCAATTTAATCAATCATCTACCAAAAATATTTTGATAATATTTTATTATTTTTAGAATTTTTTATTTTTTATTTAATTTTTTTTTTTTTTTTTTCCTTTTCTTTTTTATCTCTTCCTCCCTTGCCCTCCCCTCGGCAGGTGACTAGCGAGGGTTGTGGCCCCCGTCCAACTCCCCACCCTCACCGGCGGCCTCACCCAAGTCTGGGGGAGACATGGGGGCCGCGATGAGGGTACGGAGTCGGACGGGGGCCACAATGCTTGCTGACGGCCTCATCCAGACCTGGGGGAGGCCTGAGCGCCAAGGTGAGGCGGCTTCGCCCAGATCTATGCAAGGCCAGCCTTGCTATGGCCTGGCCACGGGCGAAGGCAGCCTCGTTCGCGGCTGGCGAGGCAATGGCGATCTTCGCACAGGCCCACCATGGCCTCACTCAGATCTGGGTGAAGCCGTCTCGCCACGGCCCCCAAGCCTCCCCCAGGTCTGGACAAGGCCGCTGGTGAGGGTGGGTAGTTGGACGGGGCCGCGACCCTCGCCGGCCGCCGGTGAGGGCTTCGCGGCCCTCGTGCAGTGGCCAACAAGTCTTGTCGAAGCTAGCTGGCCATTGTCGTCGACTGGGGGGGGATGGAAAGGGAGGAAGAGACAAAAAAAAGAAGGAAAAAACAGAAAAAATTAAAAATAATAAAACAATTCAAAAAATTATTAAAATATTGTCGCCAGCACCGACCGTGCGTCCACGTCAGCACCGGCTGGTCAAATTTAGTCGGATGGATTAAATTAGCATAATCGCAAAAATTTTAGGATTGAATTGGTAAAAAAAATAGGTTTAAAACTGAATTGACACAATTACAATAAATTTAAGATTTTTTTAGTAATTTTGCCGACAAATCTCTTTGGAGGCTTGCAAGTATCTCCATTCACTCTCATCGATCGGAAATGATGTTTTTGTTTGAATACAGAATCTCTTGCTTTGTCCAAATTAAGTCCTTGGAATACTCGATCGTTTCCTTTGGGGCTAAATAGCTCTATTCTAGATTGAGGTCGACGACCGGTTGCTGTTCAAGCATAGAACTTTTCGCACTCCAGAATAAGCCCTTAACATACTCAATCGATTCCATTGGGGTTCAGTTAGTTCTCTCCCTATTGATCCCGATGATAAAGTCAAGGATTGTCATTATCATCGACAGGGACATTGGAAGGTGGTGAGAAACGAGGAAAAGGAACCGCAAAGAGAAAAAGTCAGTGCTGCTGCACAGCATGAACATTGACCGATTCCATCATGCATCAGACACGGACCGCTCCTGAAACCCTATCATTTCAACTTGGGTTACCCACGATGAATTGGCGGTCAAGTCAAAACTCTTTGATAATGCCATCATATCCGACCCCCCGTATCAAGCACCTCGTCAGCACCTCTCTCACTCATTGCTTTTGGGCCATGGCGAGGATCTGCCGACAACTAAGAGCGATAATTATCCAATTAGTTATAAGTTTATTATAGGGATATCAATTCAAGTCAGTGATTTTCAATAAAAATTTAGGAGGTACGGACCTCCAGGAGTGCCAAAAGTTGGCATGGAGGGACACTTAAGTGCCAAAAGTTATAAACGGTACACTAAGTGCCAAAATCGGAAAAAAATGGATCACTTAAGTGTCGAACGACGAGAAAATCCGCCAAATCGCTTACGTGTCCATTTTTCTAAGAATCTTCATTTCTTGACGGAGCATTTTTTCAAAAAAAAAAAAAAAAATCCACATGACAATTTTAATAAAAAAAATTGTCCACGTCAGATTTTAAAAAAATTAAAATCAATTTTATTAAAAAAAAAAACATAAGGGGATCGGCGAGGGCTGTGCAGCCCTTGCTGCTGCCACCGTCGCCAGGAAGGGGCGGCGTCGGTGGGGCGGCGAGGGCTGCACAGCCCTCGCCATTTCCCCCCCCTTTTTTTTTTAAATTAATCAATTTTATAATAATTTATTTTTAAATTATTTAAAATTATTTAATTAATAATTTTTAAAATCCATGTCAAGACAAAAAAAACGACGTCGTTTTGCGCCGATTTTTCGTCGTTTCAATTTCCGGAGCCACGTAGGTAAAAAAATTAATAAAAAATTGCCACGTAGGATTTTCGACGGGGTTCCAAACGACTTGATTTAAGTGATCCATTTTTTTTGAAAAGTGGACTTAAGTGTATTATTTGTAAATTTTGGCACTTAAGTGTCCCTCCGTGTCAAGTTTTGGCACTCTCGCTGTACTTTCCCCAAAAATTTAGGATTAAATTGACATGCATGTAATAAATTTAGAATTGATTGGGTAATTTTACCATGACTGTGATTTGACATTAGATGCAACAGGGGCTGTGGATAGGGTTCTTTGAAAGCAAGAGGGTGAAACTAGAGTTTTTGTGTGGTAAGAGGCATTTGGAGGGAACAGGTGTAATTTTGTGAATAAAGTTACAATAAGGTGTAATTTGGGGTATTGCTAGAAAACTCACTATATTTTTTCTAATTTTAAAAATAGAGAATGTAAAGTCATTTTGTATGTATCTATTATAATATTTAAATAATAAATCACACATTCATTTAATAACTTAAAATTTTAAAATAGTTGGTAGTTATCCCAGAAAATCTCACGGTATGAATGATGATTATGGTTTTTTACTTTTCATTTGTTTTCTTCTTTTTCTTTTTTTGTATAAGTCTTCATCCCAAACTTCAAACCTTACATAATTTAAGGTTTCTAATGACAGTAATTTTTCAAGCAAAGGAAAAGTATTTTATGCAAATGTTAAATAATTTTCATTTGTTACATAGCTAACCAAGCCAAGTATCAGCCCACGGTGCTCGGCACTATAGTGTGATGAGGTAGCACGACTGTTGTGTCGCAAGGGCCATATTGTGCTTAGGTGTCCCAAAAGGCCTTATGGGCCCAAAATATTTACGAGACGACCCAAAGCCACTGGCCAAACAATTCAAAAGAAAAAGGCCAAACATGTGACGGCCAGGTTGAGCAATCGTGTCAAACAAGTCAATCCGGCCTGTTGGCAACCCATATAATATGATGTAACCAATCGACCATATTACTCCCAACATGTGTCCTAGTCAAGTTTCCCATTTGAATATTAAGTTGCTCATTCCTAACTGGCCAATCTCTCCATTTGCCACCATCCCATGGTACAATTGCTGTGTGAAAAGCCATATTTACCTAGGGCAAGTTTGTTTCTAGAACGAAAGAATACCAATGCGCAATGGTAGAATGTTTTCAGCATCAAGTCGGACAAAAAACATAGAAGCCAGGTCGACTTCGTAAACACCGATGTCTGAAAGCAACTTTGGTTGAGAGCGCACGACTTGTTCTGTTGAGACTCCCTTTTTGACTTCTTTTCAAGTAGAAACAAACTTTCCTGATCAGCGATGGGTCCATGATTTTTATTGGAAAATTCTAAGTTACGTTTAGTCTTGAACTAAATTTTGTGTGAGTGATCGAAAATGAACTTTTTCAAATAGTAATCATCGGGATTGACAAAATTGAATAACGACCGATTTGCCCCTTTTTTCCCTTAACTTCTAAGCTCATCTTAGATGGTAGACTCCGATTTCATGATATCTCCTGCTAATTTCATGATGCAGTCGAAACTAAACTCCGACCGATGTGCACCTTTTGGTATTTCCAGTAATTAAGGGATTGCATGCACGTATATATGTAGTTTTCAATTACAAGCTAAACTAAATCCCTTGATTTTCATTTCAAAGATACTCCTTTTAAGCTCTGTTTGTTTCGCGAAATATATAGTATTTCTAAAAATATTTTCCAGGAAAATGAACTGTTTTCCATCATTTCGTCAGGGAAATCTCATTTGATTTTTTAAAATATATACCTTATTCAAACATTAATCACTTACATATGAGTAGGTTAAGGAACCCAACATGGGCACTAGGGTCTCAAGCCCAGATCCCTAGTTTTCGGGCATGAGCACAAGCATTGGTCTTGGGTCCACCAAAGCCAAGCCTAAGAAACCGGTGCTTATCTTGGCTCCTTGACACCCTGGTGTTGGGTCTAGGCCTTAGTACTTGGGCTTGGGTCCTTTGAGGCTAGGGCCCAGCCCCCATGCTAAGGTCCATCAAGGTTAGGCCCAAAATCCTAGCACCTACACCCAAGTACATTGAGGTTAAGCCCTAGCCCAAGGCTAAGCCTTGGCCCCTAACCCATGCTTGAGTCCACTGAGGTTAACCTTGAACCACGATGCTTGGGATCAAGTCCTTGACGCCTAGGCCTAGGTCCATTGAGGCCAGGTCTAGGACCCCGGTGCTAGTGCTCAAGTCCCGGTGCCCTAGCACTTGGGGTTGTGTCCAACAAGGCTGGACCCATTCCATAGACCTTGGCCCTTAGGCCTAGATACGTTAAGGTTGGGCTCCAATGCCTGCGCCCCAGTTCATCAAGGTCGGACCCAAGTCCTCGGACATCTAGGTTCGAGCATGGGCATTAGGATTTTGAGCTTGGCCTCAATGGACTTGCCTTGGGACCTAATCTCGAGTACTAGGATCTTGGGCTTTACCTCAATGGACTCAAGACTTCATATCCTAGGCATGAACACCAACACTAGGTTCTAGGCCGGCCTCCATGGACCCACGCATGACCTCAATGACTTGGCTCTGAGCATTTGGGACTTAGATGTGGGTACCAAGGTCTAGGGCTTGGCCTTAATGAACTCGAATGTGGGCACTTAAGTCCAAGGCTTACCCTAGATGGACCCATGCAAAGTCTGGCCTCAATGGATATGGGCCCATGCACTAGGGACCCAAGCACGATCTCAATTGACATGGGCTTGACATTAATAAATTGGGGCACGAGCACCGATGACCTGACACGAGAGTTTTGATGTGACATCTTGGATTTTTGTATCCAATAATAATGCTTATGTAATAAAGCTAAGTATTATTTAGCTTATAATTCGGGTTGACATGTAGAAATCTTAGTAGATAGTTAGTATTGATGGAGTTTACTCATTTATGTGTTTAGAGGAGAATGAGTTTCTTTCCAAAGATATTTTTATAAGTCACTTGTCTCTTAAAAACATTTGCATGAGAGGTGACATGGTACTTAGTTGTCATTCTAAGATTTCATACAAGGGCAAATGTCTTTTTCAAATTAAAACTCTTCTAACCTGACACCTAAAATCTAAGTTATCATTACCACAAGCGTTACCCACCGACTCTTCTTTCCACTTGGTTATGGGCAAGATGTAATCTTGCCAGACGTAACATCTCATCTAAGAGTAACCTCCACTCTTAGCATTCTTACTTCAAGTAACCTTGGCTAGATGGTGGAGGAAACTTGCCATTTGTAATTTCAACTTATATGCAACCTTACACGTATCCTTTAACTTCAAGTTATCATTGTAACCTTGGTAAGTTCATACTCAAATACACCGACCATATGACTCTACCTTCAATCTTCAAATGAAAATTTCTTCTACTTTCGACCTTGTATTCTATCTTACAAGGGTCACAAGGTGATGAAGGCATTTGATTATTTAAGTCTGTTCAAGGTAAGTGAAAACTCTAGACATTAAGTTAGTTTAATGTACTTAGCACTTTTGAATGTATATGGTTTCAATTAAATTTTAAGTCAAGTGTAAATATGTGCATTAGCAGTGTGGAGGTGTTGTGATTGTTTGATTTATCTTGTTGATTACGTACTTTCCTCAAAGGTGTTTGATTGGTTTTTTAAGGTAGGGTAACATGTAGTATGTGAAAATGATGAACTTCTAAGTGTTATTTTTGTAATTTCAAATTTAATTGTAATTGGTAATATCCATCTATACTCAATTGAAAATGATGAATCTGAACTTGGAAGTGTTATATTTGTAATTTCAAATTCAATCATTATTAGTAATATTCACCTTATACTCACTTGAAAATGATGAATTTGAACTTGAAAACGTTATTTTTGTAATTTTATATTCAACAGTCAGTAGTAATAGCTACCTTATACTCACTCGTTTTGTTCATTCATATGAATATATTTACTTATTGAGTCTTAATATATTTATGTGTTTGATCAAATTCTTTCACTCATTGAATCTAAATATATTCATTTGCTTGATCAGATTCATTCACTTACTAAGTCTGAATATATTCATTTGTTTGATCAAATTCATTTTCTGAATATATTTATTTGCTGAGTGTATTGACTTGTCCGAGTATTCATTTGTTGATCAAATTCAGTTTATGAACATATAGCTATTCATATGATCAAATTCACTTTATAAATAAATTCACTAGTCTAAGTATAATTATTTGGTGATCAAATTCACCTTCTGAATATCTTCACTTACTGAGTATATTCATTTTTTTAAAGTATATTCATTTGTTTGATCAGATTCATTTCCTGAAAATATTCATTCACTGAGTACAATTCAGTAGTCAAAATATTTTCAGCTACCTACTTAGATCTAACTGAGTATAATCACTAGCTATATATATCCAGTTTTGAATATATCCAACTATCGAGTATGATCACATGTTGCTCCTTACTTGTTTGTTTGACTAATGCATTTCATTACTTTGAGAAATATGTGATGAAGCAAGAAGGTGAGTGTATGCATTAAAATGCATGTAAATACTTATTTATTTGGCTTGCATGAGAACAATATGTTTTTCGTCACCCGCAAGTTAAAGGTGACGATGCCCTGTATGTCAAGATGCACTGAAGGGTACCGGAATGCCTGAGGGTTGAGATGCCTCATAGGTTGGGATACCTCATGTAGTGTTCAAGATGAGAAGTAAATTACCCAATGCCTGTGTATGTACATATATAAAAACATATAACACATGTCAATAAATGAACTAATTGGTGGTTACCATGCTTCAAAATACGTTATGCTATCCGTATGCTTATGAGCAAAACAATATTATTATGATTAGATTTCAAGGACATATCATAATTGGAAAGGTAAAATATTTGCTTATCACATACTCATGATGTTTTGTTCCGGTTTGAATGGTAAGTTGATTTTCTAACTTAAACCTAGATATTTTATTTACCAGGCTTCTGCTTGTCTCTTATTTTTTAGTTTGTAGTATGGTGTCCTTGAATGACGGTGGAGGGGACGAGATGATACATGAGACTATCAACCTTTGAGTTGGATGACTGCCCGCTTTTAGGATAGAATGGGAATAGTGGTGCTAGTTGACCCAACCCTTTTTCCCAAGGCTTTTGTATATTGAAATTTGCTTGAATGATATATTAAAGTTGTAAAAATGATGTTTAATATAAATAAAATAATAACCACATTTAATTTGTGCGATTTCTTGTATAGAATTTTGGTTGAGAAATTTTATTGAGCTTTCACATGCTATTACTAAATGAAAGACATGATTAGAAAGGACACGTGTTGATCAGTCTAGTGTACGTTGGTCTAAAGCTCAAGGTAAACTCAGAAATGAACTGCAAATCCGATTTACGAGCTATTGGTCAAATTTTGAAATGCACGGGAGCAATCAAAGTGATATTGAAAGGAGCAATCACTTGGTCATGCTCGAGATGCTTCGTGGAAATTATTGTTTAAGCACGTATGGGAAAAAAGCCAGAAAAGGAAAAAGAAGAGAAGAGAAAAAGAGGGCATAGATTTTCCCTGGTGGAGCCACGTCAGAAGAGGCCTGAACCAGTTGGAAATCGAAAGTTCCCAACTTTGACTAACCGAGGAGGGGATGGGTTTCTCGGTCCACGTCAACGCCTGATTTTGAGGTTCGCTTCCCGTGGAAGGAAAATCAAAACATACCCATTTATACAAATCACTATACTCCACGGGAAGAAAAAGACAAAAACCTAATTCAAGGACAAGAAGAAGAAAAAAAAAAAAAAAAGCTAATTTCTCTCTCGCAAACTCATACCTCACTGGCAATACGACAAAATCCAACCTAAAAAAAGTTCAAATGCTTCCCTCGCTCCTTTTTCTTCTCCCTCTTTCTCTCTCACGAGCTTGTTATGATTGGCACAAAAAGTATTAAATCGAAAAATTTACTTGTATATACAAATGAGAAGCGAGAGAATAGGATGAAAATTATACATTTTTTCGAAAGATAAATAAGTATTTTTGGAAAAAAACGAATGATTTTCAGTTGCCCACAATGCAAGTCACGTTCGACTGTCCTCTAAGATTCCTGTCCGTCTCCAAGAATTTTCGTCGGAATCTTCCGGTCCGGGCTCCCCCTCTAGTCCACAAAATCTCGTCAATCACGCCTTCGACAATTCCGCTGTGGTCTCTCTCTCTCTCTCTCTCCCTCTCGTTCGCTCTCCACCTCCCTCCTTTGACGCGCAATTCCCACGGCATCCCCATTTTTCTAATACCCAAAAACCCAACTCCACAGACCCTTTCTTCTTCTTCTCTCTCCTTGCCCTCGCCTCTTTCCCATTCGCTGCTTCACTTTCCCGGCGAACCCGAGCGTTTCCTCGCCGGAATCGAGATACCCACCTGAGAAGATCGCTGCCCGCGTGGTCAAAACCGGAGCTTTGCGATGTCTGGGTCGTGCTACGGGCACCTGGAGCGGTGCTTCGGCTGGGGCGGCGGGGACAAGCTCGCGTGGCACGTCGATCTGAAGCCGCACGCTTCCGGGGATTACTCGATCGCGGCCGTGCAGGCGAATTCCTCGCTGGAGGACCAAGCTCAGGTCCTGACGACTTCGTCCACCACCTACGTCGGGGTCTACGACGGCCACGGCGGGCCCGAGGCGTCCCGCTTCATCGCTCGCTCGCTGTTCCCCTTCCTTCATAGTAAGTCCCCTGCCCGTTCTCTGATCGCAATCTTTTCTGCGAATATGTTCGAAGTGAGAAAGCCAAGTCTTGGTCGTGCCGTGTTCTTGGGTCTGCTGGGAAAGTCTTTTTCGAGAATTTAGGGAAGATTGAATTATAGATAAAATTTCAGCTTGATTGTATTTTTGGAACTCTGGGAAAGTCCTTGATCGAAGTCGCTTGTGCCTAAACACCCTCCTCATGAGAGATTTGCTTCCTTATGTATTTGTTTGGTCAGAGTTCGCATCGGAGCATGGTGGAGTATCCCCTGAAGTCATTAAAAAGGCATTTGATACTATAGAGGAAGAGTTCTTGCACTTTGTGAGGCAATCTTGGCCTCTCCGGCCGGAGATTGCGTCCATGGGTTCGTGTTGTCTCGTTGGAGTGATTTCAAACAATGTTCTCTATGTGGCGAATCTTGGTGACTCGAGGGCAGTGCTTGGCCGAAGAAAATCAGAGAAAGATGGTGCGGTGGTGGCAGAGAGATTGTCCACTGATCATAATGTTTGTGCTGAGGAGATTAGGAAGGAGGTGGAGGCTCTTCATCCTGACGATTCCGGTATTGTTGTGAATACCCGCGGTGTTTGGAGAATCAAGGGAATAATTCAGGTACCGATTAAACTGCCCTTTTATAGTAGTTCTGCTTTTGAAATGACCTTCCTTTGCTGGGCAGTTTAACATTCCAAAGATAACACAACTTGGTGTGTGATTGATCTGTAGAGAGAATTTGCAGCATGTGGCTTTAATTCTTGCATAATTCTTCAGTCTTTTTTACTGATTGAAAACTATTAATCAGTTATTATAACTCAGCGTACGATTGACTGTAAAGAGAATTTGCAGCACGTATCTTTGGATCTTGCATGATTCTTCAGTCTCTTTACTGGTTGAAAACTATATATCAGTTATTCTTAGGATTAAAGCAAGAGCAGTGTTAACGTTGTTCGGACTAGAAGGGTTCCCTCCCTCCCTCCCTCCCTCCCTCTCCCTCTCTCTCTCTCCTCTCTCTCTCTCTCTCCCATGACAGGCATAACTGAAGTGAGTCAGGAAATGTACTGTGTTAAAAAAAGTCAGGGCATTAGGCTATCTGATCCTTATTCTGTAGTGAAGCCCAGAAACCCATGACAAATGCAAAGCCTTCTTAACTTGAATCATGCAACAATGATCAATATAACGATGTGATAGTCAGGGTGAACTCATTTCTAATGCTGCTTTTGATAAGTTCGATAACTCTCAAAGGAGATGTATGAACTATAATATCAAGTGTGATGTTGAATATGGACTGTTCAGTCTTCACAAATGTTAAAGTATGCAATTTTGAAAATGTCCTTCAGGTGTGGAATTTAGTTGGGAAGAGCTACTGTGGTACTGCTGAAAAGCTTGAAAAAATAATCAGAAAGTGTACCTTTCATGATGTCCATGTAATAGCTGCTGGTTACCTTACTGCTTTTGCTCTCTTTGTGAGAGCGTTCTCCTTCAGTGTTCGAAGAATTCGCTATTTGATACCTGTAAATTACATGATCTTCATAGTCAGACAGAATTCGTTCATTTCATTGAGCTACAATCGTGATAGTGTAGTTTATCCATTTCTCTCAGCAACTAAGCTGTCAATCCATTCTTTGACATCTGCAGTGAATGCAATTTGCAATATGAGGCTTATATGAGGGCAATGTCGCTATAAGGACTTTTTTGAGTTCTGTTGCATTGGTTTTCTAGACTTGCGGTTATGCACGATATGCCTATTCACAAACTTTGGTTTTAGTTGTCGCTTTTTTGTTGTAGCAGCAATTTGTATCACCAAATGCCTTTACAATTTCCGGTTGCCTAATGTTTTAATCCTTTCTAGGTGTCAAGATCAATTGGAGATTTCTACTTGAAGAGACCCGAGTTCAATCAATGGGGACCAGCAATTCCATTAAGAAGACCTTTAATGACAGCGGAACCCTCTATAATTAATCGAGAATTAAAGAAAAATGACTTATTCTTAATATTCGCTTCAGATGGTCTCTGGGAGCATTTGACTGATGAAACAGCTGTTGAAATTGTCTCAAAAAATCCACAAGCTGTGAGTGTCTTTTCCTTTTTCTCATTAGATTTTCATTATGCCTTCTCTACGTCTTTTATGTGAGCAATATGATTATAGTTTGATGCATATACTATGAATAGAATCGTGTACAAGTAGATATTTCCAGTGGGCAAATTTCTTGGCAGAAAACTTTTTAATGACATTTTCTCCATGAGCAATGTTATTCAAAGTATAGTTATCAGAACTTCACCATTTGTCCCTTAATTTATACTGCTTGTGTATAGAACTTCCTTTCTTGGCAATGGTGTGCATGCAAACAATCCAAAGACCTACTTGTTTCTACGTGCTTATTTTGGCAGATGAGCTTTGTGCTCATCTCCTTTAATCTCTGGCTTCCCAAACTAGAAGGAAAGTATTTTACATCTGCCTGCAAACCATTGAGTAATCACGAACTAATTATGACCATCAAATTCATCCGCTTGACATCTCTATTCATGATGCAAATGTTCTTGTTGTTTGACACGAGACAAAATTTGCAGGGGGTAGCCAAGCGGCTGGTGAAAGCTGCCCTTCAGGAGGCCGCAAGGAAAAGAGAGATCCGATTTGATGACATAAAGAAAATCAAGAGGGGCATTAGACGGCATTTCCATGACGATATATCAGTAATCGTGGTTTTCCTCGACTGCTCGCGCGATTCTCGCAATTCAAGAGTCTTGCGTCGAGACATGTATGACAGCACGACCATGCCTGTCGACATTTTTTCACATAATGCAGATGATGCAGATTGCTGACGCATTGGGGGCAGATGAAGCTGATGTACAGTATCAGAAAAGAGAGTCCAAGACGATACATGTCATACAGAATTGCCGTAGATTAGAAGTTGTACATAAGTTATGATGCGGGGAAATCCGCGGTCGAAGGTAGTAGATGCTTGTGATTTTTAAGGGTCGTTACTGTTGTGAGGATGGTTATAAAGCTACATACAGCAGGGCAATGAGAATCTCATAATAGATGGGGACCAAATGAGGTTACAACTCAAAACCATTTTTGCTTTCGCACCGATTTCTTTGTACTTGATGGCCTCATCCAGATTGCTTATACCTGTTACAGATCAATGGAAGAATAAACGGAGGTCCTCCTTTTGATCTGGTTTGACATTGGGCTTGTGTTTTGGCTAAGGCTTGCAGAGCATCATTGCTTACCTTTTCTATGGCCCCTTCAACATGGATGTCATTGCTTGAGTTCTATGGCAAACTCTCTCTTTGTTCGCATTACCACCAACGTACCACTTCGCATCTTGTCATCTCAAAAATTGCCACTGAGAAGCCAATGACAGACATCAACTTAGGTTGACAACCTCTTGAACCGCACAGCATTCGCGGTGCTTACCGTTACAACGATGCTTGTCGAGGAAGGAATGACAACTCGGCTTCTGGGTCCGATGAATTTTATGATCGTGACTAGGTTGAATGTCGAAGAAAATGAATTTCAATAAATCGGAAAGGGAAAATGCGGCCGCCGGGGTGGGCCGACCCGCAAATGCCACGTGGCAATAGCAGGGGTGGTCACATAGCGCCCGGCCCGGCCCGGCCTCGCATTGTGCCTTCGAAGGGCCATTCGGCCTTCTTGCATGCGAATTTTTAGCCACTGGAAAAGGTTGTTCCGCCCTTCGCAAGGCCACGCCTACCCTTTGAGGGGTTCCCCTTAGGTTCAAAATTTTTTTTCTGACCAGAACCAAAAAAAAAAAAAAAAAAATCCACATTTTTTCAAAGCGAATATGATCTTCTAGGCTTCTTGAGCAGGGCCAGGCGCACACTGGAGCTTGGCCAACGCCAGCCCAGGTGTAGGGTTCGGCTCCTACGCTTGCCACGCGGTAACCATTAGGAAGGCAATCGGCCCTTTTTTTTTCCTTTTTAAATTTTGACTAAGTTTTATTGTATGTTTCTTTTTTGGCATCCGATAGAGTTGATTCTCGCATCCATGGAAATCTTGCAAGCCAAACTTGAAAAATGCAGTTTGATTTTCTAAAATAGTGTTAGGTGTGTGGATTTCAAATCCATATGGGCGACTGAAGTGACAGGTCATGATATCTTTATCTATAAATTTGGATCGAGGCAATTCTTGACTTTTGAAGTATGTACGGTTCATATTTATCCACTTCTTAAATAAGATTTACGATGTAGGAATTGTATGTGTCATGGGTAGCTCTCTAACCACCTAAGAAAATCAACTGGTCTAAAACATGCAACGTCAATAGATTCTTTATATTGATGACAACTTGCAGTTGCCACAATGCATTTGATTGGTCAAGTAGCCCAATACTTGATTTGCAAGCCAGAAGTCATTGTTTCAACTCTTCAGTCTATCCTCAATGTGAGAGAACCTTGATTAGCCTGTCTAGACTAGGTATGGGGTTAGATGTATCATTGGTCTTGGGCTAATTGGCACTTCCCCATTCGTATCGTGATGGAGCTGTGGTGATGGGCTTGCCTAATGGGCAGTGGATGCTTTATAGCCACTTCTCCATTTGTATCATGATGGGGCTGTGGTGACGAGCTCGCCTAATGGGCAATTGATACTTTATTGGCACTTCCCTATTTGTGTCGTGGTGGGGCTATGGGGATGAGCTTGCCTAATGGGCAACTAGTACTTTCTTGACAATTAAACCGAACATTTCAGTAGTGGGTACGATAGTTCCCAAATTTGGTAGAAATCATTTTCCCAACGAAAATAAAGATGCACAAGCCACATTTATCAGCAAGAGTTATTTGTCCTTTGTTAGGATGTGAAGGCTTATAATTAGCCTTAAATATCTCTTAAATATCTGTATCATACGGATATGCTGAACATGATCCGATCACTGCATCTTTAGTACCGGCATGTTCAGGACCGATTTTGATTTTGGACCTATCGGAAGTTCTGAGACCATATGAAATCTGGCACGCTTGATGTGACATTTTCACTTATTAGACCAGCAAAAAAACTGAGGCCAACTTGAGAGAGCTTGATGAGATTCTTCACAGCTGCTAGAGGGCCTCTTCCACTTTCGTTTTCATGTTTGATTATTAGAGCCAACTTGTGCTTATTTGGCATGGGCTTCATTCTTTATTCTCAGATCCTTTTGTTAGGGAGCAACAGAGAGCATCCCTCCAATTGACGCTCTATTCTTTCTCTTCCTATCACTCTTATTTAAATATGTAGAGAGAGAGAGAACAACTGGTATAGTGTACATCAAATAGAAAAGACAACCATATATATATAAATATATATTTGTCATTTATGTATAATTATTTCATAGACAATTAAAATATGTTTCTGTTGTTCATCTTTGTAAGCAATATAAATGATTGTTTTTAGGAATAAAATTTTCAAATTATTCATTTTTCATGAAACAAACGCGTTTTAAATAAATCAATCATTTGTTTCATTTTTTTCTGTGACGTGAGAGTTATTGATAAGATTGTTATATCATATCAACGTGTAAAATAATATTTAAGATAGTCAATTCATTTAAATTACTTGATTGACATGGAACATGTCGTTTTATAAATGAATTCAGTATCTCCAGCATTATTCCCTTTTATATTTCCCTCATTGGAGATCACATTTGTTTTTTCCTTTCTCGTTTCAACGGATGTGGTTGATGCAAAGAGAATCTTGGTTTTTTTCTTACCACGATGTCCACGTCCTTTTTTTTTTTTTTTTGCTGAACCCCCGCACGGCCGGGCAATGCAGGAAACCCCCCACCTGAGGGCCCCACACTCCCACTCCCAGGCGGGTTAAGTCGCAAGTCCCCCAAGTTTCGAACTCCTCCTCACGTCCTTTTAAGCCCGTTGTTGCCTTAAAAACGTTATCTTTTCGGAATTGAGTGTAATTATAGTTTAGGAAATTTTTTAAAAATATTTGGATGACTTGTGTATGGTTGTATAATTTATAATAGTGTTTCTTCTTAGCGACATCTTTCTATTGCTCTACTCGGGAACACGGGTTATATAGACCAAATTACAAAGAACTGTTCGATGATTTATTTCGTTTTTTTTTGTTGTTGGTTTGATTAGCTTGATTTCCCAACAGTTGCAATCCTTGATGATTGCCTTACACTACGCTGCAACTAAAGTTTTAGTAGCTTCAATTTTTCTTAAAATGGTCATTTTGAGAAATGATTGGAAACCCATGCTGGAAGGTTTTTGGCTCGAAAGGATACATCAGGTATACCGACACTATACGGCTAGGTTGAGCATTGGAATCGTTCTAAACCTCGAATTCAGGATCCAAGAATGATTTTTGCAGTTTCTTTTCTCCATTGCCGGCCATATGTTCGAATCAAAAGCGACATGATTGTACCTATTAGATTCATCGGCATATCAAGTGACAATCAACATGGCACGCTGGGCAATTGTCTATTCACGTAAAAACAAAAATACCCAGGGAAAAAAAATGGTTGAAACGGACAACGGATGACGCTGCTAATTGTTTAACACAAACTTATCAATTTAACCATTACAAATTGACGAAAGGGAAAGCCCAAGTGGCCAATTTTCTCCTATAGAAACGGAGGAATCGGTCAATTTGCGAATAACGAAGGACAATAAATGCCACTAGCAAAGGCGTGGGACGGCGACAGCAGCGGAGTCCAATCCTATCTCATGGGGGAGTAAGTGGAACAGGACGAAAGCCCACCAAACTTCACTTCAATTGCATCAAGAGTCACGACGACAAAAAGCTATTGTCATCAGACCAAAAGCTCCAATCACTGAAACTTAGGGAGAGACATCAAGGCTTTTCGTACTGTCGTCCAAAGGTCGGTTTTCTTTCATTGGGCAATCGTGCTTTTGCCCTTCTTGACAAGTCATTGCCCATGTCTGCCAACCCCATGATGCATTGTTTTGGAGCAGCCACGAGAATGTTGAATCGGTGGTTCGATTCAACTGGGGTATGATTCGTGCATTCAAGAAGAATTAGAGTATGTGGAGGTAGAGGTCGATAATTAGATGTAAGTTCATGTGTAAGTAGGTAGGGTTGCATATAATTGATCAGACTGAGCGTCATGTCACATTTTTTATGCTATTATATATTACCGTCTTGGCGGCGATTAGGCGAATATCATGATTTGATTGTTATGTCATATGTTTTTTCTGAGGATAATTGTACAATCAGTCATGAACCTTTTAAGTGGAGACCAATCAGGTCTTGAACTTTTTGATTGAATTAATGCTGTCATAAACCCTTGAGGGAAAATGTAGCGAAATATGTAGATTAGTTCTCTTCCAATTTATCAAACGTGGCAATTCAACAATCACCGGTCATCCTGTGTGTGATGGCATTGATGTGACGTGGATGAAATGACGTTATTTTTCTAATTTTTCTAATTTTTTTCTCTTTTTTCCTTTTTTTTTATATGTCATACTCTATTTTTACCCTAATTTTTACTCTCTACTTTTTGCCTTATCTTCTTATAGGCAAGAGAGAAGAGTCTTCTAATTAAGCAAAACACAGAGAAGAAAGAAGAAAAGAATAGTGGATTTCTACGGTAGTTCCACTGGCTATGCCTTTCATTGTATTTGTAGAGGCATTAAATGGCACCACTACAAGATTAAAAAACAAAAAAGGGTTAAGTGATCTTTAATATTTTCCTTCGTAAGTTAACACTTATCGCTGTCCGATTACTTGTCGGACCACGCCAGCACAAAAGAAGGGCAAAAAGTTCCATTTTTCGTGGTTGAAGAGGAACCTATCCTACGCTTTTTGCAACGAGTGTTGGTATCCTTTTGACGAGAGGCAAGGAAATGATTCTGGGAAAGGCAATGGGATTTTCTTCCACAAACTGACCAATCGGTGATTCCATATTGATATATCCTTGAACGTGAAGCTGAGTTGCATCGCATCTACATTGGTCCTAGTAGATGCTACTGTGACCCCTCGGTAACTCCAGCTCACCACCCACGTGTAGCAAAAAGTTACACGACACGTGGACAGGTGCGGTCATGAAAATATCTTAAAATATCAAGTCAAACCAAACTGAACCAAAAATAAGTAAACAAAGTTCTCTACCAGAAGGTGCGATGATTTATTAGCATGATCTTAGGTTGAATCAATTTGTTATTTGTTTATTGTTTAGATTCCGACCTGTGACACAAGAAAACCAATACATTAAATGAAATCAAGAACCCTTAGCAATATATTAGTTTTAGGCGCTTCTTCTTAACTTATAAGTTGTGGCTATCGGGAATCTTTCGAACTCGATGTTAAGTTGCATGTGTAAATTGTGTTAGAGAAATCTCATATTGAATAATTGATATGGTGTAAAGCAATTAATATATCCTAATTAACCCATAATTTAAAGTTTTTGAGTGAATGCGTGTTCAATTATATATATTAATAGGCTTGAACTTTGGACTCTCTCTTGTTGATCTCTCTAGGTGAAAGGTATTGGATTTTAGTTGTGCAGTCCCAATAAATTGGTATCAAAGCCGATGGCCGACTAATAGGATTGGGCGTAATTTCCAGGCGGCAAGCATTATGGTGTACCAATATAGGCCCTTTCGTAGACTTCTTGGATTAAAGGGGAGCAAACCTAGCAATATATTGTACCAATGCAAGCCCTTTCGTAGACTTCTTGCATTAAGAGAGAGCAAACCTGGCGTTATGGTGTACCAATGCGGGACCTTTTGCAAACTTCTTGGATTAAGCGGGAGTAAATCCAAGCTCACATGTGAGGGGAATATTAACATAATTAGCCCATAATTTATTAGTGTAAATGTTTGAGTAATTGTTGATCCATCGAATAAGTTAATAAGCTCGGACTTTGAGCTCGCTTTTGATTATCTCCCCATACGAAAGATATCGGATTTTTCCCGCGTGCTCTTAACATTTGATTATCATTGACATGAAAAATTTCCATCTCCTTTACCGATATCATCTCTCTCTTGTCACGTTTCTTGGTCCCAACACATGGCATTTATCCAAACTAGTTGTCGGACCTCGACACCACAAGTGAAGGGCCAAAAAGTTCCATTTTCGTGGCTGAAGAAGGAACCTATCCAACGCTTTTTGGAAGGACTACGGCGTCGCTTTTGACGAGAGGCAAGGAAATGATTCTCGGAAAGGCGATGAGATCTCTTCCACAGACTCACCAATCGTCGAGTCCATTTTGATTTTTACCTGAGCCTGGAGCTAAAGCGCATTGCATCTTGCTTTGGCCTTGTGGATGGATGCTGCTGACCCTTCCTCAGTATCTAGTTTCTACCAGCTCACCACCATGTGGGCCAAAAAGTTTAGGGCACGTAGATGACGTATCGGGAATTGTTCTTTTTCTGAGCCGATTCGAATCGACCCGCACGTAGTCCCATCATGAAAAGTATGATCTATTTGCATGAAATACGGCTGCATTTTTGTTTACCTACTTATCGTTTTGGACTCTAATATATGATACAAGAAAATCTACACATTGAATACAATGAAAAGCCTTTGTTCATATATTAATTTTACTTTACATTTTAACTTGAAAATCACTTCTTGTTAGCTTATGGGTTGTGGCGATGGGGAGTCTTTTAAAGTCGATCATTATCGACATGCATTTTTACTCTTGCTCGAAGTCTATCATGGAGTTTACCATGTTTCTTTAGTGTCTTTGCAATGTTCAAAGTACTAACCTTAGCAATCAGGCAGTATGCGGGCCAAAAGTCAAATGATTGATTGAAACTAGGATATAGTTTTCCTCTTCGTTCTTGCTTGGTATTGGAGTTGCATAGTCTTTGATTAATTTGAAAAAAAAAAAAACGGTTTTTAGGATTTTTAGGGCGAAGAGTCCTAAATCAAAGCTCTTAAATTCGATTATCATATTCTTTCGCACATTCATAAGTGTCCTTTCTTAACAGGCAAAAAGTAAATTATCATGGATTCTCTCATTCACCCGTAAGCCATAACTTGCTAATTTGGTAACTCGTGGTTTTTTCAAATTCTCTCCTATAATCGGTTTGAATAGAACTAGTGTTATTATCATCTTTTTAATTTTAAACTTGCTTTGCAAAATTTACTGAATGGAATGCTTCATGTGTGTAGACAAGGGATGGTACCCAAGTAAGCCCAAGGTAATCATCCACAAGCACCAAAATATTTCTTGTCATTTTTCTTGGTCTATGTTAGAACAGTTAAATAATAAATTATACATTCATTTAATAATTTATGCTTTTAGGATAGTGGTTCTTACAAAATTCACATGGGGTCCCACACAAAAATCTCATATTATATCGGAACTAGAAATTTTGAGTTTGAATCTTTCCAAGCTCCATTTACCTCCGCAATTGAATTTCCACACTTAATATTAGATAAAAGACATAACTAAAGTGTGAGGTGGAGTGTTAGAATATTTAAATAATAAACCACATATTCATCTAATAGCTTAAGCTTTTATAATAGTTGGCAGTGGATCCACACAAAAAAAAAATCTCACATCGTATAGAGTTCTTTAGTTTGAATCTTTCTATGCCCCATTTGCCTCTCTAATTAAATTTCCATACTTAGTACTAGATAAAAGACTAAACTAAGTGTGAGGATATATAAATAATAAATTACGCATTCATCTAACAGTTTAAAATTTTAAAACAGTTGGTAGTGATCCCATAAAATCTAACAGTCCAAATAGATCCATGTGTAAAAGCGGTAGAATTCATTTAGCAGAAACGACATTCTTTAACTTTAAAGAACTTTTGATTTGCCTACCCAAAGTGCATGCCTCACAAAACTCGGTCTTTTGAAATCCGATTTTCATCAACGCCAGTGCGTTTTCATCTATGCCTAATAACCTTTCTAATTTCACAAAAATGGCAAGAGCAAATCTGATTCGCTCCAAGTTGCTTTTGGCGGATTCCAACACTTGAAGACAGCTGCCAAACACTAATTTGAGTTCAATTCAAATCGATAAATATTCGAGTCTCCACCGGGACCATAGAGGCTGACATATAGAACCATTTAATTCAGATGTAACATGAGCTCCTTCTACAAAACAGTCCATATCATTCATGAATTTTTGCTGCATGGTTTGTTCACCTTCCACAAATAGGTTCATCCAATCCTCATGTTCTATACATTGTTCACTTTCTATTGATCCATCCAAATGTTAAGAAACCCTTGTTCTAAAGCTTGTTCTCCTTCCATAGAGGCTCTTCTATACTTAGACACATTTCCAGTCCAATAGATTATTCTCCTTATGTAGAGCCAAAGTCTTTCCATGCTTTAGACGTCCTACTGTTGACATTGTATATGACATGTGTGAATAGAAATTGTCCGTTCTACACATTCAAATACATATATTAATAATTTTGGATTATTTTGTCATCTCCAAAATATGATAAACATCATAAGTGGATTCCTCATTCTTGTCGCCAGTGAAGTTGAAATTAGAGTTATAAACTGTGATGAAAAATTCCGAGTTCAAAAGAGAACTTTCGAGGGTTTTTAGACTTTTTAAAGTTCAGAAGCTGCAAAATTTTGGCCAATGATTCATTTTGTCAACCTGCATAATTTGAAGAATTCACTACCAACAGCGCACGTTTCATTTGTGTTTGCGAGTTTTACTCCTGTCGCAAAGTCACGTTATTTTCGTAATAAACTATTGGTGAAATTAGGTGTGATCGCTATATATAAGCATTGGCATCAAAATTTTGAGTGAACCGATATTTGCTATTCTTGGGACAATGCCAATACCATTGTCTTGGAATTATGCCAATACCAAATGATAGCAATGAAGCCATGGTGACTAAAACTCGGGAAACAATTACTTAATTAGTCTTAAACCTATTGTACGAATGTCAATTTAATTCTAAATTTTCCAATTTTACCACTTCAATCCTAAACCTTTGTGTGAAATTCAAATATAGCCATTTCGATCAAATTTATCAGAAATTGCTAACATGGAGGCTTAATTATCTCAGTCAGAATGACTTACTTGGCATCCGTACGATAACTTTATGATTGATTGGATAATTTTGGAGCTAGCTAACTAGTTTCCCCACCACGAATGAAACGATTCTCCCTCAGGCAATGAGATCTCTCCCGCAAACTGACCGATGCCCGGCCATCGCGATGCTTCAATAAGAGGGCAAGAAATGATATTCCGGAAAGGCAACTAGATTTCCTTCCACAGATTGGCCAATCCTCGAATCCATCCCGATCTTTCCCCCTTCACGTGGGAAGCTAAAGAGGGGGCTCCATCTACTTTGGGCCTAGCAGATGCTGACCCCATCCGTATCTAGTGTCTTCCAATTCGCCACCTCGTGGACCCGAAAAGCTTCGTGGCACGTGGACGGCGTGGTCGCCACCACCGGTCGATAATATCAGAAACTGATATTTGTGAGAAGGAATGGAATCGGACCACACAAAGTCCCGTGTCGAAAGGGACGGCGGCGGTGTGTCGGCATGATTTTCCAGTGGAGAAATCTTCATCGGGGCTATCGATGGAAGAAGATCGACGCACCCGGATGGAACCAACAAAAGAAACACCCCTCGATTCATATGTTCCGTCGTCACTGACATATATGTCTCTAGTCTTAGTGGAAGTCCATAATGGATTCCACCATGTGGGTTTTGGAGAATGGTGCCGTCGAAAGTCAAAAACATATCTTGCTTTTCTTCCTATCGAGGCTAAACCAAAATCCAAACGATCAGCTGGAATGTGAAAAGGGATGGCGTTAATCCTTCTTGCTTGCTTGATATCGGAGTTACCCGGTCATTAAATTGATGTGAAAGTCGTAAACTTTTCAAATTTCAAAACTTGTCATGACGACCAATTTTAAAATTTTCAAAAAGTGTCTAAAGTTATCGAGAGATTGCACAAATTTAGTAAATTTTAGCACTTGATCGTACCAACTTAATAAATCATAAGATTTAATCGCACCAAATTGACAAGTTATAAAATTTGATTTCCACTTTTTAAAAGTAAAATAACCTCAGTTGTACTTTCTTGACAAGTTTTACGATTTCCAATGCACTTATCGTAATTTCAAACCATTAATTCCGTTTGGTATCAGTTTGGTTCCGGATTGGATTATGATGCCATCACCCTAATTGCCATTTGTGCAGAGATTTCCGCTCTCTTCATTGATTACGTGGGTGGCAAAGAATCCCAAGACGTGTCGAGTTAGTGTCCTCATTGCAACTTCAACCTTTGACCCCAGCGAGTGTCGCGGGAGACCCACACGATGACCCTCCGCCGGGTCTACCCGCGCCGGCTACGCACAATCGGAAAGCGGCTGGTCGCACGACTCGCCCGTCGTGTGAAATACCTTCTTCCACGAGGCCCGGTTCCTTTAAGGTCAAATGCTTTTCCACTCTTTGCACATTGGCGATCAAAGCCAAAAATGCCAGCCACCGCCCGATCCCAATCCAACGGCCGGGACCGCGACAGCTCACCCTCCCCCACCGTGCACCGCGCCCGCACCCGATCCCGCTCCCCAAAAATCTTATCACGAAAATGCCACATGTGGTGATGACTATATCTTATATCCACACACAACAGTCTCGCCACCAACATCCTCTACCTCTCTCTCCCATCCGCTCGCTCGCTCAATCACACCATTCACGCCCGCATTCACATCGCCATAAACACAAAGAACAGAACACCGGCGGCAGCATCGGCGGCGGCAGCGGCGGCGGCGGCGGCGGCAGCAGCGACCCTCGATCCGAATCCGAATCCGAATCCGAAATCCCGGGAAAGGGCGAGGGGCGGTGGCCATGGGGGTCGTGGAGGAGGCGCACAACCTGAAGGTCCTGGGGTCCGGGGAGCGGACGATCGTGCTGGCGCACGGGTTCGGGACGGACCAGTCGGTGTGGAAGCACCTGGTGCCGCACCTGGTGGACTCGTACAGGGTGGTGATCTACGACAACATGGGGGCCGGCACCACCAACCCGGACTACTTCGACTTCGAGCGGTACACCACCCTCGAGGGCTTCGCCTACGACCTCCTCGCCATCCTCGAGGAGCTCGTCATCGACTCCTGCATCTTCGTCGGCCACTCCGTCTCCGCCATGGTCGGCGCCCTCGCCTCCATCAGCCGCCCCGAGCTCTTCTCCAAGATCGTCATGCTCTCCGGCTCCCCCAGGTAAAAGAGCTGGACCCTCCTCGGCCGAATTATTTTTGGTTATCAAAATGGAAAAATGAGACGGTAGTAGATCTGAGATTTCGGAGAAGGAATTTTTGGTGAGAGCAGTGAATTAGTTTTCCACTATGGCGCCGGGAAATGTTTCGATATACTTTCCTAAAATAGACATTTTATTCTTTTTTTATTGTTTTTTGTCGAGCGTCTTATCACGAAGTAGATTTGATCATGCTTAGTGAGTGGTGACGTCAAAGTTTTCTTGCATATTTTCTGGAAAATGTCGGAAAAATTCAAAGCAAAATCAATTTTGGTATAAATGAAACGAGTTATACAACTTTAGTTCGACCCAAGAAAATGACAATTATGCATGGAAACGGAGGTGATATTTTTAGCTATTTTATTTAATTATTTTGGGTTATATTTTTTTTGTCTGAATTAAAGATCTACCTAAACCGATTTTTTTTTTTTTTTTTTTTTATTTCATTTAATTTTAAATTTTACGGCTCACACACTCTGACTTTTCTGAGGTTGAATTTTCCGAAACTTTCAAGAGGCTTTGAGTGCGGACACGTAAGAAAACTTCGCATATAATTCTTGTAGTTTTTTTTGTGGGGGAAATTTAGCAAAAGAGAGAAATAAAAGAAATTCAACTCCTGTTTCAAGGCAAAACATACTTGCCTTTAGAGTTTTAAAGAGATGTTGACTTTTAAGTGTTTTAATTTTTGCAGGAATATATATTAGAACTCTACTAGCACCAAACATTCAACATTTAATATCTTCACCTAATTTATTACACGCGGCTGGGCAGAGTTTCGGCCACGATGATGCTCTCTCCTCTAGAAAAACTTTTTTCTTTTTATATTCAAATTAATTTTTACAAAGAAATACACGACATAAATCTTGATTTACCATATGATGTTACTAATTAGCGTTAACAATACCTAGTAATTTCTCAATCGGGACAAAGCATGGCTTGATGATTGACATTCGTGTGATCGATTTCTCTAGGTACGTGAATGACCCGAACTACTTTGGAGGGTTCGAGCAGGAGGACCTAGACCAGCTCTTCGAGGCGATGCGCGAGAACTACAAGGCGTGGTGCTCCGGCTTCGCCCCCCTCGCCGTCGGCGGCGACATGGACTCGGTGGCGGTCCAGGAGTTCAGCCGCACGCTGTTCAACATGCAGCCCGACATTGCCCTCAGCGTCGCCCAGACCATCTTCAACAGCGACATACGCTCCTTCCTCGGCCTCGTCACCGTCCCCTGCCACATCATCCAGAGCATGAAGGACCTCGCCGTCCCCGTCGTCGTCTCCGAGTACCTGCACAAGAACCTCGGCGGCAAATCCATCGTGGAGGTCATGCAGTCCGACGGCCACCTCCCCCAGCTCAGCTCCCCCGACACCGTCATCCCCGTCCTCCTCCGCCACATCCATTACGACATCGCCACCTAGAAGCAACAGCGCATCAAGAGTCCCTTCACCTTAGCATTAGTGTCTAATCGTCCTACACGGGAAAATGTCACGTGTCACCTACTAGATAAAAAGCATGTCGAAATGTACACTATAGAGATAAGTGTCCAGATCCTATATCCGCAACACAAGTCGGGAGCATATTAAATGGGTCGGAAGACCTGCCTTCCTTGATCATTAGGGAAACAATCATTAGGGTGTTTCGATTAAAATCTAAGATGCTCGTTTAGCAGGTTATTATCTAAATTTTCATTAGCTTCTTGGCCTTTGTTGTGCTAAGTTGTAAATTGAAGCGTTGTTGCCTCCCCCTTATGATTAAAATTCGTGTGGGACTCCGTATGTTTCTGTCGTGATCTCCGGAGCTTTCTGTCCATCCCTTTTCTAGATCGTCAATGAAAGAGAGAAGGAAATGATCGTTCCGGGTAAGAAACGGCAGATGGAATCGGACGGCCGGGGTTCGTCGGGCGGTGTAGGATCGGACGGTGGATACGTGGTAATGTGGATGTGTTTGGAGATATTACGTGTCAGCCGTTGTCTGGTCTTCAACCTTCCATTTCTCCTAACGTCTCCTCGCTTGTTTATAATTAATTATCTCTTGGCTTTTTGTGGGCCACTTGATGTTCGGTTTCAAGTGTCCAAATCAAATTTTCTAAAAGCAAAAATACGCAAAAAAAATTGTTTTTTTGCTTGTGGGTCCTTATGACAGAGTATGATGGGAGAACCCCACATTTGAAAATATAAAATTAGATCTTAAAAAACTTAGGTAGTTATATGACCGTACAATTATTTCGGTGGGATCATAATATATATAATTCAATTATTGCTTCGCATTGATTAAAAAACTCGTCTTGATAGCGACCATTTTGGCCTGGCCCTCGACCGACATGTTGGGTGTGGGAAATGGAGAAGAATGGGACTTGTTTTCCCCCAAATGAGCCTAAATTAACCAATGAAAGCAACTTGATTAGAGGTAAACAGAAGTAATTCAAGATCTAGAAGTTGAATCGAAATACATGATACCCGTGGGAGGTCAAGGAGTCAAAGAATGAGGGTAACCGATGTAAAAATATGTGGAAAACGCTTGACCAAAACATACGAGCAATGGGTCAAAAGATTAGTTTTACCAGAGCTGAGGCAATGCTTTTTGACTTGGCAAGCGCTTTTCCATTGATTGAAACTAGTGCATTGCAATGCGATTTGGACACCCACCTTCGAAAACCCTGCAACTCATCACGGGGTGATGCTGGGGTTGCGCAACCCCTAGCAAGATGTTAGGGGGTCGCACGGCATCCGTGCAGCACGAGCGAGTTGAGGTGTAGCTGGGGTTCGGGATCGCCATGGCGAGATCTTTGGCTTGCCCATGTCTCATGCGACATCTTGCTCGTTGGGGGGATGGTCACCAAGACAAATTGTTTCTATGACATGGGCAAGATCGCCATGAGATCCTGGTAAAACTAGTGCATTGCTTACGAAGAATTTTTGGAAATCGGACTTTTCGACTCGTTTTACCAGGACAAATTGTTTCTATGACATGTGGGGTTAACGCACTTGGTAGATTTGGGCCATTCTCAAGGGCCGAGTCTGAGAATCCCAAGGTTTCGAGGGGTCGGCTGCAGAAACCTCGAGCTTGTGGACGGAGTTTGCAATGAGATGAACCACTGGGAGCATAAAGATTGCATCGAAGTACGCATCTGAATGTCTTTTGCTTAAAAACGACGCAAATGAATTTAAAAAGAAAAAGAAAAAGAAGAGAAGTGAAGTTCTAAAGACATGACCAATCACCACAGACATGACCACCTGGGATTCATACAGTCAATACGTGAAGTTCTAAAGACATGGGATTTTGTCCCTTGGACGGTCTCAAGAGCCATGACTACAACATTGAGAAACTGACGTTTTGACCCTCTCTCTCTCTCTCTCTCTCTCTGTGTTTTTTGTTTTTTTGCTTGGCAAGGAGAAGATGTTCATCGATAAAACCGCAAAATGCGTAGCTAAAAGAGAAGGGACAAATGACGTTTGGCATTTGACTTTTCTTCCAGCTGATGAATTTGCACGGCAGTCTGCATTCCTGAAAACTAAACTAAGGATGGTAAAATAACCAATCTAAATCTGTTTATTTTAAATTCTGATAAAATAAGGAGAAATTTTGTATCATTATCAAACGCGTATTTTTGCTTAGAAATCTGTCTATGGATAAAAATAATAAAATCGAATTCTATTTCAGAAATCAATTTCTGGTCAGAATTATTATAATTTACGCCCTAATTACATTAGGGTTAATACTACGAAAATCTCAAACTAATACACGTGACAAATTTATTCCAAATTAATATTTTTTATCAACAAAAACTCTAAATTGGTACACCCGTGATAAATTTACCTTCCGTTAATTTATGTTAGATTTTACCGTCATATTACTGACATGCATAGGTATAATAGTTTATGATTTTTTATAGTATTAATCTAATTTAACGGAAACTAATAAATGATTAATTTATTATAAATGCATTAGTTTGGGGTTTTTAGTTGTTAAAAACTTAATTTGAGGTAAATTTATCATAAGTGTACAAGTTTGGATTTTTCATGGTCAAACAATTAGTTTGCGCGAATTGTTGAAGATATGAATAGTGACTTTGAACAATTCGTTACAATACCTTTTATTACAAGCTTATCTCCAACTGGAGTTATAGTCATAATCTGAGCTACTAGAGTTGTGAGCAAAGTGTCTTTATTCCAGTAGCTGGTCCCATAATTCTAAACCATGCACAGGAGATCTCTTTTCAGGTTCATGCATCTTAGATGATGATGCATAATTGGAGGGATCTTGAATGACATCATTTGGGTCTTTTCAAACATCATTGGCCGAGGCCAATTTGATGTCTGAGCATAATAAGAAAGAGTGCTATGATCTAGTCCAAGAGATAATGTCAGAGGTCCATGCTCATAGGGGTACTTAGAAAGGGGTCCACCGCATGGATCTTGAGGGGATTGGATGGGATTATCATAAATTTGTCATTGGTATATTAATTTAGAGTTTTTCGTGGCATTAACCCTTGCATTTATTAAGAGCTCTAATTTGCATTTACAGCATATTATTCTAAATGCAATTTCACAATGTCAATGGGTTCAATATAAAAAAAAAAATGGTATTTTCACATTTTGTTATGTAAAGGGTTATTTTATCTTAATCCTCTACATAAACATATTATCACATAATCTTTTTTAAATATTGTCCCCAAGTGTTGTATCCAAGATGGTATATTGCTAGAATAGCCCTCTATCCTCGTTACAAGTAAATATCTTACTACTTTCTCCACAAAAGGAACTACCACCTTGATGTGCTAAGCAAAAGTTAATTATTCACTTAAAAGTTAGGTTGAATATTGACTTTAATGTTTCTTTCTCCTATTAAATCCACAAATTTAAACCATTGAGTAAAATTTAAGTCACAAATTCTCGAAAAAATGAAGTCCACAACGATTTATTATTATTATTTGTTATTTGATTTTTGTTGTCAATAATATACTATTATGCTTATAGTAGATTAAAAATCTACCATCCAATCATTTTTCAAATTTTAATTAGCATTAGAAAAATTTCTTGCCATTTTATGATGCATCATTGCTTTGAATTTTCCAAATCTATAAACTTGTATTAAGGAGAATGCATCTAGTCATCTGTCAATCGTTTGAGAACGAATGCAGGAAGTTTTCTTAAAGTGCCATGCAGGATTTTGTGTAGTCTAGTATGTACAAATTATATGTCATTATAAGTTTTTAAGGAGTTATTTGATTCCATTTAGTGACATTATTAGAAGAGTATGGACCTAAAGGGAATACTTCATTTTTTTCAGTTATGATGATAATTCCTTTTTAAAGAAATTATATAAATTTTCAAACGTTGTCTTTTTTTTTTTAATTTGATTTAATATTTTAGAATGTTAAAATAATCACTTGGATTGCTATTGCTCTTTCCTATTATTTTTTTCATATTTCTTTCAAACCTTTTTTTTCAACCATCTTCAAGATCCAAGGCTATTAATAAGAGAGTTATTATCGAGACGTTTGTTGCATTTGAATATGCAACTTTCTTATGCAATGTTCCACATATCCTGCACAAATTATAATTTGTTTGAGAGGACAAAGAATAAAAATTACTAATTTTTACCATAATTGACATATATCGTCAAGATTTTTTTTTTTTTTTCAAACGATGTCTATGATTATTTCTCCAGCCTGTTTGACCTCTAGTCCTCTCCTAGTCCTTTTCGAATTATGGAGTCGGGTGGGACAGAATTCATCCTTATCTACTTCTTCAACGCCTACCCCCCTCCAGGTCCCCGTCTGGTTTCTACAATCTCGTGCAGCGCCTCAGTCCTCTTTAAAGTTTTTTCCGAAGAGTCAATGCCGTCGCATGTGATCCGCTGCGCTGTCGAGGAACATGAAAATCATAAATCGGACCCCATTCCATCCTTTTGTACTTTGTCCAGGCATTCGTGAATTTATTTCCAGGATAGTCATCAAATCAACCCCAGACCAATCACTGTTTGAAGCTGCCAACACTGGCTTGAACAACTTTGCTGGAAAATATGTCCTATGGTGATCATCGTGAATTGTTTCTTTACACGAAGTGAAAATGGTCCGCAAATTGCGCAGTTTTCTTTTTCAGAAAAGAGAGCATGGCGAGGGCTTGCACGATTGCATTTTGAAGCCAAGACAGATCGATTTAGAAATGAAAGCATGGTTTCCCGCCATCTCTAACGCGTTAGGGTCTTCAATGCAATGGAGAATCCAACACTCCTGGTAGATCTAGATTAGTGCATTACCGGGGTTTACGTAGCATGCATACTGAGATCGTCCTATTATCTTTCTGTACAATTAGATACGGTTCTCACAAGTTTATTAGATGCAAGAGATCCACTGCACTCGACCCATGGGGTTTCCGTTTAGCATAAATTCGACCTCGCTCTCCTCCTTGTTGGTGGCCACGAACAAGATCATCTCCGAGCTCCCTG
This sequence comes from Corymbia calophylla, assembly GCA_014182845.1. Lineage (NCBI taxonomy): Eukaryota > Viridiplantae > Streptophyta > Magnoliopsida > Myrtales > Myrtaceae > Corymbia > Corymbia calophylla. Next base: position 18,607,551 of record CM024700.1, on the reverse strand, counting down.
AACCCGGTCTTCACGCGATCTCCTCCTCTTCCAGAGCTGGACGGTTGTTTCCCCTACGTTGCTTAGCGTGAAGGGAGCTTGAGATGAGAGGGTAAGGGACTGGAATAAGGGCTGGAGTGATCTGAACGTGCTTTCCTTCTAAAGTGAGCTCAACGAAGCGAAAGGATTTGCAGCTATTTCGTCCAAGATTTGCGGAGATTATGGCAGTAGATTTGCAGGTAATCATAGTAAAATCTCTTTGCTTTGCAGGCAAAGGGTCTGGCCAATGCAGAGGTTGAGTGGTTGTATGTTTTGGGCAAGATCAAGGGGAGATGGGAGAAACTGTTTGCTAGCTCAGTCCTGCCTTACCTTGTCCAAGCTCCCAAACACAATCCTGCATTAATTGCATGGCCTTGTAGGCGCCAGGCGGCCACCTCTGATTCTGCTTCTAAAATTTAATTAGGTCGATCTTCAAGTTCAACAAACATGAATTTGACTCTCTATGGGCATCAAGAATTGGAGAAATGGGCTTGAACTCATCGGGGTCACATTTGATCCCCTCGAATTCGACTCTAACCTAGGTCATGAAACTAGGATCATAGCCGTTGAAAGCGAAAAATTAAAAGAATGCCTATAGCATTAGAGATTAAACGGGGCCTCAAATAATTTGGGGCAGTTACGACCTCGGTGCCCGTTTTTAATATGATAATTCTAAACATAGAAATACATGACATTTTATGTGTAGTAGGGTCATCTTTCTTCAAAGATAATTAGTTCTTAGTTTAATGTTGTACATTATATTATGATGAAAGAAAGCCACTAGTCATTTCATCAATTCAAGGATAAGCCTCTGTAGAACATCACTGTCACAGTGCCTAAGGAAGCATAAATGGCAAATCCACAGCAAAGTTTGCAACATTTCAAGAACTAACCTCAGTTTCTTCCTCACCATCCAGGCGACATCCTTCGATGTTCTCTAAAAGTGTTCCTGCTCAATGTTGTAAATTGAATCCGTCGATGTACCCGCTAAAAGTTGAGATTCATTTGACTTCAAATCAGGCAATGAAGAATGTGGAAAGGGGAATCCAATTCAGGACCGAACTGTGATCCTTCAGAGATTTATGGAATACAAGGACAATTTGCTTTTATGGAATATATTTAGCTTTATTTAATAGAATTATGTAGAGAAAAACTTGCTGAAGTGCCTACCGAGCTGCCTCTCTTTCCTGTTCATCTCTCGACAACTCCAAAGGCTATGAAACCGTCAAGAAGGAATCGCTGGAAATATCGAGTGGATGTGTCTTCAGTTTTATGTACAAGTGATGAATTTGTTCACGGAGTGATTTCCGGGTACAAAGCTCAAGGTTTCATAGCTCGAGAATCATGAGAATTTTCTTTTTAATAAAGAAGAAGCGTGAGGTTTCAGTTTGATTATTATTTGACTTGATCGCTTGGGATCAGGTCACTAGAAAGTAATTTTTCACAAATCTCCTCAAGCCGGTGCGAAATGGCCTACCTTTGACAAGACTAAAGAGGTCAATTTGGCTCGTTGCACAAAAACTAACTACAGATAACCCCATGATTGTCAAGAACACAAAAATTAAAACCACGCATAATAATCATTCTAAATCTATTCCATAATTTTTTTTATTCCAGACTTATTTTTTAAATAAAAATTCATTTGGTAAAACAATTTCATTTTTTTATTTTTGAATAAATTTTTTGTTCAAATATAAGTTTGGCCCCTTCGGCGCCCGCCTAGGAGAGAGAAATTTTTTTTTTTTTGTTATCAAAAGAATTTCTGTTTCAAGAACATAAATTTTGTGTCGTTATCAAATGTGTATTTTTGCTTAGAAACCCGTCCATGAATAGAAATAGAAAAATCTAATTCTGTTTCAGAAATCAATTTCTGATCAGAATAGTTATCATTTACGCCCTAATTACATTTAGGATTAATACTACGAAAATCTCAAACTGAAACACGTGACAAATTTATCCCAAATTAATATTTTTTATCAACAAAAATCTAAACCGGTATACCAGTGATAAATTTACCCTCCGTTAGTTTTCGTTAAATTTTATAGTCATATTACTGCATCGGATAACATGTGATAGGCATAGGTATAATAGTTTATGATTTTTTGTAGTATTAATCTAATTTAATAGAAACTAATGAATGATAAATTTATAATTAATGCATCAGCTTGGGGTTTGTAGTGGTCAAAAACTTAGTTTGAGGTAAATTTATCACAAGTGTATAGATTTGGATTTTTCGTGATCAAACAATTATATTGATAATATGAATAGTGACTTTGAACAGTCGCTACAGTAATATTGACCACAGCAATAGTTGCTACAGTAACTTTTATTATAAGCTTATCCCCAACCAGAGTTATAGTCATAATTTGAGCTGTCACATCTGTGAGCAAAGTGTCTTTCTTCCAGTAGTTGGTCCCATAATTTTAAACCATGCACAGGAGATCTATTTTCAGGTTCATGCATCCTAGATGAGGACACACAATTGAAGGGGTCTTGAGTGAATAGCATTTTGGGTCCTTTCAAACATCATTGGCTGAGGCCAGTCTGATGTCTGAACATGATAAGAAAGAGTACCCTAATCTAGTCCAAGAGATAATGTTAGAGGTTCATGCTCATTGGGGTCCCAAGAAAGGGGTCCACCACATGGATCTTGAAAGGATTGGGTGGGATTATCAAAATTTGTCACGTGTATATTAATTTAGAATTTTTCGTGATATTAATCCTTGCAATTATTAAGAGCTCTAATTTGCATTTACAACATATTATTCTAAATGCAAGTTCACAATGTCGATGGGTTCAGTATTAAAAAAAATATATGGTATTTTCACTTTTTGTTATGTAAAGGGTTAATTTATCTTAATGCTCTACATAAACATATTATCACATAATCTTTTTTAAATATTGTCCCCAAGTGCTCTATAGGTATATCGTAAGAGTGACCCTCTCTCTCTTCATTACAAGTAAATATCTTACTACTTTCTCCACAAAAGGAGCTATCACCTTGATATGCTAAGCAAAAGTTAATTATCCACTTAATCATTAGGTTGAATATTGACTTTAATGTTTCTTTCTTCTATTAAATCCACAATTTCAAACTGTTGAGTAAAATTTAAGCCACAAATTTTCAAAGGAGTAGATCCCATAACAATTTATTATTATTTGTTATTTGATTTTTTGTGGTCAATAATAGAATATTATTCTCATAATAGATTAAAAATTTACCATCCAATCATTTCGCAAAATTTAATTAGCATTAGAAAAATTCCTTGCCATTTTATGATGCATCGTTTTTTTGAATTTTCCAAATCCATAAACCGATATTAAGGAGGAAGCATCTAGACATCTATCAATCGTTTGAGAATGAATGCAAGAAGTTTTCTTAAAGTGCCAGGCAGGATTTTGTATAGTCTAGTATGTACAAATTATATGTCATTGTAACTTTTGAAGAGTTGTTTGATTCCATTTAGTGACATTATTAGAAGAGTATGGACCTAAAGGGAATACTTCATTTTTTCAGTTCTGATTATAATTCCTTATTCAAATTCTCTAAATATTTTCTATATTAAAGAAATTATATAAATCTTCAAACGTTTTTTTTTTTATTTTGATTTAATTTTTTAGAATGTTAAAAAAATCACTTGGATTTCTATTGCTCTTTCCTATTTTTTTCTATATTTCTTTCAAACCTTTTTTTTTCAAACCATCTTCAAGATCCAAGGCTATTAATAAGAAAGTTATTATCGAGACATTCGTTCCATTTGAGTATGCAACTTTCTTATGCAACGTTCCACATATCCTGCACAAATTATAATTTGTTTGAGAGGACAAAGAATAAAAATACTAATTTTTACCATAATTCACATATATCGTCAAGAATTTTGTTTTTTTTTCAAACGATGTCTATGATTATTTCTCCAGCCTGTTTGACCTCTAGTCCTCTCCAAGTCCTTTTCGAATTATGGAGTCGGGTGGGACAGAATTCATCCTTATCTACTTCTTCAACGCCCACCCCCCTCCATGTCCCCGTCTTGTTTCTGCAATCTGGTGCAGCGCCTCAGTCCTCTTTAAAGTTTTTTCCGAAGAGCCAATGCCGTCGCACGTGATCCGCTGCGCTGTCGAGGAACATGAAAATCATAAATCGGACCCCATTCCATCCTTTTGTACTTTGTCCAGGCATTCGTGAATTTATTTCCAGGATAGTCATCAAATCAACCCCAGACCAATTACTGTTTGAAGTTGCCAAAACAGAATTGAACAACTTTGCTTGAAAACATGTCCTATGGTGATCATCGTGAATTGTTTGTTTACATGAAGTGAAAATGAGCAGTTTGAGCAGTTTTCTTTTTCAGAAAAGAGAGCATGGCAAGGGCTTGCACGATTGCATTCTAAAGCCAAGACAGATCGATTTAGAAATGAAAGCTTGGTTTCCCGCCATCTCTAACGCGTTAGGGTCTTCAATGCAATGGAGAATCCAACACTCCTGATAGATCTAGATTAGTGCATTGCCGGAGGTTTACATACCACGCATACTGAGATCATCCTATTATCTTTCTGTATAAAGATTTTAGAAACGGTTCTCACAACTTTATTAGACGCAAGAGATCCATCTGCACTCGACCCACGGTGTTTCCGTTTAGTACAAATTCGACCTCGCTCTCCTCCTTGTTGGTGGCCACGAACTAGATCATCTCCAAGCTCCTTGAACTCGGTCTTCACGCGATCTCCTCTTCCAGAGCTGGACGGTTTTTTCCCCTACGTTGCTTAGCTTGAAGGAGCTTGAGATGAGAGGGTAAGGGACTGGAATGAGGGCTGGAGTGATCTGAACGTGCTTTCCTCTCAAAAGTGAGCTCAACGAATCGAAAGGATTTGCAGCTAGTTCGTCCTAGATTTGCAGAGGTTATGGCAATAGATTTGCAGGTAATCATAGTAAAATCTCTTTGCTTTGCAGGCAAAAGGGTCTGGCCAATGAAGAGGTTGAGTGTATGTTTTGGGTAAGATCAAGGGGAGATGGGAGAGATTGTTTGCTAGCTCAGGCCTTGCTTACCTTGTCCAAGATCCCAAACACAATCCTGCATTAATTTCATGGCCTTGTAGGCGCCAGGCGGCCACCTCTGATTCTGCTTCTAAAATTTAATTAGGTCGATTTTCAAGTTTAACAAACATGAATTTGACTTTATATGGGCATCAAGAATTGGAGAAATTGGCTTGAACTCATCGGACATTTGATCCCCTCGAATTCGACTCTAACCTAGGTCATGACACCAGGATCATAGCCGTTGAAAGCGAAAAATTGAAAGAATGCCTATAGCATTAGAGATTCAACAGGGCCTCAAATAATTTAGGGCAGTTATGACTCCGGTGCCTGTTTTCAATTTAATAATTCCTAAGCATAGAACTACATGACATTTTATGTGTAGTAGGGTCATCTTTCTTCAGCGATAATTAGTTCTTAGTTTAATGCTGTACATTATATAATGATGAAAGAAAGCCACTGGTCACTTCATCAACTCAAGGATAAGCCTCTGCAGAACATCGCTATCATAGTGCCAAAGGAAGCATAAATGGCAAATCCACAGCAAAGTTTGCAACATTTCAAGAACTAACCTCAGTTTCTTCCTCACCATCCGGGCGACGTCCGTCGATGTTCTCTAAAAGTGTTGAATCTATCGATGTACCCACCAAAAGTTGAGATTCATTTGAGTTCAAATCAGGCAATGAAGAATGTGGAAAGGGAATCCAATTTACAACTGAACTGTGATCCTTTAGAGATTCATGGAATACAAGGACAATTTGCCTTATATGGAATATGTTCAGCTTTTTAAAATAGAATTACGTAGAGAAAAACTTGTTAAAGTGCCTACTGAGCTGTCTCTCTTTCTTGTTCATCTCTCAACAGCTCCAAAGTCTATATAGCTCTCGAGAAGGAATCGCTAGAAACATCAGTGGATGGTCTTCAATTTTATGTACAAGTGATGAATTTGTTCATGGAGTGATTTCTGGGGAAAAAGCTCAGGATTTTGCAGCTTGAGAATCATGAGAATTTTCATTTTAATAAAGAAGAAGCGTGAGGTTTTAGGTTTGATTATCATTCAACTTGATCGCTTGGGATCAGGTCACTAGAAAGTAATTCCTCACAAATCTCCTCAAGCTGGTGCGGAATGACCTACCTTTGACAAGACTAAAGAGGTCGATTTGGCTCATTGCACAAAAACTGACTATAGATAACCCCATCATCTTCAACATCATTGGCCAAGGCCAGTCTGATATTTAAGCATAATAAGAAAGAGTGCTCTAATCTAGTCCAAGAGATAATGTTAGAGGTCCATGCTCATAAGGGTCCTAAGAAAGGGGTCTACCACATGCATCTTGAGGGGATCGGGTGGGATTATCATAAATTTATCATGGGTATATTAATTTAGAGTTTTTTTGGTATTAACCCTTGCATTTATGAAGAGCTCTAATTTGCATTTATAGCATATTATTCTAAATGCAAGTTCACAATGTCAATGGGTCCACTATTAAAAAATGGTATTTTCACTTTTTGTCATGTGAAGGGTTATTTTATCTTAATCCTCTGCATAAACATATTATCACATAATTTTTTTAAATATTGTCCCCAAGTGCTCTATCCAAGATGGCATATCATTAGAATAGCCCTCTCTCCTCGTTACAAGTAAATATCTAACTACTTTCTCCACAAAAGGAACTACCACCTTGATGTGCTAAGCAAAAGTTAATTATTCACTTAATCGTTAGGTTGAATGTTGACTTTAATGTTTCTTTCTCCTATTGAATCTACAATTTCAAACTGTTGAGTAAAATTTAAGCCACAAATTATCCAAGGAATGGACCCTACAACGATTTATTAGTATTTGTTATTTGCTTCGTAGTCAATAATAGACCATTATCCTCATGGTAGATAAAAAAATCTAACATCCAATCATTTCTTACCATTTTATGATGCATCATTGCTTTGAATTTTCCAAATCCATAAACATGTATTAAGGAGAATGCTTCTAGTCATTTGTCAATCGTTTGAGAACAATTGCAGGAAGTTTTTTTAAAGTGCCATGCAAGATTTTGTGTAGTCTAGTATGTACAAAGTATATGTCATTGTAACTTTTAAGGAATTATTTGATCCCATTTAGTGACGTTATTAGAAGACTGTGGACCTAAAGGAAATACATCATTTTTTTTCAGTTCTGATGATAATTCCTTATTCAAATTCTCTAAATATTTTCTATATTAAAGAAATTATATAAATCTTCAAACGTTTTCTTTTTTTAATTTGATTTAATTTTTTTAGAATGTTAAAATTATCACTTGGATAGCTATTGCTCTTTCCTATTTTTTCTCTATATTTCTTTCAAACCTTTTTTTTCGAACCATCTTCAATAGCCAAGGCTATTAATAAGAAAGTTATTATCGAGACATTCGTTCCATTTGAGTGTGCGACTTTCTTATGCAACATTCCAATATCCTGCATAGTTATAATTTGTTTGAGAGGACAAAGAATAAAAATTACTATTTTTTACCATAATTCACATATGTCATCAAGAATTTATTTTTCTTTTCAAACGATGTCTATGATTATTTCTCCAGCCTGTTTGACCTCTAGTCCTCCCCTAGTCCTTTTCGAATTATGGAGTCGGGTGGGACAGAATTCATCCTTATCTACTTCTTCAACGCCTTCCCCCCTCCATGTCCCCGTCTTGTTTCTGCAATCTGGTGCAGCGCCTCAATCCTCTTTAAAGTCTTTTCCGAAGGGCCAATGACGTCGCACGTGATCCGCTGCGCTGTCGAGGAACATGAAAATCAGATATCGGACCCCATTCCATCCTTTTGTACTTTGTCCAAGCATTCGTGAATTTATTTCCAGGGTAGTCATCAAATCAACCCCAGACCAATTACTGTTTGAAGTTGCCAAAACTGAATTGAACAACTTCCCTCGAAAATATGTCCTATGGTGATCATCGTGAATTCTTTCTTTACATGAAGTGCAAATGGCCCGCAAATTGAGCAGTTTTCTTTTTCAGAAAGAGAGCATGGCGAGGGCTTGCACGATTGCATTCTAAAGCCAAGACAGATCGATTTAGAAATGAAAGCTTGGTTTCCCACCATCTCTAACGCGTTAGGGTCTTCAATAAAATGGAGAATCCAACACTCCTGATAGATCTAGATTAGTGCAATACCGGAGGTTTACATAGCATGCATACTGAGATCATCCTATTATCTTTCTGTACAAAGATTTTAGATACGGCTCTCACAAGTTTATCAGACACAAGAGATCCATCTGCACTCGACCCATGAGGTTTCCATTTAGCACAAATTCCACCTCGCTCTCCTCCTTGTTGGTGGCCACGAACTAGATCATCTCCAAGCTCCTTGAACCCGGTCTTCACGTGATCTCCTCCTCTTCCAGAGCTGGACGGTTGTTTCCCCGACGTTGCTTAGCTTGAAGGGAGCTTGAGATGAGAGGGTAAGGGACTGGAATGTGGGTTGGAGTGATCTGAACGGGCTTTCCTCTCTAAAGTTTGCTCAACGAAGTGAAAGGATTTGCAGCTATTTCGTCCAAGATTTGCAGAGATTATGGCAGTAGATTTGCAGGTAATCATAGTAAAATCTCTTTGATTTGCAGGCAAAAGGGTCTGGCCAATGAATTTCTATGCATTTGCAGCAGTTGAGTATTTGTATGTTTTGGGCAAAATCAAGGGGAGATGGGAGAGATTGTTTGCTGGCTCAGACCTTGCTTACCATGTCCAAGCTCCAAAACACAATCCTGCACTAATTGCATGGCCTAGCCGGCGCCCACGTCAAATTCTGCTTCTAGAACTTAATTAGGTCAATTTAGAAGCTTAACAAACATGTATTTGACCTGATATGGGCATCAAGAATTGCAGAAATGGGCTTGAACTCATCGGGGTCACATTCGATCCCCTTGAGTACGACTCTAACCTAGGTTGTGAAACCGGGATCTTAGCCGTTGAAAGCAAAAAATTAAAGGAATGCCTATAGCGGGCCTCAAATAATTTAGGGCAATTACGACCCCGGTGCCCGTGTTCAATCTGACATCCTAAACCTAGAAATACATGACATCTTATGTGTAGTAGGGTCATTTTTCTTCAAAGATAATTAGTTCTTAGTTTAATGCTGCACATTATATAATGATGAAAGAAAGCCATTGTTCACTTCATCAACTCAAGGATAAGCTTCTGCAGAACATCACTGTCATAGTGCTTGAGGAAGCATAAATGGCATATCCACAGCAAAGTTTGCAACATTTCAAGAACTGACCTCAGTTTCTTCTTCACCATCTAGGCAACGTCCATCAATGTTCTCTAAAAGTGTTCCTGCTAGATGTTGTAAATTGAATCTGTCGATGTACCCACCAAAAGTTGAGATTCATTTGACGTCAAATCGGGCAATGAAGAATGTGGAAAGGGGAATCCGATTCAAGATTGAATCGTGATCCTCTAGAGATTTACGGAATACAAAGACAATTTGCTTTATGGAATATATTTAGCTTTATAAAATAGAATTATGTAGAGAAAAACTTGCTGAAATGCCTATCGAGCTGCCTCCCTCTCTATCTTGTTCATCTCTCGACAGCTCCAAAGGCTATAGTCCTCGAGAAGGAATTGCTGGAAACATCGAGTGGATGTGTCTTCTGTTTTAGGTACAAGTGATGAATTTGTTCACGGAGTGATTTCCGGGTAAAAAGCTCAAGATTTCGCAGTTCGAGAAGCATGAGAATTTTCTTTTTAATAAAGAAGAAGCATGAGGTTTCAGGTTTGATCATCATTTGACTTGACTGCTTAGGATCAAGTCACTAGAAAATAATTCCTTACAAATCTCCTCAAGCCGGTGTGAAACGGCCTACCTTTGACAAGACTAAAGAGGTTGATTTGGCTCATACTACAGATAACCCCATGACTGTCAAGAACACAAAAAAGAGGAAAAAAAACTTAAATTAAAATTTTCTTTTATCATATAGTTGCTTTTGCTTAGCTTGGGATTTCGATTGAAGAAATGATACCTCGACAACAGAGAGTAGGCCCAATCATAATCAGATTGGGCACTGGCCCATCGAGTCCAAAACAGAACGAGTGCTTAATGCCAGAATGATCAGGCCAGGTCAACATTGGGATAAAGCTTACATGTGAAGCCCTACACCGACGAGAATTCTACAAGGTAGTTATTCATATGAAGTGCATATTACATAGTTACTTGACTCATGTTGGAAAAGTAACTATCGAAAATCTCATTTCCCAACGCTTGGATTGCTTGAGAAAATGGGTCCACGAAAACTCTTTTCCATAATCAAAGCAAAATCTCATTTTTCAGAATACTAATTAATTACCCAACTTGGGATCCCCAAACCCAAGCATAAGTTCTGGCAGCTTGAACCTAAGTCTTGGTAGCTAAATCCAAGCCTCGCGGCTTGGAAACACTGACCATGATTCTTTTTTATTATCCGAGGCTTGGCGGCTTTGAAGGTGTTTGAGATAAACTTGAAAATTTTTATTCCTTCCATAAGTGTGTTTGGTAAAATCTGAAAATTTCTAGTCAAAATGATTTCTTTTAATTTTTTAATGATTTAAATACAATTTTCTTTTTTTTTTTTTTTCCTTTTCATTTTCAACTTTTTTTTTGCTTAATAGATTGCGCGGCCGGCGACCGACCGGCCCGAGCGAAGAAAAGCGGCAACGCCCGGCGAAGTAAATATGGGCCGGGCAATAATCGATTTCGACCTCACCGGATAGTCGCCCGGAGATAAAAACTCGCCGGCGGTGGCGGCGCACCGGCGGCGGTGGTGGTGGACTGATGAGGATGAGGGAAGAAGAAGAGAAGAAAAAAAGAAAGAAAGAAAGAAAAAAACTAATTCTTGATTGTTCTAGAATTTTTTTTTTTTATTCTTGATTAGTTCCTGTTTTAAAAATTAGATATCAATTTACTCAAAAACAAAATAACTTTATTACTTTTAGCAATTACATCATAATAAGCCTCGTGGTCCCATTAATGGGCATTATCAACGCAAGGCCCTGAGATAAACTTGAGTCTTTTTTCCTCCTATAAGTGTGTTTCAAAGAATATTGATAATGAATATCAACATGTGATTAGATTGGGGTCTTGACTTGGGATCCAATGGCCTGGACCTAGGTCCTTATTGCTCGAACCCAAGTCTCTATAGTCCTAGACTCAAGTTCCTCAGCATCCCGAACTCGAAACCCAATGGCCCAAACCCACAATCTCAACCCCCAAAATCAAGATCGCTACCACTCAAACGCTAGACCTCGGTATTCAAACCCGATTGTCCAAAGCTATATTAGTCTTTTTTTCCAACAGTGTCATTTATAATTATGTGGTAACTCATATTAAAATGACTTCTATTTTATTTGCAAAGGACAATCGCGTGCCCGAATCCTCTCTAGATGGCTAACGTCAAATCGTTTCTGGATATCCTATGTGGGTGGGAGTATCTACATGAAATTAAGCCAGTAGATAGGGACTAGAAATCTCATTTTTGTAAAAGCAAGGTGGTCGTGTATATGTTTATCCAGCTATGTGTATATCTTCCTTGTGTCTTTAACATGGTTGGTCGAGCGAGCCAAGTACTCTTCAAAGTTCAAAGACATTCAACATACTTTTGAACGTGAGCACATGCCATTGACCCACAATTAATTGTACGAACCTGCTTTACTTTATCATATTTTAGGAATCGGCCCGTTTGATTACACTGTTGCAATCATAAAGCAGATTTGGCTGCCTTCCCACCAAAGGGCAAATCTTGATTCTTCCTGTCCCTCAAATCTGTCGCGAAACTTCCTCGCCTTTGCATCGAGCAGCACACGTGAACGGGAAGCGTTTTTGCAGATCGAAAAGGCATGAACGTGGAAACAAAAGGGAAAAAATTCGAAGAGCATGGTAAAAACCATGCAAGACGAGGGACCGAATTCAAACTTCAAATCCATCCTCGAACGTTACTCTCCTTGTCTAGAGAGCATCGTGGATCATCCCGTTGGTGTCTTTCGACCGGGGTCCATGGCCTCGTGGGCCTCAGGTCAAACTCCAGCAGACTCCTCGAAGCCACCGCAATGATTTGGAAAACTGTCTTGTCTTGATCAAGGGCATCGTGGCGGAAAATCATTGCCGCATCAGCCAGCAAGAGCCCCACATGAAATGATACAGCTGTGCATGAACTGAGGAGTACAGCCTCAACAATAAATCATAATGCCGGTCAGCGCACGTCAAGATGGCTTTGTGCTCTTCCCTCTTTCTTTTAAAGAATAGAGAGAAAGACAAAACGAGCGAGCGGCGCTTTACCATCGAATATCATGCTTGTGTTGGGAAATTATTACATTGTTCGGGTAGCCACAACTGTTAATCCTTCCGTTGAATTGAAAATAGTTCATGTACTTCACCAAATGAGTCCATTGTTAGTCTTTCCATTGATTGGCCTTGGTTTCATGTGCAACACTTAATGGTTGCCGGATCATTCAAAAAAACGATCTATGAAAGATGCGCGAACACGAGTGCCTGTGTGAGAGAGAGAGGATATTGGACAATCATGAATGGGACGAATGAAAACTGATGACTTTGAATTTTTTCTAAAAGTGATATTTGAACCAACTATGTTATTTTGAAATTGAGACAAATATCAGAAAATCATAAGAAAAGCTATGCACTCACGATTTCCTTTTAATTTCTCTTGAATTTCATAACAAATTTAAGATGCGAGAAATTTATGAAGAGATGGAAGATAATTATATGTGATATCACTAGTGTGTCATCAAAACACTCTTTCTTTTTCCTTTATAATCATTACATTTCAAGCAAGAGACATCATTTAAATGAAAGAACATGTTTTTCTTCACTCAAACAAATATCTCAACATAGAGAATTTTTCAAATCATTATTTTTGGAGTCAGACTTAGAATGTCCAAGAATTTTGCTTGGATGGATATTTGAAAAATTCAGAGACCATTGGTCATTGTCATTGAACGACCTGCCTTTGAAATATAGTGCTTCAAATACTCGAGCAACTTACTATGGTACCAATTGAAAAGACTAAGATAATAATCAAAAGATGGAGTGAATGAGTTGTCATAGAAAATTTATAATTTATGGAAAGGATGTGAGAAAGTAAAAGGGGCACAATTACATAGATGCAATAGCTTCTGTCAAACAAATAATATATTAGTTAAATGGATAAAAGATATTGCAAGACAGACGTAAAGTGATTTTGAATTTCATTTGGCATATATTCACTCTCCCAATACCAACATCTACGAACAAGGCTGAAATCCTCTAAGTAATCTTACTGTAGATGGTATCGCTTCTACATAAATCTCAATAGGCTCTTACAGCACCATAATCCCCTTTCTTTCCTTATTACAAGATTTTAGATTTCATGGAGAATTATAATCAACGAACAGACTGTTTTGCACAAGCGAAGGATAGGAGTATGATCAATAGAGAGAATAAAAGTTTGAACTTTTGCCAACTTCCGCGGCCACCTTCGACCTTCTTAAATAGGTTTCCGATCTTTAAGGCTCTATTAGGTAACGCTCCAATTTCTTTATTTTTCTGTTCTTTTGTTCCCTGGAATAGAAAAAGAACAAAAATCCGTTTGGTAATGCAAACTGATTTTTTTATTCCCGGAAATAAAAAGTTATTTCTAATAATAGATTTGGAGTAGAAATGAGAAATAAAAAAAAGTAGCTTCTTATTCCTGGGAACAATTTTTAGAAACTATTTCTTGAAAACTACTCACCACTTATAGAACGCCGCCACTCTCCCATTGCCGCCCACCACATGTTGCCGCCACCGGTCACTGCCCCCACCCGCTCGCCACCGGCTGTTCGTTGGCCTCTCACCGCCGTCCTTCGCCCTGCGGCCGACGATCGACGGGCGGCGGGGGTCGTGATTGGCAAGCGGCGGCGATCGATGGCGGTGGGCGGCAGCGACTAGCAGCGGTGGGCAACGGCGATCTCAAGCGGCGGTGACCAGCTGCGGGCAATAGCGACCAACGACGGTGGCGTCTGGAGTTCGGTGTTTGGCGGCGGCGGCGGCGGCAGGGTGCGGACGGTGACTACCAAACATCGATTGACGGCCGTCGCCGCCGGCGCCGTCTCGCACCCACCACCGGCCGCCGCCCCCACTGCCGATCTCCGCTACTATTAGGGAAGAAAGAAATAAAAAAATTTGTCAATACCAAACGCATTTATATTCATTTTCTATTTCAAGAATAAGAAATTTTTGTAGTTATCAAATTCCACATTTTACTCAGAAATTGTTTCAGAAAGTAGAAATAAAAAAAAATTATTTCTCAAAAGAAATCGTTATCGGTAGTAGAAATGTTAACAAACGCACTCTAAAATATCCGTAGGACCTATTTCAAAATCAAAGAAGCCGGTGGGCTGCCTTCTTTGCCCACCAGATCTTACTTTCTATAAGATTAGCGTGCAATCTGTGGGCAAAGCAGAACTTCTTCGGCAATAGAGCCTTCTATTTCTGCAACTTGTTTGACTTCCTATTCTGCTTACACAAAAATGGAAAAAACTACTTCCATATTCTTCAAGCTTCTTTCTGCAAATTTCATAGTTGTAAATAGCTATAAGACATCAATCAAATTGAGAAAAAGATATGGGTCATCTTTTTCCAAGAATGTAAGAGTCACGTACGAAGCCACCTCCACCGCCAGCCTTTTTTTTTATTCCTTTCATCGATTGATTGCTCACCTTCTTCTCGCCGGTCCTTCTAAAAATAATGACGTCCTCATGTCTACAAACTTCTACTGTTCCATCAAAGTTTCAACGAACCCTCTTTTGTCGCTGTTCACCTGCTATAGATCCTTTTAGCCTTGGACACATTTCTCGTCCAATGTTTTGTTCTCCTTTGGATGTCTTGTTCCAGACTCCATTTGCATCTTGCCATCTACATCTACAAACTGTCTGTACATAACTAATCCACACATTAATAGCCTTTGAGTATTTTGTCATCTTTAAACTATCATGGATTTCACAAACAAACAAAATAACTACTGCGAATTTCTCAACAGAACTATCATTAACTCGTAATAGATTTTCTCGCACTTCAAAATTTATTTAATCATTATATATGATTGCTAACGTCATTTTGACTTTAATTAGCTTGATTTAATAAACAAAAGTATTTTCTAAATCAAATAGCCAAAATGCAATCCATTACTCGATCTTCTTATATTTAAAACCATAATATGTTGTTTTGACTCTCCAACACCAAACTTGTATGCCTGTCCCTCACATGATAACAAAACAAGCAATAAAAGATCTGAAGGGAGAAGAATGACCACCGGAGTTGAGATCTCGTTGGGGGAGGATTGCGCAGTGGAGGAGGAGGAGGTGCCGGTTTTGATCTAACCAAAAGACATATTGATCTTTGTTAATCTATAGTAACTAGATTTGTCGTGAAAACGGCTTAAAATAAATAATTACATTATGGTTTAAGAAACATAGAAAAATTATAAAAATAATTTTGCATTTCAAATGAGATTTTGTGAACCCGAGATCAACCCCTAAGTCAATAAGTAGTAGTGTTTGAACCCAAATCGACCCCCCGTTTTTTGGCCCAAATTCATGTAATGTAAATCTAAGTGACCCATACCCGACCCGACCCACACCCGAACCATAGGATTATTTGACAAACTTAATTTAATCAATATTTAATTTTTACTTGACCCATATTTAACCCATATTTAACTTTCACTTGACCCATATTTGACCCATATTTAACTTTCATTTATTTGACAAACTTTAAAATATAAACTTAAAATATAGAATCTACTCGCTTGCACAAGTTCTTCATTTTCTGAAATCTGTAATCTACTTTGCATACCTTAAAAAATAGGACCTATCAAGTCTCATATTTTAGGATTTATTTGGGTTTCGGCTTATATTATTAATTAAACGATTGCAATAAATCATAAACTTTAATAACCACCAATTGTTGTTACAATTTACTAATTACTATTTATATTTACACATATGAAATATATAGAATATTGATAAAGTAAAAGTCTTGATTATAAAATGAAAACTTATAATGATTCAAGATTATACACTTATTATCAAACACTATAGAATACCAAATGATCGCGTGAAAATATAGACTAAGAAAAATAAAATAACTTCTTCCAACTTCCACCTACCTAGAGATTATATCGTGAAGACATAGACTAAAAAAATACGAAAACTCATTCCAAGTTTCACCTATCTAAAATTCGTAACATACCGGTCAAAATAAGTTCTCAATTTTCAAAACCTAATATTATTATGCACATCTTGAAATTTGCAACTGGACGTACTCTTATCAATCCGATTTTTCGATTTTAGGCAAAATTTGAAGCCATGCTCATTCCGTACCCTCGAATAGTTGCACCACTTCCACAATTACAAATAAATTTTAATTTCACAATTGAATTTCCCTAATCCTTTTTTGTCGTAATAGGTAGTGTCCTCGCCTGGCTTCCGCTATCCCCTCACATGCACCGACCGGGGCCGCGTGGGGCCCGGGGCCAGTCTGTGTCCGAACCGCCACGCTGGCCCGATCCCTCCCCCTTCCCTTTGTGGTCCTCCTCCGCTCCGATTCGCCCCAAACGCTGCCGATCCAACGGCTACTTCCCGGTGGTCCCCACACCTCACCGTGCGCTCGCCCTTATATAATCGACTTCCCCAGTCTCTGCAGAAACCGCACTCTCACTCTTCACTCTCGCTGCGTCCTGTTCTCTACTTTCTCTCTCTAGCGAAGCTTCTCCTCTTTCTTCTTCTCCGTGATGGATCGCAAGAACGTGCTCTCCCTCGCGCTGCTCTGCCTCGTCGTCGCCGGCGTCGGCGGCCAGTCCCCCACCGCTGCCCCCACCAAGTCCCCCGCCACCCCGGCCCCCGCCGCCACCTCCCCCGCCGCCACCTCCCCCGTCGCCGCCCCGCCCGCCAAGCCCACGTCCCCCGCCCCCGTAGCCTCTCCCCCCGCTTCCACCCCCGCCCCGGCCGCGGCCCCTCCCTCCAAGGTGGAGGCTCCCGCTCCCGCCGTCACCCCCGCGACCCCGCCTCCCGCGAGCGCCCCCCGGCTCCGGTGCCCGTGAGCTCCCCCGGTTCCGGTCCCCGCGAAGTCACCCCCCTCGCCCGCGCCGACCACTGCCCCGGAGAGCTCTCCCCGACTCCCGTGGAGGTCCCCGCGCCGGCGCCCAGCAAGAAGAAGTCGAAGAAGAGTGCGCCAGCTCCGTCGCCGGCGTTGCTCAGCCCACCCGCACCGCCTTCCGAGGCCCCTGGGCCCAGCCAGAATGAGGCGGCGTCGTCTCCTGGACCGGCATTGAACGATCAGGTGAGTTCTCGCTCGGCACTTTTCTTCTCCCATCTAGTTGATAAAAATATCGGTACTTTCTCGTCGAATCACGGCAGTAGATTGCATTTGTATAGCGCATGTAGAGATAAATATACAATTTTTAGTTAGATGCCTCGTGAAAAAATCAATTGTTTTGTTAAGACGGGCATTGCGAGTTCAGATCTGACTGGTTCCTTCCAAGATCCACCGACACTCTGATGCATACTGTAGTTCCTCACCAGTGGCTTTGTCAAGTGAATGCACTTTACTTCCATTTACATAGATTGTACCCGCTCTGTTCTTCGAGAACTGAAACTGTATAGCAACTCGTTTATCACAGTAAGATTCAACCCAGTAGACTAAATCGTTCGAATATGAGAAATCTGCATGGTAGTTCTGTTTTTCTTTGCGGGCATCATACGCTATTCGAGTTGGCATTCCACTACCCAAGAAAGTCCCCCCCTCGTGAAAATTCAAGAACCCGAGGAGGCATCGAGACACGAAAACATTGATGTCTGTCCTTTGGGCACGCGCTTTGCTGGGTTCGTCATAATTACTTCCATGAATGTGCATATTGCAGAAAGACGGGATTAAATTAATAGCTTCTGGCATTTGATTTGTTCTGGGGTTCTGAGCTTTTTCGAATCTTTTGGTGCAAATTTGCTTTGCAGAGCGGAGCAGAGGCGATGAGAAGCGTGCAGAAGGTAGCCTCAGGCCTAGCATTGGGATGGGCTGTCCTCGGATTGATCCTCTAAGAGAGAGAGAGAGAGAGAGAGAGAGAGATAAAGAGACACCTCTGAGAGGACAGAGAGAGGGACAGAGAGAGAGACATTGATGTCTGTTCATTTGATTTCATTTAATCTTTTGTTTCTTCCTTTGAGGCCATGTTATCTTTGATCATATGACGGGCTGACAGTCGCATTTGCTGTGGTTTCCATTGATATATTTATTAAATCGTTGTGCTTCCCAAGGAGTGTAAGAACCTCAAGTCCAAATCCAAAGATCTGTTCTTGACTGGTGACGGTGGGATCTGGTGTGGGTTTTGGGGCTTTATTCGTTTTGTAATTCTTTTGGGGGGGAGCTTTTCTTCTTGAGGGAGCTATAGCTGCTGGCTCTGTCTGCCTCAATTTTCTTATTCGCTCTTAAAATGCCTTTTAAAATGGACCCCCTCCCCTCTCTTGGTAGTAAATAATAAATTCGCTTCTTTTACAGCTGTCTTTCGTTAATTCATTTGATTGGGGAAAACACAATTTGGAACTTTTTCTTAGTTTTTTAATCTTCAATTTGATAAGCCACTCTCTCTCTCTCTCTCTCTCTGTTATTGTAGGGTCATGTTCTTCCAATCATGTCATGAACAAAACTTTCATGATTATTTATTGCTTTGCGAAAAATGATCACTTAATGGAAAACCGTGGACAATTAAACAAAATGCGCATGTTTAATGTTTCAGAAAATGAATATTTTGACTTAAAAATCGGAAAACACATACGCCTTTAATTTGAAGTTAAGTTTGTAATGTGAATTATATCCATAAATTGTAAATTATTAACGGGAGATATTGTTGAGGGGCATTTCGTTCGGTAGATGGAGGTGGGAGGAGCCCTATAGATATTACAACCGTTAGCGTAGTGGTGTCTTACTGAGTAATTAATTGAGTAAAAAGATTACATTATTTGGTACTTTCATAATTATCGATTCCTTTGAGTATACCAACTGTTTATATATAAACTCAAATTGGTACGGACCGACTTTAATGGACATGATAAAATAGTCAAGGTAGCACTGCGATCTCCTTAATCAAAGCATTGGGAGGGTTTACTTTTTAATAAATTTTTCACGCTCATCTCTCATTGTTCTACTCGTTCTTTTTTAATAAGCCGTACATCTCCAACTTGTTACAAGAATATCATTATATTTTCAAGCTTCTTTCAATTTTTACCGAAATATATAGCTTTATTATTAACTAATAAACGTTGTGTCGAATAAGAAATCATTTTTCAAAAATATATTCAAGGTGATCGTCTACACCAATCACCCCTTCCATCATTGTTACCTATAGTAAACATACCACTTGCTTGATTTTGGTCTAAGTTTTGATTAGTCTATAGATAAATCTAACTCTTTTGTCATTGTAACTTAGTGACTTCTGGCTTTTTATTTTTTCTCATTTTTGGTTTCTAACTAAGTAGTTCTATTCATGATCACTTAAATGCTATTCTCAGGTAGATCCGTTCTTTTCCTTTATTTTTAGCAACGAAGGCACATAAACAGAAATAACTAAACCCTTCTTGGACTCTTGGAATGCCCCACAAGCCTTATGGATATTGTAAGACACGATAAAACCAAATGAACTCGTTAGAAATATTGCGAGGTGGCTAAAATTATAAGGAGCTTAATAAAATCTTTGTTTTCACAATCATAAAGTTATTCTAATTACGCTTGAGTTGAATTATTACAGAAAATATTAGCACTGCAACAATATCTTCCAAATTTTCTTTAATTTGAGAGGTACTGATTAATGGATTGATTCTCTAAACAAACTACCTAATGTGTAGTATAATTTTGGTAATAGGGGAAAAGTTTATGCTATTTGATCTACAAAATCGTATGAACAATGTGAACTTTTGCCAATCTTATAACGTTTTTTACTCATTCTGATAGATTTCATCATAAATCCTTTGTCATAAGTAAATTTTTAATAAATTTCTTTATTGTTATACCTTAGGTGGATAAAATTTTTCTATAATTGGCTTTCATCACTATTGATGTGTTTAGTACTAAAAATAATAGATATTTACTATCAATATACAACGGCCACGATTGAGGTTATTTGTGGAAAACCATGTTTTCACTAAGGTATTTATGAGAATAACCCATTTTAACATATAGAAAGAAATTTCTAATAAACATGGACATACCAAAGCACTCTTCAAAAAGGAATGACTTGCAATAACTATGGTTGTGTTTGGTCCAACTTTCCTAATGGGTTTTAGGCCTCCAAAATCCCTGGAGAAAAATTTGGCTCAAATGGCTTTTTGGAATGATTTTTCTTGGAAATTTTGTCATGGGTGATGGTGACAATGATTTATGTTGGTAGAATTATTATCGTATTTTTCTTGGAGCTTGCTCTCTAGTCATAAATCTTGATATTGAAACAAATATGATTTTGCCTATTTAGTTTGACAAGACGTTGGAGCTTGTTCTCTGTTAGAACTTGATCACCCTAAAGGACTTTTTAAATATATTTCAACCAAACAGCCTTTCTCCCAAAGTTGTTTTCTAAAGGACAAATTTATCAAACAACTTTTTGCATTTCCCTAAAGCTCTTTAGGATAAAGTTTGTTGCATTTCCCTAAAGCTCCTTGAAACAGCTAAATCAAACACAGGCTAATGTCTTGTTTTTTTGTTGTTGTCATGGAATGCTATCTTTCATTTACTTAGACAAGCTTGTGCTACAAGTATTTGTGGAATCTAGACGTATAATAGACCATGGAAACGTAGGAGGATTACACAGGCTGATATCACTTAGTGTAACAAGAGTTCAACTTTTCTTTTTCAATTTATGTTTTTTTTATAATATGAATGGTTTCACTAAACAATGTTGTAATTGTTAAGCAACTACTTAAGAAAAGCATTGCAATTTCTGATATGATGTTGTCCTCGTAATATGCACAATTAGTATCTTGACAATTAAATATTAACCCAGTTAGGCATGTGTTCGCGAGTGCATCAAGGGCATGCGTTAATAAGACCCGTATATCGATCTGGTTACAAATATACTGTATGTTCTATGCACATGTATTTATTTGGTTGTAAGCCTTGTGGCCCATTTACAGTTAGGGCTTTTGGGCCGTACTTCCTTGACCTTTAGTAGAGGGATGGGCCTGACTTCCTTGGTCACCGTAGCCCAAAAAAATCCTTCTAAACGTGAACTACTTAAAACAAGGTATGGAGAATTCGACCCACAAAAGAAAAGGAAAAAAAAAAGAGCAAGGTATGGAGAAGAAGAGGCAAATTTCACTTGATTTAGGAAATGTGATAAGCTAGACATATTAAATTAAATTTAGATCATAGTTCGTCCAAAGGAAAAATTAAAAATGAATACCATACAATTATGTTGCCTGTTTCATTAAGTTATTGAGATAAAAAGGCCAAAAAATACATACAATGTAGTATAAATATCACTATATTGTCAGTAAATCCACCATAATTAAACATTGAGTTACTCACCAAGTCTCATGATTTTGACGTTAGTGTTTCCAGAAAAACCCAAATTTAAGATTAAACATAGAGGCTTTCAAGGAACTGGGGCAAGATAGCTTAGGTATATGAGTTCTAAATCCTTAAAATATATCATCTTATTACACACCAAGTGGGCAAAAAAAGGAAAAATTTATGTAAGATCCTCTAGAGCCAATTTGGTATGGCTATAGCTAAACTATAGCTATGTTGTGCAACATTTATGCCATGAAGTGACATAACTTTTATGTTTGGTTATACATATTCTAAAGTTGCAACACCTCAAAACTGAGTGGGGCAGTTTTCTAAAACTTCTATAAGCAGCTGTAAATTTGAAATAGATGTACAAGCGAAGTAATTGCCAAATGCCTTTTGAATTGCAGCACCCCTTTTTCATAGCCAAAACCACTAGCTTCTCTTGGTATGTATTTAACCATTTACACGTCAGATATTATAATCCTAAGTTTACAGTCTTTCGTTCAACCAGGGAATCAGCTTGTGCTCTCAAGCTTAACTTCTTCATTAGAAACAACTTAAGAACGTGTACGAATCTTTTCAATATTTTTCTTTTTGTATTTCTTGTACTCATCTCCAAAGAAGACTAGCTCAAAGGGTAAACCTCCGATGGAACAATTATTGGGTAGTGAGACACTCGCGACAGCTGTTGATTTCGCATTGAGAAGTGTCTTTTTCCAATGTGTTCTTTTCTTCTCTTATCGCAAAGATTTTCACGATAGCCATCCCTCTTATCACAAAAGACCAATGTCGCCTTTGATTTCAAACAAAACGTGCGATGTCTTATCTGAATTCTCTTATCCATCACTACCAACGAATCGTCGCTTCCTTCAAAAAATCTCACCCGACAAACTAGATCTCCCTCGATAAGGCGTCTGGATTCTCAGACCCGATTTGATTTGAGACTTACTCAAGACCTACGTGGAACAAGAAGTTGGACCCGAAAGGTAAATTGAATATCCATGTTTATCACCTACAACGCATCGAATGATTGAGGAATAAATAAATAGTGTTTGGTTGGACGGCGACTCTCGAGCAGCCAGCCAATTTGGAAGAAGATAAGGACTTCGCATCAATAAAACCATCCCTTTAGCTTTTCCGTACGAAACGGGGTGCAGTACAAACTCTATTCAAATCACTCACCAGCCACCATTCTGCTTATCAAGCCAGTTTCGATCACGTTCCATCACGCATCCCGAGCACATCTTAAGCATGCTCGTGTTTGCGTGCTCAACTAAATTCACCTAAAAAGGCGGGGTCATCAAAGTCTTTGTGCCACCTCATGGAGTTGTCGACAGATACATCAATTGAGTAGGGACTTGAGGAAAAAGATTTGAGTGTCCAAGAGCTAGTGAAGAATATGAAAGGGTTCTAGAGACAATGACTTTCTGAATTTAGATGATATATCTTTCACCAGTTATTATATAAATACAATAAGTCTATCATCAATTGGTTTGATGCCTTATAGATGAGGCTTCTTCTGTCTATTTTTCTTGTTGACGGCGATTTTAACTTCATTTAGGAGGTCATTGTATGTTATGGACATTATTCTCCAATAAATAATGACGCAATCCATCAATTATTGCCCTATTGCCAACCCCACCCTAGTGCCCATCAAACATAAATTTTATATAGATTGGTTGCACCTCCATTGAAATTGTCGTGCCACTAATTAACATGTACATGTAGATACCTATGTGTATAGGGTCGTAAGATGTGCAAAAAGATAGAATAAAAATAAACCTGTAGATTAATTCTCCATCTTCTTGCTTACCCGCCTGCACAAAGTCTTCGTTAGAATATATGCTTATTAGCACACACGTATGCTGGTGCAATAACAAAAGAATATTTGAAAGGAACAAAGAAACGTAATTTACTTTATTTTGGAAAACAAAATTATGTTTATAAAGAATAAAGAAGATTGTTTAAATTTAGAACCTATTAGATATATACTAATCGCATGATGGTTTAAACATGGACGCCTTCAAGGAATTGGGGGCAAGATAATTTAGGTATGTGCACTCTAAATCTTTTAACATATTTCAACTTAAGAAACGCCACTTAGAATCTAACTGCAGTTAAACTCAAGCTATCCCGAGTTACAGATGTGCTATAAAGTGTTATAGCTTCTATATTTAGTAATATATATGCATTATCTCAATGCTGGACGATATAGTCTTCTAAAATCTACTGTAACTTTGAAATAATTGCATCGGTGGGGAGTTTGCCGGAGACCCTTTAATAAAATTCAAAACGCCCGTTTTAACAGCTGAATTTTGTACCGGTCGGCATCTAAGTTTTTTTGTTCAGCCATTTGAATGTTAGATGCTACAATCATGAGTTACATAGTCTTTCATCTCCCCATGACACCTGTTGATTTTGCATTAAAAAGGGTCCTTGTCCAAATGCACGTTTTTCTCATAAAACATTATGCCTCGTGGCAGTCTATCTTACCATTAAGATGACTTTGCCTTTCTAATAAGGTCAACATAACGTGAGATTATCTTATCTGACTATTCTATGTAATACCAAACATTGATGCTTTCTAAGGAATCTGACCCGACGAGTTAAATCTTCTCAAGAAGGCGTCCGGATTCTCAGAGAGATCTTGATTGGGGAAGACCCTAAAAAGAAATTGACTATCAATGTTTGTTAACTACACCAAATGGAATGATTGAAGAAAAAATAATAATTTATACGCGTTTGGTTGGACCGGCAACTCCTGAGCAGCCATCCGGTTTGGAAGAAGATCAAAACTTGCATGCACGAAAACATATGTGTCTCTTGCTTCGGAATTATATTTCAAAAAGTTATAAACCTATCATATGGTAGTGTTAATTCAATTTTAAACTTTTTGACTATTTTTCAATTTAATTATAAACCTTTTAATCATGCCAAATTAATAGTTTAGAACTACATTGACAAATTATCAAAAAATCAATGATTAACTCAGCATAATTGAAATATTTATAATTGAATTGGTGATTGTACAATAGATTTACAATTTTTTGGATAATTTTCCCCTCTCGCTTCTCTTGGCAACTGCCAATAGCTTATCATGCCAATTTCAAGCATGTTCCATTTTCCTACAGTCCCTCTAAATAATCTTTCCAATTTTAGTTATCACACATCTTAAGCATATCCATATCGCGTGAATGTTTGGTGATGACTTTTTATTTTAAAATATGCCTTAGCCAGCGGAATCATCAGAAATTTTTTTGAATCGTCAAGTTGTCGATCGACACATCGATTGGCTTCGGACTTTAGCAAAAGATATTATATGCTTGAGAGTTAAAGAAGAAATTTGAATGGGTTCTAGAGACAATGGCATTCTGCATTTAGAAGATATATATATATAAATACAATAAAAAACTTATCTCACTTTGAGTGCGCGTGGGTCTACCACCAATTGGCTTGATGACTTTTAGATCAGGCTGTTCCTGTCCGTCTTCCTTGATTTTGACTTTATTTAGGAGTCATTATTGTGCGGTACGGACATTAATCTCCAATAAATGATAAATTAAATAATCTATTGATTCTTAAACCCAAATTGCAAGTCCCAACCCGCCTTAGTGCCAACCAAACACAAATTGCTCCTTGCAATATTGAACTGGACAGAAAAGAGAATATAAAATAGCGAGAGTCCAGATAGGTTTCCCCTCCCCACTAAATCCCAAGTTCCAGTAAATTTGTACATGCAGACTTTTGTGCAAAGAGCTTATCTCTCTCAATTACTTATCCTTCAATTACAAGGCTCAAAATCTTAGAGCCCTCTTGGCTCAGGAAAGCCCCTAATAATCTTTGTAATGGAGACTAAAAATCCATAACTTGTGTTAGATCTCTCTATTTTTATTTTGCCAAATGTGTAAAAGGGTCGGAAGTTTTTGACGTGTATATTCTGAGGGATCATGACCTACATTTGAAGAAATGAACACATGTATAGATAGGTCGCAAATTGGCCCACTAGTAAATAAAAAAAGAGATAGTTTCATTTCTAGTTAATCGAAATCAACCCATGTAATGAGACATACTTGACTCCTCCCGTAAAAAAATAGTGAATTATCAATCTTTGAGATATTCACTGGAGTTTCAACTCAAGTGTTCTTATGTCTTAGGTTTGGGATTGGTGAGATCTCATGAATTAGAGAGTTAAATTGTCTGAGATTAAAAGTCAATATTACTTGAAGTAGTCTCAATGATAAGGCATCATTCCTTACTTTTGGCACGAGTAATTAATCCCCACGTCCTAGGTATATCTGGGGAAAATTTCACTAACCACAGAAAAATAAATACTTTGTGAAAGCATTTTGGACAAAGCTATCTTCTCCATCCTTACCCCCTCCCCGCGGGAACTAACCTCAATCATCTATCGCGGATCGTCCTGATTGAAATGACAAATCATGTGGCAACCTGTAAATTCCATATGGAGGGTAGATGCTGCTATCTTCCGCCAGTCCTTTTCATTTGAGGTCTCTTATTCTAAATTTTTTTTTATCTCTCTGTCTCTGTCTCTGTCTCTGTCTCTGTCATGGTGAATGTCTGTGCTTCTGGCATGATCTCGGTCCCTCCTCATGTGCATCATGCCCTCGGGGACCACTCGGTCGGGACCATGCGTGGATGGGGATGAATACCGAATAGACACGACTCCAGTTTTTGTCTTACAATTACAATGCCTTCCAGGGTTTTTGTTCATCGAAAAATCTCCTCCTTTTTAATTAAAAACTACAAAATATGGCATCATTAGCACACACGTGTGCAGGTGCGATAAACAATGTCAAATTAAAGGAAGAAAGAAATGAAATTTAACTTATTTTAGAAAATGAATTTACATTAGAAGAAGGTTGTTTTAAATATGAAATCCATGAGATATATATTAAGTCACACGAGAGTTTAATTGGCATGTTAAATTACCATCTGTATGTTATTGGGTATTGTTAATCTAATGTAAATAGTTAAACTAGAGCTTCAAGAATATTCTTATTTATGCTTATCACATGACACTTCATTTTGCATCAACCACAATATGATTAGCACGCATTATATAAATAGTTGAAGTAGGAATGGAAAGAACGTCTAAGTTTATACTCGTCGTGTGACACTTCATTTTGCAATTTGTAAATTGCCACAAAGTGAATAAGAAGCGTTGATCTGCCACTTGGCCATATTTAACTAACAAGTTTCAATTTATTATTTTAATCTCATACAATTATCTTTAATTCATAAACTTTAAAAAATGAATAAATAGAAAGTGCATTCAAATATTAATTCTTAGATAATATCCTTAATTTGTAAGGAACTAATACAAAGAAAAATCAAACTAAAAATGAAGAATATTAAAAATGACAACACATCTTGTTATAAGTACATAATTTAGAATTAGAGGTAGACCTTATTGCATAAAATGAATATATTCCACTGAAGTTTAAATACTGTACTATAATTGAAGATGGAAAAAATAAACATGTAACTAGCAAAAATAAGCAAAAACATACATTATTACAAAAAAATGAATTATTGGTAGAATTTATAAATTTTTTTTTATCTTTTTGCCTGAATGTTATTTATGAATTGAAGTGTAGCTCATTTCATTGAGTGAATAAATAGTAATTAATAAATATATTTACTTAATGTAAAGACACAACAAAATTAAAGCAGAAACATTGAATTTAATATCTAATTAAAGTAAAATATAAAACATAAAACAAACAAAAAGTAGAATATGTAAATTTTATTTGGACCTATTCTTTTGCTTTTGTCTTAAATGGGATTTCATTGGGTCGCAAGCTCGTGGAGTTAGAGCCCGACATTATGTTAAGTATTTCGAGCTTGAAAGCTCAATGTTAGGCAAGTTTCGAGCTATCATCGGGCCGAATTCAAAGTACGCACTCGTAACTTGACTCGATTTCACTCTTGTCCTCAATTTTGTTGGGAAAAGTGAGGGTTTCGAGTCAATTTCGTTTTTAAATGGTAATAAGACCAGGAGGGTCGACTGACACAGTTATTCCTATCATAAGGGTCTTATCCATGCTACAAACTCTCCGATTTGAGGATAGCTACCTAGCCCACTATGGGTCTACGAGCTCGTTTCAACTGTCTGTTGGCGTAATGGAAGCCATGAAGCCTCTCAAGATGAGGTGACAAATGTCAAAGGCGTGAGATAGCTAAATATTTGCTGACTACTCATGACTATTGGAGGATTATAGGCTCTCAGTGAAGCGAAGTGTTTCCATCTACGAGGATCACCAACAGTAATCTTTCTAATGAGGTCGATTTGCCTGATTGCGTTCCTTATTTTAATACGTTGGTATTCGCATGTCTTGTATCTCTTGTTTCAAATTATATATTTTTATTTCCTAATAAGGTGGAAATACCCTCGCGTTTTACATCCTAAAGTTCAGATGAAATAGTTTAAAAATATTTAATGACAACTCAATTAGAATTTGTAATTTTATAAGAGATAGTGTGATCCTTTTATCATTAGATAGATTTTACTTATTAAAGAAGGTTCCCAAAAACTTTTTAATGTGGGCGCATCAAGTTCTATAGAACAAATTTTAGGCTCCACTCATGTTTTGTTGATTGAACCGGTATCATCACTACTCATTTAAGCAAAGGTTAATTTTGGTTACAACTTGATTCAATAGGTCCAAGGTTAAAGTTGTTGATTTTATGATTGCTAATCAACTATCTAATTGTTGAATTACAAGACTAGCTGACAACTATGAGGCTGTTAATATGCACATATGAATTGTATTAGAAATCTTATATCAGAGAATTGATATGATATGAAATAATTAATATATCTTAATTAGCCCAACTCATTGGCTTAAGCTTTTGAATGAGAATGTATCCAACTGGATATACTAATAAATTTAAACTTAGGTTCCCTTTTGGTGATTTCCCAAGGTGAAAGGTATTGGGCTATTATTACATGTTCTTAACAAATTGGTATCGGAGCCGATAGTCTATTCCGATGCTTGGTGGATGAAGTTAGGCATAATTTTTGGGCGGTAGACATTGTAGTATAATAATGCATCCTTGGTGGTAAACTTCATATCTTAGTGCAAAGGGGGAGCTTACATGTGAGGGTAAGTTGTCTTAGAAAAATCTTGCATTGGAGAATTGGTGTTGTGTAAAACAGTTAATATATCTTAATTAACCCATAACTTATTCGCTTAAGTTTTTTAGTGAAGATTGGTCCAACTAGATATATTAATAAGCTTAGACTTATGCTCCATCTTGGTGATCTTCCCAAGTGATAAGTATTGAGCTTCTGTTGCTTCTAATAGGAGACAAAAGCTCATAACTGGAGGTTGTTTTGATCGATTTACGACCTTTTAAAGTGTCTATTCAGGTTCCAAGATCAGTGGTGGAGGGTCTAATTAGTTACTATGTATACGATCTTAATTAAATACGTATCATCCTAATAAGTCTTAATTGCATTGTTGTTTTCAAGTCTTATTCATAATAGTATTGTTAATTGCAATTCTTAGCATTTATGGGTCTTTAGTGTGTTGAAAATTTTAAAAGTCATAATTACGTAACAGTTCAAGAGTCATTATGGCTTTATAATTTTGAGAGTCAATTTTTTTTGCTTAATAGAGTGTGTAATCTCATTTTACACACGACTTGAATTGATGAATACATGAGATTTTACTTGAGTAATTAATTATCTATCTTCCGTTTTTTATCCCATTTCCACCGGTAGTAAACCAAAAGTTATTTATCCTAGGCTAGTGGTGTTCTTTCAAGCTTTGATGATGAACTTTATCTATCCCAAAATCAACTAAAGTTCTTACTCCTTGATTGTTGGCTTGATCATTTATGCCTTGGTAGTAACCTTAATCATTTTCCACTCGCATACATCCATTTAAAACCGTTTGATCAGCTGTTTCCATTGAACATTCTTTCATACATAGCCTTGAAATCGAAGTTCTTAATCTCTCAATTTGAATATGCATCATTTTTCCACTAGTGGCACTATTTTCAAATTCCATATGACTAAATCCATCCCCATTTAAACCAAAAAGATAAAATTATCACCAATCATTTAAATGCAAAGTAATTGCCTCAATCTTTATTTTCTCTATTATTTCTATTTTTATTTAAAATCTAGTTGCTTTAATTAAGTATTTCACGGTTGTTTGTTAGTGTACTACATAATTTTTTTAGTATATTCATATATCTCACTAATTGTAAGAAAAAAGACAAATTCTTTGATATTTTATAATAACTTATCTATTCTTCACCTCTCTCTTTTTTTGATCAACTTTGTCTCTCTTATCCAAAAAGCTCACTTTGGTGAATTTTTAATTTTTAATTTCTTTAGTCTTTTGACAATTTTTTTTACTAGTCTATAAAATCTCTTTACTTACTATATTAGAGAATTTATATTTTTTTACTTACAACTGGCAAGAAATTATTACAGAGAGTATGTAAGAAGTTATATATATATTTTTACAAATGCACTAAAACATTATGCACGCGAGACATCTTGATATCTTTTCATAAACATTTATAGATAGTATTCATTTTTATCAATACAAACTAATGAAATTTCATTGACAATTATAAAAAAATTTCTTATTTTATGCAATGTTTTGGTTTACCGTATTTCATCTTTGAAGTTTCACGTTGGAGAATGTTTGTGATTTTATGATGGAAATCTTGAAATGGGGCTTTTTTTTTTTTTATTTTATTTCAATTGATCACCCCATTATATGTATATAAAAGAAGATTGATAAGAAGGGATTTGATGGTGAATTGTACAACAAAGGTAAAAATTTAAAATCTGTGTTAAAAGATTATCTATATTAAATCTTTGTGTTAATATCACAAAAAGCCACAAATTATGCTTATTATGACACAAATATCTTGACTTTTTTTGTGACTAAAATTTTATTGTGACATAAACATCCAAAACTTTTTTTATGTCATAAAATGCCATGAATATATATATATATATATCGACAAATATACCCTAGTTGTAACTCCAATAGAAGGTATATATAAATTTGGATTTTTTTGTGATACCAAAAATTTTGGGATATTTTTGTTATAATGGGCAAGTTTATGATTTTTAATGACACAAAAAATTTGGAGTATTTGCATTATAGTGAGTATGATTTGAGATTTTTATGGTATTTGCTTTAAATATTTTCCAGATTCTACTTAATAATTTATACATAAATTTGCTGAATAATTTAGAAAAGAACTAAGTTTTGTGAAATCTTTTCCTCTTTTAGACAAAACTAATTTTAATGGAAGTAAATTCTAACAATAAAAAAAACAGCACTTTTTGAACCGACTTTTGGTTACTAGATCCTACATAAAAGCAGAAAAACTAAAAAAAAGGAAAGTATTACTTTAAATTGCAATTGAATGATTATGAACAGTTTAATTTTTATGGTAAAAATTAAATCGATTATTCATATAACGAGTGAAAATATCATCGCGACTCATTACTTTAAATTGTAATTGAATGATTGTGAACAGTTTAATCTTTATAGTAAAAATTAAATCGATTATTCATATAATGAGTGAAATATTATCGCGAAAAAATCATATAATTTTTCTGAAAACTAAAGTAGATTTTTCTGTCACCGAACCAAAAAAAGAAAGAAGTTAGAATTTTCTGCTGACGAAACAAAACAACAAAATCGGAAATGGTGAGGAAACCTCCCGGACCAGCACGTTTTTTAAACCCAAAAATTTCCTATCCTTCTCCTCATATGGCGGGTCCCGCCGAACTTAGGTGCCAGGAAGAGTCGCTCTCTTTTTCCCAGCTCTCTCTGTCTCTCTCTTAATCAAACATGTCGTGTCCTGTCCCCACAAACATTCATACAAATATTCAGCTGGTACCACCACTACCTGTGGCTGCCCATTCTCTAGTTTGATCCATGTGTAGACGTGGAAACGCTCGTTTTGCTTCTACTGCTACCCGGCTCCTCACTTTCCCCATTTGCACAGAAGTTGAATGAGCAGGGAGCACGAGCCTGCTGTTTCCATGGAGGCACCGAGCATGGAATCTCGGTAACCCTCAGTCCTGGTCTTGGGTTTTCTTTGGCCTCTCTCTCTGGGATTCTTTTCTCCCTCCTGTGAAATGGGTTTTGTTCTCTTGTCGTTGTTGCTGTGGTTACAGAGTTTTGTGTTCTGATGAAAGTCAGGGGAAGGCTTGTGTTGTGTGTTGTGGTGTTGGAGTTGCGAGTGTGATGTGTGATGAGTGAAATTTGCTTGAAATGGTTGAAGGAAACGAGTTTGCTCGAGTGAATCGGTGTGCTTGATCTCATTCTTTACATGTTCAGTTGTCATCACCCCGAAGACTGGATTTTTAGCTTTTTTTTTTTGCTGATATTTTTTATGCATAAAGATAGAATTTTGGGGTGAGCACTATCGGAAAACAGAGCAACATTAGCAAGATCTGTCTCTTGGAGTTGGGTTAATTGGCAGCTAATATATACTTACAAATGAAGTGATATTTGCATGTTAGTGTATAATGTATCTCCTGTTTCTATTGGGTGTTGTTCCCTGCTTTTTACATTCATTGGCTGTTACCAGTTCGCTAACCTGGCTGCTGTTATTAGTAGGCTAACCGGTAAAATGATTGACCATTGGATAACAATTTCTTTCTGATTTTGGTTAGTCCTTGGTTTATACTGTCAGGTATCTGGTTTCTTGCAAGAGGCATCGGACGCAACCCAATACTGAAGTGGTATCGTGGTTTTCAAAGGTCCTGACTTTGACTAGTGATGTTATGGGATTTCTTTACTCAATGATTTGTCTAAGTACTTAATGCTGCATATCATGAAAGAATCGCATATCATAACTGTCTTGTTGCTCAAGTTTATCACAGACATAATGGACTTGGATGAACTGTCTACAGCGGCTTTGCGTGAATGCCCTTATTTTGTTATTCTGCAATTGCTATTGAGGAAAGCCTTATAACCATAAGACAGACAGGGTTTCAGTTTCCTGAGTGCTAGAGTTACATATAGGCTTAGTTTTCTTCGTTGAAAGATTAACCTAAAAAATAGCTGCATTGCTTGTATATTGTATGATGCACCTAATGCTGATGTGCTGTAGGCTTTTGATGCCTGAATATAATAAATGTAGAAGGATACTCAAATTATTAGTCTCAGAACAGAATCCATGTTGCGATATGATTGGTATTGCACTCTTGAAAACACATAAATTGTGTTTCCTCAATTTGCATGTGTTTTGATTAGGACATATCTATGTAAAGACATCCGTCTATTTATAAAAAAAATCTAATGTTTTAATTTGGAAAAATTGGCCCTCAATTAAACCCTATGTCTTTGATGGGAAGGTTCAGCATAATGGTCCCAATGGAAGAATGGAGACCTGTACCAAAATTACACTTTGTATACTTGAAGTAGAAAATGGAATGGAGAGTTTTCAGTTAGAATGAAAGGATTGGAGTTCATAGTAGTTCCTGTACCCCACTGATAATTCATGTTCACTAACCCTAGAAATGCCACTTTGCTTAAGTGCAAAATTTGTATTGCCCCCATGTTCTTGTTCTTTTCTTCTCTTATGATGTGACACTTGGATGGTGTTTTACATGTAATGGCTTGCACTTTGCTTCAATCTTATGTTTTGCTTTTGCTTCACATGCAAAGAACCTTATCCTGGTACATTTTTTTGATTTGAAACAGTGGCTTGCATTCATTTAGCATATTGCTCAATCAGGAGGTCTAGGTTGGCTATATATAAAAATGCACTTGGGTGCGCCTACTACAAAGGCTTTTTGGTTGGGTTTCTCTTAAAATAGACATTGAGCATTATGTTGCAAAAAAGCCAAGGCTTTATACTAAAGCTAATGAAGGTTGGACTAACTTTTTGCTGTTTTTTTCATAATTAGATTAGCAATATTTGGCAGCTGAAGGACTTTTTAGGTTGTCCTAGAAACAAGGTCAACTTGGATTATTTATACCTTTGTGTGGCTCAAATTTCCAGAATTTGGAGTTAATATTGCACTGTTCTTTTTCATATTTTCCCTTGGATGTCTGAAAGAACTATTGTCACGGTTCTGTTCTATCTTTGTTACACAGGCTAAGACCGAGATGACTTCCTGTGGCGGATGTCACATTGTGATCTCACTGGATCATCTACAGGATACTGATCTCCTACCGCTAATTGATGTTTTCATGGAAATCCACTCTTTCGATGTTGACACAGTTGACATTGTTCATAACTCACCTCATCTCTTGAACTCGGAACATCTCATTGGTTTGATGCATGCAATTGGTGATAAGTTACATGCTGTTAATCTCCAGGATTCATCCTTTGGGGAGGAATTTCTAAGGTTAGTATTAATATCAATTTGAGCTTATTTCATGCTTTGCCAGGAAATTTAGTTTATCATACCCTCCTCTAACAAAAGAAGATAAAATGTTTTAACACTATGTCTTTTTGGGTCTGTTAAAACTTGCCCTCGCTTCAACCCAAAAAAGAAGAAGAAGAAGAAGTTGACCTCTCAAAAGGATCTATTAGCAAAAGGCCCCCTATAGTGCTTAAAATGACAATTAACCTCCCTCTACCACTTTTTGTGAGGGTTTTGTTCATTTTAGGTTACTTTACCAAGTTTACTAAGTACTGGTTTGCTCTCTTTGCAGCAATCTGAGCAAGAGGGGAGTTTCTTGTGAAGTCTTCAATTTCTGGTCCGTCCAAATTCAGAAGCTCAACATGGTCGGTAGATTTACACAGTTGCATACCCTTAACCTGGATTTCTGTACTTCAGTCACTAGCTTCCACAAGGACTGTTTTTCTGGCATGGCAAATCTGATGCGTTTATCAATGTGCGAGACAAGAGTGGCTAATCTGTGGACAACAACTGCTGTATTGTCTAAGCTTCCTTCTTTAGTGGAACTACGATTCCAGAAATGCTTATGTTGCCATGACACTGGGCCGTGTGCTTCCCTCTACAGTGAAAAGGCAAATCTTCTTATGGGTGAGGAAACTGGTTCAGTTCTACCAAACTGTCCTTCCTACAAAGCTGTACAGTCTGTTTCTCATGGCAGCGCCACACACGAAGTTCTTGATGAAGTTGAGCAAGTAAGCATCTTACTTCCTCTCATGTGTTTGTCCATAGCCAGTGAATCCTGTGGCAGAAATAATGGTTTGTTTAATGGTACTGATGATAGATGTCAATCACTGTTGAAGAATGAATCTATTTTAACTATCATCTGGAGAGGGAAGGCCGCAAAATGGGTGTAAGACGGGGGTGTGCTTTACATCAATATACCTATAGGATATTGGGAAGTGATTTATTGTCTGTTGTTTGTAGATGATGAAATTGTTAGATTGTTAACAGGGTTCTTTTGGCGGATTGTAGATTGTTGACAAAGAATCAGTTTTTATGTGCACTCAAAAGCAGAAGTCGAGGAATTGTAGTGCCACATTCAAAAAGTATGTCTCATCATTGCTCACCTATATGCTATGAGAAATACTACAGAGAATATATGATTGTTTGTCTGCCTCATTTGAAAGTATTGGACAACCTTCCTGTCCTGGAGATGGACAAAGAAGTAGCAAAAAATGTCTTCTCGAGCCACTATGAGAACTTACCCTATGGGAGACAGCACAAAGAAAGTGTCATTGCAGTCCTGCATCAACGTGAAATGGGGAAAGTCAGCTTTTACCACCCAAAGTCAATTAAATTAAAGAGTTCAGTTTCTTCTAGGACAGGCCAACATTTTTTCTCAAGATCTCTTAGTGCTGCCAAGCTTGGATCATCTGTGTGGCCTCTCATACAACCAGTTTCAAAAATTAGCCATCTTTTCAAAGAAGAAGGTACCCAGCTTCGACCGAGGCAGTTTGAGTACAATCCATCAGACCCTTCTCTTATGGCTTTTGGAACTTTGGATGGCGAGATAATTATCACCAACCATGAAGGTGGAAAAATTGTTGGTTATGTCCCATCAACAGGAGTGGGAAATAGTATTTTGGGTCTCTGTTGGCTCAAGAAATATCCATCCAAGGTATTTATATTTATATTACTCAATCTTAAGGAGTGCCACATGATATAGCCTATGTATGAAATTATAAGTATTTGTTCCAACATGTGTACAAGTTAAAAACATCAATCTGTATAAAGAAAAAGCAAACATATTTTGGGATGCTATTTAACTGCTCTCCTTGAGGCTAGCATAGCACAATTCATCTTGGACATTTTCTTGAGGTAAAAACATTTGAACTTGAACATGTACTTTTTCTATACTGGTTTCATGTACAGTCATAGCCCACTCCTCTAAACTCCATCTGCTTAGCACTTGGCTTGCGTGGACATGCATAGATATAAAACAACCTTGTATTGACAAGGTTGGATATTTCATCTAGCAAGAGGTTTAATATTTGCTTCATAGCTTCTTAGTTTCATTGTACTTTTTTTTCTTTCATCATTTGATTAAGTGTGATGATTGATGGTCTTTTGTTTTTGGGACAAGTAGCTTATTGCAGGTTCTGACAATGGGTCGTTGAAGTTGTTTGACATCAATTGTATACCACCGAAAGTTCCTGACTTCTCATTCAGTTATGATGCCGTCACTTTTGATGATTTTGAGCAGTTGACCTCCATACATGTCAATTCAATGGACGATAGGCTTCTTGTTAGTGGATACACAAGAAACATTGCTCTTTATGACATTGCCACTGGTGAACGCATGGAGTTGTTCAGGGATTTGCACCGTGAACCAATAAATGTTGCTAAATTTGCAAATCACTCTCCGTTCTTGTTTGCTACTTCATCATTTGACCGTGATGTCAAGATGTGGGATCTGAGAGCGAACCCAGTGCGACCTTGCTATACAGTTAAAAGCTCCAGAGAAAATGTAATGGTTTGCTTCTCCCCTGATGACCACTATCTGCTGGTCTCCGCCGTCGATAACGAGGTATTTCACATAGACACAAGTCCCATCTTTTTTGCGGTTCTTCATTTCTCAGCTGTTGACAGCAATAAACATGTGGAATGGACAGAGGATTTTTGTAATGAACAGACCAGACCCTTTTTCTCATATCTAATATTTCATATAGCATACTGCAGACTGAAATTCTTGAGGTTAATATGCTTGTATCATGTAAAGGCATTTACCCTTTTGATGAGGATTGGTCCTAATCCTCAATAGCCCATTGAAGTTTTGATATGTTACATGTTTATTTGCATCAATGTGCTTGACAGAGGTGTATGTTTTCAGTTGAACTTAAATATGGCACCATATAAGACTGACGATTATTTAAGAAAATGCTGGCTAGTTTAAGTGATAAAATATTACTCCCCTTCGCATGAGCTATGCAAACTTGTTTTCATTGTAAAATTTATTCTTCCGTTTGTTTTGATATTTGGAAGTTTCAGTAAGTTTAGTGAAGATTGTGATATTGGGTAAATTTCAGTCTTTAAAACCTCTTGAAACCACCACTGACCCCCCTTTTCCAGCCAAAAGAAAACAAATTGAAATGGTTGAGTAGTTATCCCTGAGGACCATGAGGTTTGGTGTCCTTTAACTCTATAGAAAAACAGCGGAGGCTAATTGTTGACTGCTACAGGTCAAGCAGCTTTTAGCTGGTGATGGAAGGGTCCAAATGAAATTCGAGATAGCTTCAACTGGAAGTGCTCATAATTACACACGTTCATATTATATGAATGGAAGGGACTATGTCATCAGTGGAAGTTGTGATGAGCATGTGGTCCGCATCTGCTGTGCTCAAACTGGAAGGCGACTGAGGGATGTCTTCTTGGAGGTACGCATCAATAATTGTTATATGACTCTCCCTTGTGTGAAAGGTTTGCATGGTATTGGTGTTCGTGTGCACTAATCTATTCTTTTGCAGGATGAGGATTCTGGAAATTCTATGTATGTGCAGTCTTTAAGAGGCGATCCCTTTAGGGTAAGTGTTCTTGTTGCATAAGCTTTGTAAGAAGCACATTACCTTGTACGTTGTTAACTTGTAGACAGTGTGACCAAAAAAAAAAAAACTTGTAGATGGAAAATGTTCCCCATTCCTTTAAATAATAGCAATGAGTTCACCTATATTTAAGTTCTGCCACTAGTTTTAGGCGTCCATCAATCATAGGAACATGGGTTAGCAATGATCGAGAAAACATTGCAAAAACAGTTTTGCTGACCCTGTGTCTTGTCCTCTAGTGTCT
This sequence comes from Corymbia calophylla, assembly GCA_014182845.1. Classification (NCBI taxonomy): domain Eukaryota; kingdom Viridiplantae; phylum Streptophyta; class Magnoliopsida; order Myrtales; family Myrtaceae; genus Corymbia; species Corymbia calophylla. The sequence continues at coordinate 18,569,753 of CM024700.1, read as the reverse complement.
GCTATAAAACTTCTTTGAGAAAATTTCATGAGGCCTTCTTCACTTTCAACAATTTTTAATGAACAAAGTCCTAAGAAAAAACCCATCAAAGAGGAGGGGATGTTCTAGCCCCTTTTTCAAGATGGTCGGACTTCCTTTTATGTCAATAGCTCCAAGAGTAAGAGAAAGAGCTTAACCCTATGTTGATTTTAGACTTGAAGTCGATTTTTAAGAGCCAAAATTGAGTTTGAAACCACTTCTTTCATTATTTTTTAGAGTGGGGATACATATGTTTTGTCCACTCATATTGAGTAAATTGTCTGTAGGATCATGTGTATTTTCAGTCCCATACAATGACAGATGATGGGTTGACCTCCTTTGTTGAAGGGTTGATCTCCTGAGATTCAAAAGTCCTAGGTTGGCTTCTCAAACAAAGGGGTCTATCCTTGTACATGAGGCAGAGGAAAATTGTGTTTCTTAGGGGTTTGATTCTCTTGGAGGGCTCGAATTTCCACCTTCAGTGGGGTGCCAAGGAGATTCAATCGTATGTAGGAGAATGCCTGTCAGATTTCTCTGAATGTTGGTGGCGTCCATGAAATATTCCTATTTAGGTTTTTGACTGCCAGATTCAGTTTGACGGTGAAAAGATAATTGCTAATTCTTATGGTTTGCTAGCTTTATTGAATATGCATCCAAAAACCAAAGTTGAAATGATTATTGGGGAACTACTTTGACAGGGTTCATTGCAGGCCATGGCCTTTGCTAGACACAGATTTTCTGCTTGTTCGATTATTCAACCATAGTGAAATTGGTTGCAAAGTAATATATCCGTCTCTACAACATGAACTTTGGGCATGGATGAAACCAGATGAATTATCTTCAGGACCTGAATTACTATGTAATTTGCTTAGATGCTAATCACGTGCTTATTCCATTACAGGACTTCCACTTCAGTGTTTTGGCAGCTCCGACACGGTCCAGCTCAAAGTGTGAGATCATTAAGGTAAATCATAGTGCTTGCTCACTGGGCAGCCTTTGGGCTTGCTCTTCTTTAAACCATTTCACTTTTGGGAAAAGAAAGAAAATACATTATCTTCTATAGTTGAAATTCAGTCATGGCTCTTGTGCAGGTCAATTTGCTTGCATCCATTGATCAAGTCAAAGATCATCCTTATAGCCAAAGCTTTCGTCCTTCGTACAGTCTTGGAGGCTGATTCTTTATTGCGCTTATCTGGAACCGATGAAAAAGCAACAGGAGTTCCTGATAAGCATGTACAGTGAAGAATGCTTGTTGATGCTTTTAAGGTAAACTTCATATAGTGTACATAAAATTCAGAAAGCAAGGTCCTTTATATATGATTTGAGATGCCAAAGTTACTAGCTTGGCTTGAACTCGAGTGTGTTCCCACAATAATTAAGCATGAAATTCTTGTATGACTCATTATCACTATCGGCCCTTCTTTGAACCTTTAGCTTGAGCATGCCCTTGAAACTGCTGGGATTCGTTCATTGGTTTTATGATGTGTTTCGCGGATCTGTGCAGCAAATTCAGTGTCAAATTATCTAACTCAAATTCGATTCGCCTTACTAACATCTTCAAGTAAGTTACCAATTCCTGTGTGATCGCCAATTCTGTAGTTCGAATTGTTTGCCAACATTTGTTTTTTGATACCCAACACCTTTCACAATAGAAGGATAAGATTTTCTAAAATTTAGGAAGCAATTACTCGCGGATTTCCCATTACCTTAGAAAAATCGAAGAGTAGACCCCAACTCCTTTCTCTCCCTCAAGTCTCTGTGCCGCTACGTCACTGCACCGCCTTCCACGGCTCGCCTTCATCATCAAATCGCCCGCTATTGAACATGACAAGGATATGGAATTTTTTCAAAAAAAAAAAAAAAAAAAAAGCAGCAGAAGACTTCACCGCCCATTTGACCGAAGTAGCATGCCATCTTCTGGTGCCGCTAGCAATCCCTGCGCGGTGGTTGCATCGTCTTGCGGTGGACGCAACTCTCTTGAGGGTGTTTGACCATGCCACGACAGATGCGACCACCACCACCACCAGTGGTTGCCTGGTTGACCACTGCGGCAGCGGTGGTCTGCAACCATGAGCCGATCACCTTTCTATTTACATTTGTCGTAATGTCTCGTGTTCTATCAAGCAATAAATAAGATTAGGCAAATCCACACATTCTTAATACCACCTTTGTGTATGATATCTTAACCCTCCCTCACAGCGTGGCGTGGTTCATAAACAAAACAGCAACTAGGAACAGAAGTGCGATAGACATAAGGGTTTTTCCATCACCGCAGTAAAGTAAGGCTGTTATTTAATCATACTAAAGAAAGTTCAGAGGGTACAACATACTGATAGCAATCCAGCTGAGCCAACTAGTGAAGACACTTGAGAATTCTTATGTTTGAAAATATTTCCTAACAAAAGCATGTAAAAACTCTCATTTGTACCTGCGGACTAGTTCATTTCAATGTTTCAAATTGCTATTATATCATGAGAGAGACATGATCACCAGTGCAATAATCTCTTGGCAGGTTTCTCCAAAGAAAAGCAATGCTGCGGTGCTTTTGCATCAAAAGTTCATTTAATTATTTTCTCGTTCTTTTGCACTATCCATCATACTCGTGAATGAAGAACTAAAAGTTAAAGAGTCCAGTTGAAATTGGCAAGTTCTTTCAGAGCAAACCAAAGAACTCAACTGGAAACATGTGAGCATGCATGCACACACATTTCCACCGTTAAAGTCGTGTCATTAGCAAAAGAAAAGAACTGCAGTTGATTTGAAACATCACATGAGCTTAAATGAAAGCCAAAGAATGAGGGTTGTCATTCACAGTGTGACATATAACCAGTTATGTACAGTAAGCATGTAATCAAAACTCCCTATTTCCAGAATGTGAAAACTTTCTTCTGTATATCAAAAGTAGGGTGGTACAATTGCATCTCTAAGTACAAACCTTTCTCCGTAAAGACAAAAATCTTGAGCCACGATGACGTTATGGTGAACCCATTGACATCTGACATGAGTTTTAGGTGAAAGTCATCCATATACAACATAAAGATCTCATAGAGGCTGAAGTTCTTGCTCGGGAACAATCGAGTCAACAGGCTTGTAAGCAGTTATAGCCTGCTGTCGACGTTTCCAAACAAACCATCCACCAGAAGCTAAAGATGCAACTACTAAAGCAGTGATAGCTGCTGAAATTACAACCACATAATGCTCTTGCCACCACGTCCTGCATTGTTTTACAACAACAAAACCCAATCACATCATTATATGTGAGAATTCTGCTAATCAAGGGTTGGAGTACTCAAGCAACAGAAGAAATATAATACATTTTGCTTCCACTACTATAAGAGAACTTCTCACCACAAGTACATTCACAACTATATTCTAAAGCTTTTATAGATTTACTTGCTTTTCTAGTAATCATGCTTTAGAACAAAATTTTCAAAGACATGCAACTGGCTTCCGTGATGTTATAGCAGAAGAGAATGCGGGATCAAGTTCAGGTCTTTTATGCATATCGAGATGATCAAAATGGTGGACCTCAAAACAAAAGCTTCTAGGCCCATGGTCATATTTCTCTCGTCCACATTGCTATAGGCTATTAGAGGGTAGATGAATTGTGTGAAAAATGACATGGGGAAACTGGATCCCAAGATTTATTTGCATTTTCTAAATTATTCATGCAACAATGGAAGTTCCTCCTAAGTACTAAAAAGGAGTCTTTAATAAATACAAATTGCGAACATAGGAGCAAAACGCCAACAGGTGTGCATACTCTAAATCTCTCCCTAGCTCACTGATATTTCATGAAAGCTCCTCGGTCCTATTTGTCAGTAAGAGCTAGGGAACAAAAGCCACAAGAGTTAAAACTAACAAATTATGCCTTTTGATTTGCAAAAACCTCATAAATTCTACTGAATCTATATCAATATGTTTTAGTTAGTTTTCAACTCCAATATTTTTTATGAGTCTCCCTTATCCCCTGTTTTGTTAGCATACACTTTGATAACAGGACCATATCCTCAAGTATTTAACTAATCTGTTGAAGTTAAAGTAGCATACTGTGCCACAGGAGGTTCAACATGCCATTCGATGAACTGATAGCTTCCAAAGGTGTGAGGAAGCTGCACTCGATGTTCAGAAAGCCTGGCAATAATTTCCTACGGGCATTATCAAATCACCCAGTCAGAACTCGATCATCGAACAAGGAACTATTTAACTTTTAAAAATTTGTGCAATCACCATGGCAGTTGTATTGGACATATAGGCCCCCTTTCCACCAGCAAGGATGGACCACCTAACAATGGAATCATTTCCTTTGGCTGTAAGATTCACTAAATGGACCTGAACCATACAGGCAAAATAAAGTCAATATGAGCATCCAATAATTGAGCCAACCCAAAACACAGAATTTGTTGGTCTCTGCACAGTATTTTGCACTTCACATACAAATTAGAGGTTCTATAAATTTCTGCTGATTATGCCCCCATTTGTATACTGTATTTGTCTAACCTGTGAAACATTTACATCTAACTCATGAGCTATGAATTCAGTGAGCTCCGTGATGTGAGGCTTGAGATCTGAGTAGTTGATGCTTAAGGACATGTCAAATGTAATCTGCCCAACTTGAATTTCTGCAATATGTCAGATTGAGAGAGATCATCAGAAAACATATTGCTGACAAATATCCTAAAGCAGAATTCATTCATAATTTGAAAGTATCATCTGCAGAGGTATAGGCAATATATCTAGACTTGACATTTGGAGAAATGATGTTCTGAAAAATGGATGGGACAGGTTTGGCTCAAGAATTTAGGATGCCTACAAGAATTTAGGCTTCACGAGTGATTTGTCCACCAAACTTTTCCCTTGTGAATTACAATACAAGTTGCTCACTCACCATCCTAAATCAGTTATTAATAACAAAGTAAAGGGTCCTATAAAGTGTTTGATTATTTTTCTTCATATCTGTTGAAAAATGTTCCTCAAGAAAGCATGCTCCTAATGAGTAGAAAATAGATAACCTGGCACATCAACATTGAAGAAAGGCGTATAGAGAACAGAACAAGAAAGAAGCACATCAAGGTGTTGGCCAAAGCTTTCGCCTTTCTTTTGAATCAAAGTAGGTAATCTGTGTTTAACAAAGGTGCATGTTGAAGAGAACAAGAAAGAAGCACACGAAGGTGGTGGTGAAAAAAACACAAAGTCCAAGAGATTAAATTGTGATACTATCAAAATCTCAACTGACTAATGCAACAGTAACTACCTACTTTTATTCAGAATAAGGAAAAGGTTTGGCAACAAGCAAATGGGATATAGCATGGGTTTTTATATCATATATATAATTGCCTTTTCAATTGGCAAAGCTCTGAATCCAAAGAGGCACAAAATAGAAAAGCAAGCTAGAATACCATCAAGCATGCTGCACACAATACCTGGAATATTGAAATCTGCTGGTGCCCTGGGAGCTAGGTTTGGTGGCATATCCTTAGATGGGCCCTTTTCATCTGGAGCTGAAGGCACTGGTTGGGGAGCATTAGACTGTTGAAGTCTTTCCCACAACTCAGAACAATTTGTTTTCCAAAAACCAATCTTTGAATGCTCACGATCATACATCACAAGGGTATTACGCACAACAATACCTAACAAACAACAGAACATTGGGGACAAAAGTCATGGCTCATTTGCAAATAAAATTCTAAAATTACACATGAGAAGAAATTTTTTGTCCACATGAACTGGTGAAAGGGTTGTGTGTTTAGTCAACAAATATTTCAAACAACCCAGTCCACATAACATCATACTTAATCCAAAATCTCTGGATGTGGTACTCAACGCACAAATATCCTTGCTAAGCGTGTCTGCATCCTGACCTGAAGAAAAATTGCTGAATAGAAAGCAGGCAAAGATATATCCAGATGCATAGATATATTTCATGATTTTACGTTTCGGTGGTTAGGCTCAGACTATGGAGTGACTGGGGAAAGCAAAAGCTCCAGATGAAACAACGCCATTCCAAAGCAATCCTACTTCTAGAGTCACCTCTCAGTGGTAAGGAAGTTTTGATTTCAGTTTTCAAAGAAAGAAGCACCAAGCACAAAATCAAGGATGCTTTTTACTACCAAATCTACAACTTGGGTTGAGTAAGTGGTGAAGATATTTTATAATGCCAAATACAATGACAATTTCTACCTAAACAACGAGTTTCCAAACCTTAGGCTAGTGATATGGTAACATATATAAACAAATAAGCTCAGCACATCACCCACCTCCTAAAAGAGTTGTTGGGTCCTTTCCGTTCTGAAAAATGCCCAGGCAATATGCGCCATGCACCTTTGAATGCTTTAAGATATAGTACATGAATAAAACAGGAAGAATCATCACTCAGTGTATAATAAAAGTAGAGATGAAAACAGCAACGCGTAGTGTGCCAAAAGAGATGGTACTAGATGCGCTCTGCTGTTTGCAATCATAAATTTGATTTCTTTCCATATCACGTATTCCAGGAGAAATACAGCTACTCACCCTGAATAAGTAATTTTCAGGTAATAGTGACAGCTTTTGCCCATTCCCAAAAACCATGTCCACCACTGGAAAATTCTTCGTGAGTTGAAAGATGTCACTATATGAAAAATCAACAGCAACCTTTAAGTCTCTGATAGAAGCAGCAGAAGTTATTCAGAATGAAGCAAGTTTGTCAACTAAGACATAGAAAATACCTTCCCACACCAGAAAAGCATATGTCATTGTAATTAGGATCAGGACCACGGATTTGCTTAAGAGACTGGATTTCCTTCATAATCTGCACACATATTTTCAAAACAAAAATATAATGAAATAAGATTGCAAAAGTTAAAATGAAAAGAAAGGCTTTATAAGGGGAAAACACATTTCATCAATCTAAAAGAAATGAATAAAAATAACAGCAATTGAAGGAAGAAACGATACAGGTGGTGCTGAAAAATGTAGATAGTATGCTAAATCTTTCGATGTTCTTAGAAAATAAAAGCAAGTATAGTCAGCATCACCATCCAAGAATGAATGGGATGTGAACCAAATGTCAGAGAAGCTCAAATAGCCTTCCCAGGGGTACCAATCTCCCTCACAAATGGTTGTATCTATTACATGAGTGATTATCACACTATGCCCATGGTCTTACAAGCAGCAGTAACATCATATAACGCTACATGTAACATCCACAACTAGCCAAATTTTATCGCAGTGCATTAATCTGGGTAAATAAGAATTATGTCAAAGACGAAAAGCCCTAGTACTTGTGCAAGACAAGCTGTACTATGCTTGATCACATTCTCCTCTTTTATTTATTTATTTATTTTCCATTTCATTTTTCTTTCTCCTTTCTTGGTTTGGCTGCTATTTAATACACCAATATTTGACCAGATTCATTAGAATCGTAACTCCATTAGTATACCATTGTAACCATAGTAGTGGTAAATCCTCATAAAATAAACCAAAACATAATACAGGTAGCCACTAGTAAAACAAAATAGTTACATCTTTCCAACATGACATTGAAGTCTTAAACCATGGCATCCTTCACACTTCGATCTTACATGCGATGACATTGTGATACAAATTCTAGATATCTTTCTCGTAAAAGTTGAATGGCTCATCAACTTATTGTCCACATGTTTAAGCTCTTGTTCACAATACATGACTACAAAGAGAACAATCGCATGAACTGAATCCATACATATTGAAATGAATGGTGTGGGAATGGTGAAAGGATGATATGGCCTCTTATATGATTTTCTTATGATTTTTAATTTTTTATTTTACTCTCATACTTCATTCTATTACTATTTCTACTTTTTAACCAATCTAATACCACCATTAGAAACTAAAAATTAAAACTAAGTGAATGTATTTTACACAAAATGAATTTTAGTAACTGACAGGTTGTCTTTCTTCTTGAATAGTTTCTAATGCTTATGGTTTACATTCAATTCTTTTCTTAACTTATTACTTTTCATTAAATTAAAATTACCATTTGAAGTTATGTAATTAAAAAAAAATTGTATTATGATGAAATGTGAAGCATTGATGTTTGTATGATGTGGTGTTTTTAGCATTGTGAACTTTTCTCTTTTCTTCTCTCTCTCTCTCTCTCTCTCTAATTTAAAACATTGATAATATTAATAGATACTATCCAAATATTATCATTGCATGAAAGTGAGGTAGTAGTTATCATTGAAAAATATATATATATCACATAGTAGACACCAAATTTGAACTTTCTGATAATAATTAAAAAAATGACGATGACAGATAGATAGAATAGATCATCTACCCTAATAAAGTTATGATAACAATTGAAAGTGACAATTTTGGTGGTTTGTCATCTTTTTTCAACTTATAATATACTTTTATGGTTCCTCTTTTTTATTTTGCAGAGACAATAAGATCGTTATACTCTTTTGTGTTTGATCAATCCATGCATTGCACAGGATGATCCCAGTGTAGTCATAATAAGTAAATGTTTTGTTTTCCTTTTTCCCTCCTAAACCAGCAGACGGGTCACCTATAGGAAGAGGGAGAAAATTTCCACAACTTTCTCGAGATAAAAAAGAGAAGGAAGCGAATCTTACAGCTTCTTTAAAAGCTAAAAAAACCGCTTCTGGCAGGTATGCATATGTTGTACCACTGTCCAGGACAGTTCCATGTTTTCCATCAAAAACACTGGGTTTTAGAGCCAATTGCTTCCCCGCAACATGTATCTCCTTCAGATCAATATTGTAATAGGGACTGTTAACATCCCGAAACTGGAGTAAATGTGTGAGATGTATCAAAAGTAGCTGTCTAGAAATTGAATTACGTACTACAACCATGAGATATGCACTTGCAAAACGTACCTACGTCCAGCATCTGAATAGGCATATACCATGTCTGATGGTGGAAATATTCCACCAAGAACCATTGCACCGCCACCAATTTCCATTCCACCATAACATAAGGAGAATGAATCACTAATTACGCCTTTCTCAACAAGTTGATCAACAATACTGAGATCACCACGGCCAAGCCCCATTATGCCATCAGCATGCTGGCTAAAAAGGTCACCTGTTTCAACGTTTTCACAACCAAAAACAGCACGTTGTGGTGCAAGTTCACTAAGATTCCCAAAGGATACTATGTCGTCACCCAGCACACCACTGCTAGTACTCATTTCAGCATACTGCCTCTCGTAAATACATTGCGCTCTGTTGTCATCACATGTGCAATCGATATTGCATTTGACGGGTTGGTACGTGCTTGACAATTCAGGTTGGAACTTTGGATCCTAGAGAAAATGCCAACATCAGTGCAGTAAAAAACAGCTAAAGGTGTGTGCCAAGTCAATTATCCATCATGTGAACATTTTTCAGCTACAGAGATCTCTGAAGGTTTACGTGCAAAAAATGTCAGCAGAAATAGTCTATTTGAAAATGTATACAGCTAGCGCACAATTCAGTTTTTTGAAAAGGTATGCATTCAAGCTTCTAATCAGTTGGGACAAAAGAAGTTGATCTCTACAGAGCATCCTCCATATAGTCAAGACTGCAAATGGTTTCACAACAGCAAGTTTCAGCCCTACCACCTTTTTATCATAAGGTCAAAAACAGGCAGCAAAGAATGGGAATTTGCAGAACGTTACATTTTCTTTTGCTTTTCTCATTCAAATATATTGATTGGCTTTACCAAGGATAATTGCGTGTCATTCTTGATAAGTAAATATCTTTTTCCACTGTTCTTGACACATTAGAATTCTCAATAAGGATCATCTCCACCAAATAGACCATGCTATGCTATCAATGGAAACTAGGTTTTCTTATAAATAGTAATTAAAGCAACCAACAGATTTTTCTACCCATCTAATTTCTTTCCAATCTGTCTCCTGTCTAGTATGATCCTTGCTTCTTTTACTTCTTTGAAGATATGCAATGCACCAAAAGGTAGCAAAGCTAGGGAATCCTGCATCAATTGGTATAAGAGCACAATTCTTCTGGCATCACACTTTTTACATACCTATTGAGGCTTTCATCACTCGCAACTTCACTATAAAAAGTCCCATGTTACACCACCTTATCGAAATACATCAGAAGTCCAGTTTTTGTTGGTCTAAGGTAAATGCTCCCGACAAAATTCAATCTATTCTTTTCCAACTTCAATTTCCGTATTGATTAGAAAAAACAACCCCAAAAACAAAACTTAGCAACCAAGAACCGATGAAGAATTAGAAACTACCTGATGACGGCCACACTGGTCGCAGGTAGAGCACGGCACGTAAGTGACAGTACTTCCACTGTCAACGATCAGAGCGAATTTCTGAGGCGGCGTTCCAATCCAAAGCCTCGTAGTATAGTACCTATTCAAGCACAAAAGCATTCGCCCGAAACAGAGGGCATCAAACACCAATGCTCCACCAAGAAAATGAGATCAGCACCTAAACTCCACTAGAGAACCGAAACCACAATACGACAACATACCCGTGGAGAAGGAGATCGTCGTAGAGAGACATACGAGCATTGGGGCGCTCCGATCGCTGGAGTGTCGGCGCGAGGGGGAGGAGAAGGCTGCACGGGAAGCGTTGGGAGGGGAGAGGAACAGGGGGAGGACCATGGCGGTGGGGTGGGCGGCGACGTCGCGCGCGGCGGCCGCGGCCGCCGAGGCGCCGAATCGGGCGACGGCGAGGAGCAGCCACAGCGACACGGGGACGACGGCGGTGGCGGCCGGGCGAATCGGCGGTATCGCCATAGGTGGCGAGCCGATTGCGAATCCGGTATCGACGCTGGATGCGAATGCAGGAGGAGATCTGACAACTGGGGGAATCGCAGATCTCGTGGGGGGAGGGAAGAGGATGAGGAAGAGTGGAGAAGTAGGAAAGAGAAAAATCTCTTTCTCTCTCATCGGGGAGAGGGAGGTCAACGGATTCGTGTGGGTCCCACGAAGTTTGGTCAGAAGTTTTTCCATCTGTTTTTTACTTTCCTTTATTTATTTTTTAAATTTCATTTGGGGATCGGTTGGATCTCGGATGGTGAGATGTGAAAGTCCGTAGTTTTTCGATTTGGACGTCCACTTTCCTTAAGCAATCAGCATCCGAGTGCGCCCCGGAACGAAATGCGGCGTGCGGGATTTGCCTAGGTTAGGTTTTTCTAAGCGAAGACTTTAGAGCGGTATCAACGGAATGCTTGTTAAGTATATTTAATTTAAAACGGTTCGACTTTTTCCTATAGAAAGGAAGTTGATTACACGCGATATGAAAATAGTTGATGCATCAACACGTTCATCGAATCCAAGCTTTGTGTCTGCCTGATTCATTATAATTTTTTCGGGTTATATGTGGTCATCTTATATTGAAATGAATGTTCTTATACTTATAAAAGATTTGTCTTTCCAATGTTATGTTATTTCATTGGTTAATCCTGTGGCGTTGAATGTATATGTTCATGCGACACATGGATCACAACAACTCTAGGAGTAAAGCACTGAAAATTGTAAATGTCATAGATGGAAATGAAAGTCACTTTACTAGTTGGTCGAATGTTACTTGTGACTAGGGGTGATTGGGGTTTCAAAATGGGTCCTTATAACTCTCGGTTGGTTTCCGGCCCGAACCAATCCAGTTTTTGTTTTGTCCAAAAAAAATCAAATATCTATAATAAATTAATAGCATTGCCCCATTCCACTACATAAAATAAATGTTGACCAAGTGGTTATATTATTGTTTCTTTACGTTGAAGACCATGGTTTGTTTATTTATGTGTGCAAAAATGTTGGTTCAATTTGGGAATCGCGCAACTTAGTCCTAGTTTCCGGGTTGAATAAGACTCGATGCTCACCCTTACTAATGACTAGACTTGTTAAAATGGTTTGATTATATTACTACCTTTGATTCAATCATTCCATTTAATTTAAAAGTGATTGACTCATCATATTTCTAGATTTTTTATCCTATAATTAGGGGGAGTAAACCTTACACGTTCTCATTTATTGAAAAGAAAAATATAGTCCCCATTTTTAAGGGATCATGTATATTTCTTTTTAGATTATGGTCCTGACTTGAAGGGATTTGATTATTTTTCTAACAAAATTACCTTTGTATGAAGTCTAAAAGCTTCTTTTGGTCCTTTAGCACGCACTTTGCGTCCGATCAATCTCAAATATTAATTAACAAGAAAAAGTGTCAGAAAAGTCATAAATTTATTATATCAGTGCCAATTTAGTTATAAACATTTTAATAATATTAATTTAATTCAAAACCTTTTGAATTGGTAATAATTTAGTTATTTCGACTAATTTTGGATGGATATTACTGACGTGGATGCCGATTAGCTTACGTGGCACCGCTTACACTGACGTTGACAATTTTTAATAATAATTTCATAATTATTCACTTTTTTCTAATTTTTTTATCTCTTTCTCTCTCTCTACCGATCAGCTTACGTGGCACCGCTGACATTAACATTGACAATTTTTAATAATAATTTCATAATTATTCACTTTTTTCTAATCTTTTTTATCTCTCTCTTTGCCGATTAGCTTACGTGGCACCGCTGACACTGACGTTGACAATTTTTAATAATAATTTCATAATTATTCACTTTTTATTTTTATTTTTTTATCTCTCTTTCTCTCTCTCTTCTTCTTTTTGCTGTGATTGGCCTCGCCTGGCCAAGCCATGGCAAGAGTTGGGCTTGACAGATTTGACTTGGATGAAGATAGCCCTAGCGAGGGCTCCTCTTGCTAAATCTAGACAAGTCCCTAGCCTGGGCGAGGGCCAACCTTGCAATTTGGCAAGAGGAGTCCTTGCTGGTGCTTGCCCTTGACCAGGCGAGGGTTGGCCTTGTCAGGGTTTAGCCTTGCCATGGCTAGGTAAGGCCAACTCACCCAACCATGGCCGATGGCTAGTCATTAGCAAAAGGAAGAAGAAAGGAGAGGGAAAAAAAGAATAAAATATTATTAAAATATTACTAATAATTGTCCGTGTTAGCACAATGGTGCCATGTAAGCTGGCCAATCCACGTTAGTAATATTCTGCCAATTTATCTGCCAAAATTAGTGGGAATAACTAAATTGGTATCAAATCAAAATATTTAGAACTAAATCAGCACAAATATAATAGGTTTATGACTTTTTCGATATTTTTCTCTTAATTAATATATATTACCAAGTTAATCTAAATTTACTACATTGATAAGGTCATTCATTTTACAAACGTCACCATAGTATTTTAAAACAACCTTAATAACAAAAGTCCAAATCTATATAACATATACAAGTCGTTTTATCGAAGAATAAATGACAAATCATTAATTAGGCACGTTAATGGCTAAAACTTTTGTCCCCAATGTTTTTGTACGTGTGCGTGTGCGTGTGTGCTTGCATGCTTGTAAGGTAAGATTGTAGATTTAAACTTTAGTTGGGCTGATTAGTCTAAATATTTTGGTTGGATTTTTGGTAAGGGTGTCAATAGTTTAGTTTAGTTACAAACAAAATAACCCACTTCGGGATGGGTCACCGTGCCCCTTGCTTGTCATTATTAGAAGTGTTGGGGCTAACAACACAACCTGAAAAGGGGTTGAATAAGTCGTATAATGATATTGAAAATCTTTCAAGGAATGATAACAATCAATATTGTAGATAGTGAAATATATAAACTAGCGTGTGTGAAGATAGTGCACTGAGAATGCAGATAATAAACACCGGAGATAAATCACACATGTTTATAGTGGTGTGACTTTATATCTAAGCCTACATCCTCTCTCTAGCTAATTGTCTAACGACGGCTGGATTCTATTAATAATTAGCAATGCAAGTTACAACTGACAAATGTTATTACTTTCACAAGATGGATCGCATTATCATCACATAGTCACTGTATTTACACTTGTACACTTGACTATTTGCTACTACAAAGCCAACTGTTTACAGCGATATCGGCAGAGATGATTTCTAGAGTAAAGCACAACTATAACAAGTTCTTAATCCAACTTCTTATAAGCTTAGCTGATCCATATTTATAGAAGTCTTCAATTTAACTGTTGGAGACCATCAAAGATACCCAGCTGACTGTTTGAGAGTTATTGGAGACATATGCCAGAATTAGGATTGCTTGTGCAGTCGCTTCTCTTGATTTTCGTTGGTTTCCTAAAATGAAGTTTGCTGCACATCTCTCATCGCCTGAGAGTAAAAACCTGAAAGCCACTTCTATATGTCTATCCCAGTTTTTTCAATCATGGAATTCAATGCATGTAATGGCAATTTCTTATACCATCAACGATCATCTTCATTTGCATATTTCACCATCACCACTATTAACTCCTCAATAGTACGATCCAAAGCTCATTTTCGGTAGGTGCAAATCGTGAGCAAATTGATTGACAATCTCTAATGACAATACCAATAAAATGATTCGTGATGACAAGATCAATGATTCTTCCACTTTAAAAAGTAATCAAAGACCCCTAAGAACACTAGCTTGACATAGGTACCTTCAAGTCATCATGAGATACCAATCCCATTGGTGCTTGTTCACCTCAATCATCATAGCCTATTTTCTCATTTTTGCTAATACAAAAGAATCATTGACATTTGTAAAGCTAATTTATCATCTGCACTCATCATGATTAATGGTGGAAAATGGGTTATAAATGCGTTTGGCCCATTAATAAGTCATCCCATAAGCTTATAGATTGAAAAAAAGAGAGTGAGATTTTTGCTTTCCTTGACGCTGTAGCTACAGATCTCCATTTCCAACACCTTTGCTCTCGGTCATGCTATTGCCTTTGGTCTCCTCTTGCTTGGTTGCGGCTTGTCTTGCCATCGCTGAGCTTGAGCTTGAGCTTGAGGAGCCCTAAATCCGTCGTACAAAGCACAAAATCATCATCATCTTCTGAGTTTTATGGAGGGGAGAGAGAGATGTTCATCTGTACAAGTTAAGTAGCTTTCTCTGTCTCTCAGTGTTCTTCTCTTTCTACTTCTCATGTATGATTAAAAATTATGAAAAGCTTTTTACTTGTTTCTATTCTAGACTTTGTGAAGAAGATTATTTTACTTTACCCCTTCTTTCTTTTTAAGCCAAATTTGAGTGGTGTGACTAGGTCACTCTTGTGAGATTGAAATGTCATAGAATGGATCAGTAATTTTCTAATCCAATCAAATAAATCAAATCTAAAATTTCACTGGATACTAAACATAAGTAAGTGGAGAATAGAAAACAAAGGATTATTCGCCTTCTTTTTCTTAGTCTTTTCCTTGACACAAGAAAGGAATGTCCATTAGCATAAGTAGCGCTCTCTCTCTCTCTCTAGTGTCCTTCTCTTTCTATTTCCCTCATTTCTTTGCACCCCCTCTCTCTGGCTAGTTCGTGACCTCTCACATTGCTCGAAAAGCATTACGAGGCAACGGGATCTAGTGAGATATAGCAGAGCGTAGTGACTTGCAATTATTCAAGCTTGAGGATGCGGCGACAACGTCGAGTACGAGTAATGCACCAAGGGAAGACATCCACATCAACCCACTTGCAATGTGTTTCACGAACTCGATGAGTTGTGAGAACCTTGATTATTGGAAGCTTGATGGAGGCTTTCCTACCTACAGAGTAGGTGAGAGGAAGATAAATAAGAAAATATAAAGAGAAGGCGGAAGATAACATGGGTCGAGTATGAATCATAAGAATTATACTGTATGGTAATTGATCAATGCGGATTAAATAAATTAAATGGGTTGGATCATTTGACTCGATTTATCCGTTTGACGGGTAATACCAAATATTACTTTGGAATCATCAAAATTTCATAAGAATGTTTTTCAATAACAACCATAGGGTAGGGTTATTGAGGGTACTAAGAGGGTGAGAAGACTTCATTGTGATAGAATTGACCCATCATGCGACAAAATAATTGGGGGAGATGGGTGGGGAGTAAATGGCGCTCTAGCCTAGGGGCACATGACATATCGAAAGAGTAGATAATCAATGGGGTCCTACCAGCATCATGACAACACAATGGACACATCTTTCATCATTTTGATGTTATGGAGATAATGTTTCATTTGGGGAAAAGTGTACACACTACCTTCCAGGAGGTAGACCCCTATATACCATTGTCGAATGCTAGATGAAAAATGAAATCCTACGGAAATTCAATCATAAATGATGTGACAAGTTCCAATTGTGAATCAAAATAAGTGAGACCGTGAAAATGAATCAAAGAAAAAAAAAAGTTACATATATATTGCCAATTATTGTTGACGCCCTAACTTACTTTTTCTCACCTTAGATACTTGAGACTTTATACATAGAATCACACATGATTCTTTCATAATTTTGAAATTACAGAATGTTCTAATTTTTTGGGGCAAAATAGATTTTTCTTTGTAGTCATTGTGACAATGTTTGTTTTTTTTTTGCTAAAGACTGTGACAATGTTTGTTTGTATTCAAATGAAGCAAAATATCCGACCAAAATTTAAAATATTATTTAGATTTCAAAAATTTTAAACTAAAGTGTCATCATTTTCTCAAATAATGACTTGAAGTGGATTTTGTTTTAAATAAATGCCTAAAGTGGTCATGTCCTTCACAAAAAAGGACTTGAAGTGGACCATGTTTCAAATAACAGCAAGAAGTGGCCATGTCAACTCAAAGAAAGACTTGATCTCACCTATTGGTCAAGGGTATTTCTGTCACTTAATTTTCCTTATTTTCTTTCATTTTTCATTTTTCTATTTTTTATTTTAAAAAAAAAACTCAAAAAAGGATAAAACTAAAAAAGAAAAAGAAAAATACAAGCGAGAAGGTTGGCAGCCCTACCCTGCCTTGTGGCCACCGCCCCATCGTTGGTGGAGTGGTGGCTAACCCTTGCCCTTTGCCTAGCTTTTTTTATTTTATTTTATTTTTTAAGTTTTAGTCTTTTTTTCTTTTTTAATTTGTCTTTTTGTTTATGGAAAAATGAGAAAAGGGAAAAAATAAAAAAAGGAAAAAAATAAGAAAACGTAGTTTGATGATAAAATTTAACGAAAACTAATAGAGGGTAAATTTTTTACAAGTGTACCAGTTAGGGTTTTTTGTGGTATTAACCCAATAAAAATAAACATATATAAGACACAAAAAATATAGGGAAAATTCCAAATAATACCTCAAAGTGCCATCAATTTTTCAAAATAAGGACTTAAAGTGAATTTTGTCTCAAGTAGGAACCTGAAGTGTTTTTGTCTTCTTAAAGAACGTTTGAAACGGACGTTATTTTGAATAAGGGCTTGAAGTGGTCATGTCAATTTCAAAAAAGGGCCTAACCTCATCGATTGGTCAAGGGCATTTCGTCCTTTACTTTTCCTTATTTTCTTTCATTTTTCCTTTTTCTCTTTTTTCTTTTAAGAAAACTGAAAAAAGAAAAAAATGCTAAAACTTTAGAAAAAGAAAAAAGATAGCCCTCGCTTTGGCTACCGTCCAATCACCAATGGGGCAGTGGCTAGCCCTAGCCCTTCGCCTAGCTTTTGTATTTTTTGTTTTTAAATTTGTGTTTTTTTTTCTTTTTTAAGTTTTAGTCTTTTATTTTATTTTATAGTTTGTCTTTTTTTTTTGAAAAAAAGAGAAAAAGGAAAGAAAATAAGAAAATGTAGAGGTCAGAAATGCCCTTGACCAATTGGTGAGATTAAATTATTCTTTAAGATTGATATAGCCACTTTAATATCTTATTTGAAATAAGGTCCACTTTAATTGGCTTTGCCTATAAGACCTCCCTATTATTAGTGCATCTCTGTATGTTGAGACTATTTTCGCTTGTTCACTAATGTGGTGGGCTGCAACGATGCTCATTTTATTTTTGTTGGTGAGCACTCCAACCCCAATACCCCCCTATTTGCTGTGTGGAGTTTTTCTTCCCTCATAGCCAAGGGAGTATGAAGGACAGCATAGGGTCTCTTATCTCAAGGTCTCTTATCTCAAGGCAAATCTCTAGCCTGTTTCCTCCTTGAGCCTTTCAAGGACTTGATCAAGTCCAAAAATGAAAAAAAAAAAAAAAAAAAAGAAAATGTCCTTAGTTGAGAAATTGAGGGTAATTCAAGCTTTTATTTGAAGAAAGTTTACTTTAGACCCTTATTTAAGAAATTGAAAGCACTCTTGGAATTTTCCCAAATATATACACATGGGGCAATTGGCCCGCCCCACTCCACCCCACTAAACCAAACCAAATCCTTGTCTCCTTTCCTGTCGTTTGCCCCATCGTTGGCTCTCTTTTGAGGAAAATTTGCCCCGTTCGGTCCTTATTAGTATCCATATGCTAATAGCGTTATTGATAGTAGGGATAATGACATAAATAACCTCTAAACTTTGGTCCAATGTGTGAGCCAATAAGCAATTTGATCCATAAACTTTTAATTTATTCAATGGGTCCTTGAACTTTAACTCAATGTATAATGTGGACTAACTATTGATTTATTCAATATAATCTCTGAACTTTAGGTACACGTGTAATACAGTTCTTGAATTCTATGAAAATGTTTAATGTAATCTTTCCATTAATTCAAGGGCAGTGATTACATTGAACATTTTCTTACAGTTCAAAGATTGTATTGAACATGTCTTAAAAGTTCAAAGATTACGTTGAACAAATTAAAATTTCATGGACCACATTGCATATCGGGTTAAAGTTTATGAATCATATTGAACAAATTAAAATGTTAGTGATCTAATTATATATTA
This sequence comes from Corymbia calophylla, assembly GCA_014182845.1. Classification (NCBI taxonomy): domain Eukaryota; kingdom Viridiplantae; phylum Streptophyta; class Magnoliopsida; order Myrtales; family Myrtaceae; genus Corymbia; species Corymbia calophylla. The sequence continues at coordinate 18,551,045 of CM024700.1, read as the reverse complement.
GATCAAAATTTAGAGACTATTTATGCTATTTTCCTTGGAGAGTATTGATAAGGCGACAGACTTCATTGTGATGGAATTCGAAGATCCATCATTTGAAAAATAATTGAGGGAGATGGCGTGGGGAGTAAATGACGTTCTAACTAATGGGTACGAGATATATCAAAATGAGTTGGAAGTCACTGAAGGTCCTATCAGTATCATGACAACCCAAAGGACTGATCTTTCATCATTTTGTTGGTCACGGAGAGAATGGTTCATTTGCGGAAAAGTATACACATCCGCTTCCCAAGTGGCAGACCCTTATATTAAGCATTGTCAAATGCCAGATGTAGAAAGAAACCCTACCGAAACTCAGTCATGACGTGACAAGTTCCAATCGTGCATCGAAATAAGTGAAAGCATGAAAGTGAATCAAAGAAAAATGAGTTATGTATTAACAATTATGGTCGACATCCTAACTTACGTTTTCTTTTCTCCACCTTAAATACTTGAAACTCTATACATAGATTCACGCGTGATTCTTTCGAAAATTTGAAATTAGACAATATTTTAATTTTTGGGAGGAAAATTATAATTTTCTTCATAGTCTGCTACGATGTTTCTTTGTATTCAAACAAAAGCAAAATTATATCGCCAAAATGTAAATATTATTTGAGGTTTCAGAAAATTAAGGAATATTATATGTGACTCTAGTGTCGACCCTTGAGTGCCACGAATATTTGGGGAATTTGGAATCTTAAAAGGAGCCAAAGTGCATCAGCCGCAATATTTAGATTGGGTGACAAATAAAAGCTGAAAATCGATCTAGGCCGACCAAAAACAAAAATGTTATGTTTCTCGGTAAATCCTAAAAGTACAGAAAGTTGCAGGTGTCCATGACAAGGTTTTAGCAATCATGGAAAGAGATTTTTACTTAGGGAGAAAGCTGGGCCTGGGATCGAACCATTGTAGTTAATCTATACCAAAGACTACTTCGAGGCACTTCATACATCTGAAGCATGTACGCTGTTCATCGATGCTGAAAACAAGAATGCTCTGCTGTGTCGATCTGGATAGCCAATCTGGAAAGCGTAGCCATCGAAACTACTGTGAAAATCGGAGATATGCTATGTACATGGCCATGGCCACCCAAAGATAAGCGATCATAGGTCCTCCATGTTCGTGACGGCTCTTTTCGGCCGTAATGAATCGCGCAGAGCGCGAAGGTTGATTCCCCTCAGAACAAGGTAAGTTATGAAGGAAACGTACGCAACCGCGAGAGCACACACCACGGTGCTGAATACGGCTCCTAGCTGAACGTCGCTGGAGAAGAAGTCCACCAGAAGATAGCCGTTGATCACCATCACTAATGCAGCCACCAGCCAAGCAATCACCTGGAAGCAGAATGCTATTCGCTTACGAGAGTCGATATGAAATCCGTGAGGTGAAGCAATCGCGTGTGTGAATGATTTGCTTATCGAATTCATCTGGGTCTGGACTAAAAACGTCGGAAATTTGAATCGAAACTCAGCGATATATACCTGGAGGACAGGGCCGATCCGGAAACTCCCCATCAGCTGTTCCTTAGAGACCAAGCACAGAAGAGGAATGAGCGCGAACGGGATCTGCACGGACTGAAGCACGTTGAGCCACTCGTTCATAACATCCAAGCTGTCCTCCGAAGTGTCGAACACGAGCGCGACGACCATCGCTGGCACGATCGCACAGCTGCGCGTGATCAGCGCCCTCACCCATTTCCTCAGCCTTATATTGAGAAACCCCCCCATGATGAACTGCCCTGCATAAGTCCCGGTTATGGTGCTGCTCTGCCCTGCAGCTAATAGGCCAACCCCCCATATGTACATGATCGGAATGCCGCCGCCGCCAAACTTCTCCTGGAGGTACTTCCCGGCGTTCACCAGGCCGATGCTGTCGGCGATGGCGGTGCCGTAGAACCCCTCTGCGAACACGGCAGTGACGAAGAGATTGATGACGAAGGAGATGGCGAGCGCGGCAGAGGACTCTATGGTGTTGTAGTTCAGGGCTTCTTGGACCAGGCCTTTCCTGGAGCGGTCGATCTCGCGCGACTGGACGAGGGCCGAGTGCAAGAACACGTTGTGGGGCATTATGATGCCGCCCAGGACCGCCACCGCTTGCGTGATCGTCTTGGAGCTGAGTTTCGGGATCAAAATGCCTGCGAAGAAGAAGAGAGAGCTATATCAATCAATGTCCTAAACCGGTGCAGAAACTCGGGGAAAACTCGCTGGTGAAAAAGCATTCGATTGCTACCGTTGATCGGTTAAACATTTTACCCAGAAGTAGTTCGACCCCACTCGGCTTGGCCTCGCCGAACATCCACGCAAACGAGAGCGCCATCACCGCAATGAGAATGGCGAAGACCGCTTCCAGTTTCCTCACGCCATAATTTTCGAGGAACAGAAAGATGAAGCTATACATACGGCAAGAGAATGAAGGAAACTTCAGTTTGAAGTCTGGATCAATTGGATTGTTTTCCTCACAGATAAGATCATATTCATCAAGAAAAACTTTCTTTAATCGCCAAGACCATAAATCTGCAGGCAATGCAACAGTGCTAAGGCATATGCTTTTTGCTGTAAACTTCCTCTCAGGATATATAAAACTTAAAAAGTCAAACTTTGCTCTGCATTTAAAATTGATCTCAGAATATTCTTTATAATCTCTGAGAATTCCCCTGCTCATCCGATCCGATTCCAAGATGGATTGCTCAAGAAAGTGAAATCAAGAAAAGGCGCAAAATTCAAGAAAAGTTGCAGAAATTACCAGTCGGCGGCAGTGATGGTGACGCCAGACCAGAGTGGCAAGGCCCCATTGCTGAGAATGTTGAGGGCGATGGCGCTCCCGATGACCTCCTGTATGTCGGCACCGACCAGCGCCACCTCGGCCATTAGCCACAACGCCAGCCGTGCCCACGTTGGGTACTCCTCTCGGCACAGCTCCGCCAGGTGCCTCCCCGTGGCCACCCCGAGCCGCGCCGCCAGCAGCTGGACCAGCAGCCCCATCACGGTGGCCCACAGCAGCAGCCACAGCAGCGAGTACCCGGCCACAGCCCCGGCCTGGAGGTCCCCCTCCAGGTTCCCCGGGTCGAGGAACGCGATGCTCATCAGGAGCCCCGGGCCCGAGAAGAGCCACAGCTTCCTCCACGAGAAGGGCGGCGGGGGCGCCCCGGGGTCGGACTCGCCGGCCTCCTCATCGCCGACGCCGACCACACGGATCTTCTGGGCCGGGTCATAGGCCGCCGCGTCCTCGTCGGTGGGGCCGGGCAGGAGCGGCTGCTGCTGTTGGTCGGATTGCTGAGGTGGCATTGCACGCAGAGAGAGAGAGAGAGAGAGAGAGAGAGGTTTTGCTTTTGGCTATGGAGCTCAGCGGAGATCAGGCTTTGATACCTTGTGCTGGGGTTGGCTCAGATGTTGACCTAATATATCTTCTTCTTGAATTTTACTTGTGGGAGTCCTCATTTGATACCTGAGGAGTTCGCTTCCGGTAATGTCCCGTCGATGGAGGGAGCGCATGGACTCCTGCGAGCGTTTTGAACCGTAGGATCATGTCGATTCCAGGTTCGGATTCGACGGTGCGGATGGATTTCTTTTTTCAGAGGATATGCAATCGATTTAGGCGATAAAGCTTTGGTAGATAGGAGGAGGTGGCTTCGCAACTACCATTCTCCCCGGCTCACGATGATTGGTATTTTTTTTCATTTTTGGGTCTTTTTGATTTTGTCATGCATTCATGATAATTTGTGTAAGCTTGGCCCCTCTTTTCCTCTGTTTCTACCATGCATTCATTCATATCGTTTTTTTTTTAAAACTATTGGTGATTCCAGTACCATAAATTGTGAAAATTTGAAATCAATTACCTAACGATAGTATTAAATCCTGAATTTTATTAAATTTTAGTACATTTCCATCAGTTTACTGGCGTCGGCCGTTAATCCCGTTAGCTTTTTCCGGTAGAAATTTTTTTTTTGATTCTTACGGGTGGTTTACCAAGTTTGATAAAATATATTACAATAATGGTTGTCACCCATCATAATAGTTAGCCAAGGAATTATTATATTTCACCAGAAAATTTGTTCAGTCAATCTAAATCCTATTGTATGAATACTGATTCAATCATTGAATCTTTTCCGATTTTGTTAATTTGGTCTTAAAGATTGGTGAAATTCCAACATAATTCTTTTCACCCCATATTTGTTGGATATAATGGGGTGGTGTGCCATGTAGGACGGTCAACAATGATTAGTCATCAACGTTAACGATTTCTAGTAAAAATCGACTAGAAAGAATATATAGAAATTTCACGTAAAATTTTATGATTAAATTGACAAAATTATAAAATTTAGAATTGCATTGACATCTATATAATAGATTTTGGACTAATTGGATAATTTTCTTATATTTCACTAGACAAATATATGGGTGACACTCAATTTGTGTGAAGTTGTATACAATATCCATCAACAAATTTTCTTTTCTTTCTTTTGACTTAGGGTGCGCATGGTAACGATTCTGTGCCTAGGAACAATTTATGCTTAGAAATTATTTTTTTTATTCTGTTCCCGAAAATAATTTTTGAGCATTTGAAAGTGTTTCGGTAACTATCCAAAATTTTTATTCTTAGGATAGAAATGTGTTTGGTAAAACCTGAAAATTTATAGTCTAAAATAATTTATTTTAATTTTTTAATGATTTAAATACAATTTTCTTTTTTTTTTTCCTTTCCATTTTCATCTTCTTTTTCCTTAATAAATCGTCGGCGGCCGGCGATCGGCGACGCCAAGTCATGGCGAGACGAGCCTCGCGAGCCCATTGCTAGGGTAGCGGGCTTGGCTAGGTGATGTTGGCCTAGCGGTGGGTCGGTGAGGCCAAGCCTCGCCGGTGGCTGGGCGAGGTCGGTTTGGCCAGATTTGGCGAGGCTTTGGCCGAGGTCGAGCTCGCCCAGCCACTCAAGCCTCGTCGGCCCACTGCCAAGCCGGCGTCACCCATCCACGGCGAGGCTCAGCGTCGCCGGGGGCCGGAGAGGGCACCGACCATCATTTGGCTAGTTGTCGCCCGGTCGTCGGCCATGGCCGAGGCCGGCGACCAGTCAAAAGGAAGAAGAAGAAAAAGAAAAGAAAGAAAGAGAAATTAAAAAATTTGTCTGATTCTTGAAATTGTTCTCGGAAACAAGAAGCAACTTTTTTTTTTATTCTTGATTCCGTTCAAAATTTATTCCCATGAACAAATTTGTTCCCGAGAACAAAAATTTTAACAAACGGATTTCTGTTCCAAATCTACTCCCGAGAACAAAAGAACATAAATTTTCACTGTTTGGCCGGTTACCAAATAGGCTCTTATTGATTTGGGAGCAACCAAGAAGGAAATGTTTAATAAGTTGAGTAAATCTACACTATACTATTATATAACCTAAGGCGGGCCTTCTACTTTAAGTGGATCACAATCCTTTATTGTTTTATTACAAATGTGTATCATTGGAAAAAAGTGTAAAGTAATAATTCCACTATATCTCATATAATTCAATTTTACAAATGGAATATTTTCTTTCTTATTACTAAATTTTTTTTTTTTATCAAGCGTTGACATAAGTAAGGTCCATGAATTTTATAATAGTGTGATTGAAGAATAAACTAAAAAAAAAAAAAAAAAAGGAACATCACCATCATAATGACTTATTAATTGATGGATTGCGAATGAGAAAAGCATAAAGGAAGAAGGCATGAAGCATGCAACAAATGCTATCTCGTCACTGCCCAGCTTATTTCAAATAACAAAATGGATTAATACCATGAAAGTCCCTAAATTGATACATCTGTAACAATTTTACCATTCGTTAATTTCTATAATTTTTATCATTGAATTGTTAAGTTAGATGATACGTGATAATAGACGGTTGTACCAGTTTGAAATTTTATTCTCCGTTTGTTACACGTGTATCTATTTGTAACTTTTGTAATATTAATTCAATTTAACGGAGATTAACAGAGGGGCCAGTTTGGAGTTTTTTGTTATCCAAATATTAGTTGAAAGTAAATTTGTTACGGGTGTATTAGTTTAGAATTTTTGGTAAATAAAAAATTAATTAAGGATAAATTTGTAAATATACTAATTTTGGATTTTTTTTGATATTAATATTAACAAAATAGAAAGACAAAAGGCACGCATCTTGTAACATTTTGTGTTCACATAGGAGGATCCTTGGCGAGTAGACACAGTGAATTTTCGGATGATTGATGTCATCTTGAATTTATTCCCTTGATGTTTTGTTATTCCCAAGTTCGATTCAAACACGTCATGCGTTGGACATAAAATTTCAAACTCATCTCACTAGAATAATCAGGTATCCATGACCTACCATGGTGCCTTTTTAGTACACAAATACCTCGTGATAGATCAAGGAATGAATCACTTCAAATGTACGAATATAACTGTTTATTGGAAATTCACATAATTAACGGTTGTAGAATTCTTAAATAATGATTGATAGCTGGGCTTAAGAAGTTGGTTGTCATTAAAAATGTTAGTTTATCATGACGTTTGTATTGGTTTTACAATAAATATGTCTATTTACTTTGTTACATAAGGATCTTAAATAAAATACATATCAATACATGTCAATACATATCGGGTTTGGATATTGGTTTTCTAATTATAAAATACCAAACTCATTTTAAGTTTTATAAGGTTTCGAGCAATTATTCATTTTCGTCTTATTAGGATTTGGATGGGGAAGACATTCGATTGTGTCTAATCTATCCCGCTTCCGTTTCCAGTTCACTGGGGCATGTCATATCGGTTTCACATCAAATGCCATTCATTTGACGAAAGGCCGGTGGAGGTGGCGTCCCGGACTTGTCCATCTTCGGACGTTATCTGCCAAAGTCGATCGCCAATAATTGCACCTGGTACAGACAAACGCACGAAGATCGAGTGAGGAGGGTGCAGTCGCTTATGCAAGCCAGGGGACTAATGACATGGCCCCCTTCATCTTGTCTGCAAGGTTTGTTTTTTTCTCTCTTTGGTATGACCTACAAGATTCGAAAGGCAAAAGTTATAATTTTATTTTATTTTATGTTCTGGTAATTTTGTGTACTTGAAAATTACATGAGGATTGGCAATGAAACAAGAAATCTTAGTAATTGATATATGTCGGGTTGGGATATTGATTCACCAACTACGAGATCCTAACTTCATTCTGAATCCTATAAAATTTTGAGCAGCTAGTTCCAAACCCGTCTCATTAGCCAAAATCCAAAATCCTTTTATATTTTATGAGAGTTTGGGTGAGTTGGATATCTGATTAGATGTTTCCCTTCTCATCTCTAGTCCTTGGACATGTGATGTTGTTTTTGCAAATCTCTTTCTTAATGGAAAGGCTAGTCGATGGCATGCCTGATCAGAGACGAAGACTAAGTAAAGGAGTGCATTGGAGGTGACATCTCGAAATCGGCATTCTTCTCACAAATCAGAGAAAGTCAATCACCAATAATCACTGATGCACGTACGCACAAGATAGACGAGGATGCTAGAAGTATCACCTAAAAGAGGGTGAATAGATTAAAAGCTTGATAAATAAATGTGAAATTAAAATAGTCAAGTGGATATGGATGTCATTATGAGAAATAGTGTTAATATGATTGTTGCGACCCGCCCCTCTTTGGGGGGGGGGGTATTTAGGGGTATTTGCTCATAGCTTGCACTCGAGGTCATGTTTGTCGAAGATGTCATCACCTTGCATTTGGTTTTGGCCCATTGAATTTGAGGTCTACACAAACGCAAATTTTCCTAAACCTATACCCCTCCTAATAGCGAAAAAGTGTTGTGATTTGCTTCCACACGTACGATGCACCTTAAAAAGGAGATTGGGTGTAAAAGGTAAATTTAGGGATACTTCCACTACGATAATCCTCTGAAAAAGTACCTCCCAAGATGTGGCGTCACTTCATCTTTTAGGCTACCCCTTTTGAGTATGCTAAATTATAGCTTATGAACCTTTCTAAAGGCTCATACCCCACATGGTGGGTTCATTCATTTTTTAGGTTTGTTAGACAACCTAATAAATCATCTAAGAGTCACCATTAGCCTCGTTTTTGGGGGCCGGCTAGAAAATCTAATCAAGGGTCAAGAGTGATTTCTCGATATTTGCGCAACTAGAGATTCTAAAGTTTGGGAACTTGAGTTACATTAATATTTCGATTAACGCCCTTTCGTTACCTAATAGTCATCACCTAACATATCCATGCGTGACTTTTTAACTTTTTAGTGCAATTTGTAATTGATAAGGTGATTATGCGTGGATAGTTGATTTCATGCCATTCTACTTCTATCTAAAAAGAAAAAGGAAAGCAAACAATTTGAAATTGAAGAGCAATGTGGTAAGTAAACACTCAAGACAGTACAAGGAAAACAGTAAATCTAATATGCAATCCTAGAGTGAGAAAAGAAGGAAAAGGAAGAACCCGCACCTCGTCGGGTTTTTATACAATACATAAGAAAATCCCTAAGACAGATGTCGAGTAATGAGTATTACAAAGAAATTGATCGGAAGGGACATCGACTATTCGCCATATTCAGTATCACCACCTCTAGGGAGATGCTTTCTTGAACCCATTCTAATCCTAGTTTAAAGCTTGGAATAGAAGTGGCAATTCATAACAAGTACAACAATCATGGCAATTAAGGCACTAAAAAACATCAAACAAGGCAATTAACAAGGAATATCGAGAATGGCCTCGAGGTCGGTCTTTGATTGTTCATGCAACGAGCCATACTAAGGATCCTACCCAATAATTAGTCATCATTTGTGTTCACAAGCAGTGACTAACACTAACAAACCCCTAATTTGGGCTTTTAAGTGTTACCCAAAGTATCTCATGGATACATGCATCATATCTATGCATATATCTAAAAATCACATGCACAGCTTGAAGGTAAATGTGCATTTAGGCCATTAGCTTTGGTTCTTAATCAACCAAACAAATTAGTGAGCCGACACTAGATCACTTCATTGAATCATCATGCGCCAATCATAACCACAAGCGCTAGACAAGCAAGATTAAAGCATTAGAAAGATCCATATGATGACTAAAATCATTTTTGTATCATTTAGAATATGGGTTTGGGAAATATTTAATAAAGACAAAACATAGGTGCATCAAGATTATGGAACACATTTAATTGTCAAGATAACCCGAGCACATTGTATGCACTACTAATCATATTTCACAAATATTTTAATTACGGTCCAAACCAAGATGAGGTTAATGTCAAGTCATAACATGTTAAAGCTTTTCAATAAAGGAAATTCATGCAATTGGACATCATATGAATGACAACTAAGTCTTAATCGAGTGAAAATGCAAAATTCCAAATTGCCCTACAATTTTGAGGGGCCTGGTAAAGTCATTGAATCATCTTTTTACTTTTTGAAAATTTTATCAAACAAATTTCAAAATGTATGGATTAAAACTTGTGAAGAGATCAAAAGCTAATTTAGCATGCATATTTTCCTCAAAATGTTACAACGGAGACAAGTCATAAAAGGAAAAATAGAGCATATAAGAACAAAGCATGGAAGACTCATGCAACTGAAGCATGACCCATGGATCATTGGTTTTAAGAACATTTATGGCATATCAAACACTAGAAAGAAACAATTCATATGGGGAAGCATTTCATGAATCACATCACAAGAATTTATAAAAATGCAAGATCATGGGACAGACAATTGGAAACAAGGCAAAATAGCAGAACTAGCATGCATACTAATAATGATTTGCCCTAGTAAATGATATCAAACAATTTTCAAATTTTAGACGTGCGGACCCTTGGAGTGCCAAAACTTGGCACAGGGGGACACTTAATGCCAAAAGTTCGAAAATATATACTTAAGTGCCAAATTCAAAGCAAAAAAAATCAGTTAAGTGTCAACAATGAAAAAATCCAATCAAACTACACACGTGTCATTTTCCGGCGATTTTATTTGCTGGTGGAGTAATTTTTTTTCAAAACAAATATCCACGTGGCGATTTAAAAAAAGAAGAAATTGTCAATGTGGCAAGAAAAAGTCATACAGGAAAATAATCTAAAGTCCCCTACTTTTTTTTTTTTTAATTATTCGATTTTATAATAATATATTTTTAAATTTTATAATATTATTTAATTAATATAATTTTTAAATGCCACGTCAGCACTAAAATGACGTCGTTTTGGTTAAGTGTTTATTGACTCAGCTTTCGGTGAGTAACGTAAGCGAGTTATATTATCAAAATAAGCCATGTCAAATTTCCGGTGACCTTTGCCGAAGTTGGTATTTAAATAATCCAATTTTTTTTTAAAAAGTGACACTTGCGTGTATCTTTTGGAACTTTTGGTACTTAAGTGTCCCCTTGTGTCAAGTTTTGGCACTTTAGTATGCCATGGACATGCAAATCATGATTAAATTCTATTAATGACCCGACCTTAGAATCCTTAAGAAAAAATCCACACAAAAATGACAAAATGTCTAGTTCATATAGGCAGAACAAGCATTCCAAATTGGTCACATGGCAAACTTCAAGGCAAATTTTGCAAAAATGGAAAGACATCAAATCCTAATTTTACACACATAAATTGCAGAAATTCAATGAAGCATCAAAGGTCAATCAGCCTTTTTGCAAGTAGAACAGGGCATATGAAGATATGTTTGTTAAACCATCTAAATAATACATGAAAATTTTCAAGATTTAAACATGACCTAGGGATAAGTGTGGAGAAGAAAAGTGATTAAAACACTATTCCCCAAATCATTGCACAAAAAATCATGAAAATCCATGAATGCAACTAGGTATATCATACCCTAATCCTAAGGTATGTGACAATCCCTATTCACTTATGGTCAAATGAGTGTAACGTCCCAAGACGCATCGCTGATCATTTTTTATATTATTTTGTAATTATGAGTATGCGGAAACAAAACGTTAAACCTCAATCAAGCAATAATAGTAAAGATAGATAGAAAGACAAATATGACAAAAGCAACCTTGTCATTTATTTTTATTAACCAGATTAATTCAAATGAACAGTTACATGTACAACCTTACGGCTGGGTACTGTTCCACCTACCAACCAAAAAGATATAAAAGTAAAATGGGTCAATCTACTTCATCCCAAGGGGTCAATATCAAGTTGGCCAAAAATATTGTAGTCATGGCCGTCCACTCGACGTGTTATCCTATGGGTCCTTCATAGAGTTCGTATAGGTTACCTTTGAACCCAACAAACTAGGCAACATACGGATGAGGAATTAGTCCACCCCATCCCTCATCTACTTACATTGTAGTGGTAACCCTCAAGAAGGTCGCTTCACTCCCCACGGCGGCAAATATTAATATGTGAGCTAGGTGGTGAGAGAGAGAGAGTCCAAAACGGGTAGGGCAGTAAGCCATACCTAGGGACCTGAAAATGGTTAGTCAACAATATATGAGATAAAATCTCAGTGAGTTAAAGCCCTAAGCCTTGGTGAGGGTATCAATTTGTTTCGGAGGTACCTAATAGGTAAGTCCATTATGGCGAACAACCAACAATTAAATTGATTCACAGGTAACCTTACCTTGCAGCTATATGTACCATGCATGATACAATTCACATGTGCCAATCATAAACAAATAGATATTCATATAATCATAACACAACATATAATATTCTATGCACACAATAGCTAGGCATATTCCAATTATTACGACATTTAGGCTACGGCAAAACCTGAGGGCTGGCGGTCTTTTAGTCTAATCAGGCATCATCTCATCCCATCGGGCACGGCATTATTTGGATCTTCCACTATAAATGACATTTCTATACAAAACATCGGTTCGGCCTCTAACGAGACACGGCATCCAAATACCCGCCGAGCATCCGATAAAATCAAGTATCGTCCCCCAAACTCCTGTTGGGGTTATGAGTTCAATTAATGTGTCCACATAAGCACCTCATATTATTCCAATCAATTTATTTCTCAAGGCATTTGCACTATGATCCACCCAAAACAAGTATAAAAAAATCCACATATCATGCAGCCAGTGTCCCATATAAATCCATCAATCATTCCAATGCAATAATCCACAATCAACTATTCACTAATGTCAAGTTTCACCATAATTAATTATTCTGATTAATAATTAATTTACACGAGGATTATAATAATTAATCATTATTAGGATAATTAATTATTAATTATCACTAAACTAATTAATTACAATTAATTATTACAAACAATAATTTATTAACACTAAAAATAATTAAACATAATTAATTATTTAAATTAAACTTAACTTTACAATTAGCATAGTTTACTCTTAAACTAATGTTAATTAACATTGAGCAGGATTATAGAAACTAATTACCATTACACTAGAATTAGCCATCTAATCCAGATTAGTCATAAATTAATCTACTCATAATCAAGATTTGTACACTAATCAAGGGATTAGCACGATAACTCACGAGTTTGCAGCGGCACGGCATGGGCATGATGGCGGTAGCAAGGGGAATGCGCGGGTACCTCCGGAATGCCAAGGTGAGACGTCGCGAAAACGGGTCTCGGCCAGGGGGATGGCTATCCATTCGGTGAGGAGGAGGAAGCCGTGAGGAGAGAGGGTCGGGAGCGGCTGCATGGATGGAGGATAGCTCATAGACAAGCGACTGGTGGCTGGACGAAGGGTGATTAGTCGGTAATGGGTTGGTTCAATATAAATAAATCTGAGAGAGAGGGAGAAAGGAGCAGCGGCTCTAGGCAGCTGCGGGCAGTTGAGTGACTCGAGGATAGTCTAGCAGTGGTACCAAGGTGGTCCAGTAATGGTGTAGGGGTGGCGTAAGGCAATGGTTCAGCTGACTGGGGTGGTCTAGTTCGGTGAGGGTCCGAGAGAGGTGAGAAATCGAGAGGGGTGAGAAACCGAGAGGGGTGAGAGGAACTGGCTGCATTAGTGGAGGCGCCTCACAATGGAGGACGTTTGCTCACGGGTGGCCTAGCATCTTGTAGTGGTTTTGGTGAGTAGGCGGAGCTATTGGACGCTTGAAATAGAGTAGAGGGGGAAGAGAAAATGGGGTGGCTGGTTTGGGTGGTGGCGGCCGAGTGGCTTGCTAATGGTCTAGTAGCGCGTTGCCAGTTTGGTGTGCAACTAAGGTGGTGGTGGTAGCCGTTGATAGGGGCAGCAAAAAGAAGAAAGTGAAATAGCAACAAACTAACGACAAGAAGAAGAGATGAAGGAGAAGAGGAAATGAATAATAAGAAGAAGAAAACTGGAGAGGGAGGCGCATGTGGGAAGAGAGAGAGTTGGTTGGGGGGAAGAGGGGACGGCTGATGAGAAAATCGCACAAAATTTTGTGCCCTTTCTCGTCACCTCCTTTTCCGCACCTTTTTGTGTTTTTCTCTTAAATGAAAGATGAGGGCCAAATGGTCTTTTCATCCAATTTTTGTCACCATCTTCCCAAAATGCTCTTGGATCATAATTGATGAGTGGCAAAGTCCTAGGTTTAAATTTTTGACTTGTTGATCTTTTTTCTGACATTCCCGAGCAAGTCGAAAATTTGGGAATTAATAAGGCAATATCCAACAATTTGAACTTGACGTCTGAAAAAATCGATAATTGAATTTGGATTAAAATCATAACCAAGTCAATCAATTGTAGCTTTAGTGCATCTTAGACTAACGTGTGGCTGTCAGGAATCTTGCCACGCCCTCGACCCGTGGTTAAAATAATATTAATTCGTGTTTGTGCGAACTTTAGCCAAGAATGACATCGGTTGTCATGTAATTATGAGGAACTAATTACTTGACAATCCTTATGATCGAATTGTCATCCATGGTTGAGTTCTCTAGTCAAGCGTGTACTTGAATCCTTAGTAGCATTTTCCCTTCAATTAGTGTCTCATGAGTAATTAGTTTAAAGTGAGATTTAACTAATAGTATATTGACGAAATATTCATTCATATTAATCCAAAATAGATTGAAAATTCAAAACGTCACAAGGTAGGCTAACATTACCTACTACAAACATTTTAGAATTACACTAAATGCAACAGCAACTTCACAAAGCATTTTCATGGGGAAATGATCACCGATCTACACAAATAATAGGTCATTTCGAAACTCATGAAGTTTCCTAGATATGTCTAGAAACTTATGCACTGATTTTGCTCTTAAGAAGCTCAATCGAAGATAATTGTACAACAACACACATCAGACCTAGACTAGTAAAATGGGTGGGTCGGGTCAAAAAATTGTCTAACTCATATTGACCCATTTAACCCATATTCATGTAATGTAAATCTAGTGATATACCCGACCCAACCCATACTCGATCCATACCTAACCTGACCCGTATTGCTTAAAAGCCATTATTATTGTAGAGAAACCCAAACCTACTCTAAGCTCTATGCTAAATGAATAAAAATTCAAATCAAATTTAAAAAATTTAAAAATGTAAAAAACCTATAAATTGAAATATTTTTAAAGAATTTCACCAACTAAATATATATTTATAAAACCTCTTTCAATGTAGAGGAAAGGCTCATAATAAAAGACTATGCGATGGATCTCACGTGAACAATAAGATGTGGTAATTTTATGATGAAACCAAGTAATTTATGAAAAACCACTTAAAACACCATTGAGTAAATGCAAATGGAGGACTTATTTCATCATCTAGGCGAAGGCGACGAGATCGACAACGATCACTTTTGATTCCTCTCGTTGGAGAGCTTCGACTGGCGGAGGATGGAGGTGAGGTGGTGGGGGGAGGAGATGGGGGTGGAAGCGACCCTAAACGTCCTTGGGGGGCAACGGCGGCAAGATTAACAACAATCACTTCTGTTCCCTCTCGTCGAAGAGCTTTGAGGTGGTGGAGGATGGAGGCAAGGTGGTGGGGGGAGGAGATGGGGTGGAGGTGAGCGATGGAGTGTCGCGGTCACTAGTAGGTTACCAAAACTCACCAAACTTAAGAATGACTCAAAGAAGAAAAATGCACTTTTTACAGTTGGATTAAAAATGAGTCAAAAATGGATCGAAAATAACTCATACGTTCTATAGTTGGGTCGAAAATGGGTCACATGTTTTGACCCATTTTCGACCCATTAAGATAGAATATTACTCACAAAATGGGTCTATGACCTATCTTGACGCCTCTAATCAGACCCAAACATCGTAATAATTTCAAAGATGGAGAATCAACTTCAACATACAGCATGAGATTAGATAAAACCACCACTTCATTCATTAGCTAGGGTTATTATTTATACACATACAGAGGGGTAGGGTTGAGTACATTGAGGATCCTTTCAAAAAGTTGCTATGAACATTTTACTCAACCATACTGCATATCTTTATAACCTCCCTTTCCCAGTGTCAGTTTAGTTCAAAAGTATATCCTTAAAAAACTCTTGCTCCATTTGGCTTCCACCTACGCCCTTGCAGCTCCACTATTCTTCGGCCCATCATTGTACATCGAAAGAGGGCCACCAAATTCCCATTGATGGGGCATAAAGGATCACAAAGACTAGGTAGATTCACCCATTTAGTGCCCAAACGTCCATAATCAAGCAAGACACATACTTGAGGAAGCTTGGTGTTCACGGATCACCTCTTAGAGATAGATGAAGTCTATTGAGCACCATAGCGGATCATGGATGAGGCGGGTGGAACCAACATCCTCTAGTCTGGAAATCCACAACAAACAGAAGAAGTACGACTAGAAAAACTAGTGGTATGAATACATGATCATTGTTATCTTTATGTGTGTGTGTGTTGCCCTAAATAAAAGATTCAATTACAATTCCACTTAACTTGCTGGACCTTCCTAATATCTAACTAGAATAAATATTATAACGATTCTCACTAGTAAAATACTTTTCTTGCCCGCTAGTTCACCCAATCCACTACAACCATCATCCAGAGAGAAACGACACTTCCTTATGCACATCTTGCAACTCACCTGGCATCGCGAGAACTTCTAAGGAATCATTTAGCCCTTTCTAGGGATCTAGAGAATCTACAAGCATGTCACCTCTCCCTCTCTTAGGCATCTTGACACCCGAGGCATTATTGCTTCAATATCTGACAATACAATCTCAAATATCCCCTCCATGGTTCAGCAATTCAATAATTCAATTAAAATAAAACATAACATCTTAGATTCTTTTGTATGATCTTGAACCTGACCTAGTTCTAGTAGAGCCAATTACACCTAGTTGTTCCCCTAGCCAACCACTTAAGAATTCCAAAACGCCTAATGATCCCATGTACTTACCTATTCTTATTCAGTTATCCTTGGTTTTGCATTCTTGTCAACCTATTTCTAATTCCTCACAGCACGCTCGTTCCCTCGATCACCTATTCTCTCCTTTCACCGCTTCAGAGGTCTCACGGTGGCCTTCCCACCCTCTCTACCATTTTCGAGCATTCTCCCCCTTCCCTCAACAAAGAGCAACTACTTTTTGGCATTCTTAACCCTTTGGCGAGATTGATGCCCAACTCAAGGTTCTTTATCAGTTTTGCATCGATGTGGATGGAACCTTCCCCATTTCGATGGTGACTCTTTTTAGTAGCCAACTTCCCTCTTGCGACCCGTTTCTCTCCTGGCAATCCTTTCTTCCTAGCACCTGACTACTCAAGAGGCTCGGTTTTGTCTTGAGGCTCCTATCAAGACCTATTTCGAGCTTAAACCGATTTCGGCTTATCCACAACATGAGACTCTTTAGCAAACTTGCTCACCGGAGCCGTTTGTTCCCTCTCTGTGGCTCTCCACTACTCGGCAAGGTCCAACACAATATCAGAATTTTACTCGCCTAATCTAATGTTGAATAGAGCATTTGCTGACCCTATGGCATTCCCTGAACTCCATTTTGTCAAGCGGGTCTCACCGGAGATGCGATGGGGGCATGCCGGTGCAATTTCCCTTATGCTCAACCCTTCTCCTTCACCACGAAAAACCAGAAAAGATCAACCACATGCAACCTTCATCTTATCTTTGCCCGCACCTAAAACGCCCTAAAATGATAGCATCCATGACAACATAACAACAAGCTTGACTTGCCTAGTTCCTCGTTGACATAAGCAAGTTGTGCTGGCGAGCAAGCTTCCAGGCGCCAAGGCAAAATCGTAGCAGGGGTTGACCGGAGGAAGCGCTGAGTTGTTTTGGTTCCGCCGTTGCTTCTTCACTTCCGAAGCAAAATGATAAAAAAAAAAAAGGAGGAAGAAGATGAACAGGGTGGAATGCGGGCGTGTTCGAGGGAAAGAGAGAGGAGAGAGGGACCGAATGGACCAAAAGAAATGAATTTCAGCAGTTAACTCACCCCCTTCTTTGGTGTTCCCTTGGGCTGTTGCCAAATGGCCCCACGTGGCCCACATTGAAGGAGGGAAGGGAATTCTCCCTTCTTACGTCTACTTAAGGCCAACCTAGATCGGAAGGCAAGGAACGCGGTGGTCTTCCAGCGCCGGACTCCATGTGTTGATGCGGTGCTGGAGACAGCCTCATCCACGCTTCGTAGCTTCAACGCTTGGACAGACAGAATCGGCAAACCCAGAAACCACCCCAATCAATCTCTCAGCTGGAAACCCTCACCGGCACATGCATTCAAGATAAAATATAAATGGGGCTTACCTCCTAGGCGACGTTGTGGGCTCAGCGGCATGGATCTGCCGCGACTCTACCGGCCGGCTACTGCACGAAAGCGTTCGATCGGTCCCGGCGTCCTCTCCTCTGTTGGTTGAGGTGTGGGCTCTGTTTGATGCATTAAATTTCTACTTTGCCCGACAGGTTTCTCCCTCAACTGAGGGCCGCTTATCCCCCCTCTCCCAGGTGACATCGTCTTTTTGGAAACGGATTGTCAACTATTAGCTGAAGACCTTACCCAACAGCAGTAGTCCACGTGGGAGGCGCAGGTCCCAATCCAGAAATGCAGGAATTTTCTGTCGCGTTTGCCTAATATTCAAGTTGTCTTTTCTCCACGTGGGACCAATATCACTGCCAATTGGGTCGCTAAAAACCATTGGAGAAACTATTTACCTTTAAACTGGGTACAATCCCCGCCTGTCTCTTGAACTTGCTTTGTATTGATGCCCAACTCTCGGGCCCTTCAAATTTGGCCTGTTTCTAATGAAAACGTTCTATTTCAACCAAAAAAAGGCCAACCTAGATCAATAGGACCATGATAATTGAGGGAAATCTTCAAATTAAGAAGTGATGGGGCGGTCACAGCAAGGTTTAGAAGTGTGAATCAGCAATAAAACACGATGGAACCACGTGGTAGAGGTTTATATAGTAACGTCGTTGTACGATGACACACCCACGACATAGTAAGAATTAGGGTGTCAATGGGTCGGGTCGGGTTGGGTTTTGATGTTACCCGACCCGACCCCAATTGTAAAGGGTCATGCTCTAACCCGACCCGACCCAAAACGCATTAGACCCGGAAAAAAAAAAAATTTGGGTCGGGTCGGGCCAAAGCATGACCCTTTAAAAATTTGGTTTCAATTTCTTGTTTAGCTTGAAATTGAAAACGTCTACCAAATCCCCAACCTACCCGACTCTCCTCTTCCCTCCATCTCTTTGACTATTAGCTTCGCGGGATCTTTTTGCACATTTTCTCGCTCCTTTCTCGACAAGTTTTCCCATGCTTTTCCCCCCTTGTTCATGAAACGCCCTCGCCACTCAACAATCTATGGACCATGGAAACTGCCACGAAACCGCCCTCCGATCTCCAGACCGACGGCCTTGATCCCCCGACCCCCACTCCCGCCACCGCCGCAGCCGATTATGACCACCTCCTTTCTGAGCTCAAGTCCATCCGCAAATCGCTCCAGCTCCTCCGATCAGAGTCGGTGGCCATGGAGGAGGACTCGGTTCTCATCCAACGGAAGCAAGATGAAGCGATTAGCCGAGTTGCGAGCTTGAGCGAAACCGTCGATGGCTTGTCAAGCGAAAGGGATTCGCTCCGCGGGAGGATTAAGGAGCTGGAGGATTTGGCCGCGGAGAGAGAAGAGGAGTCCATGGTGAAGTTTGAAGAGGAGCTGCGGGAGAGAGAAGGGCTTAGGATCGAGATTGAAGTGTACAGAGAGAAGTTTCATGGTTTGGACGCGGATAGGGAGAAGCAAAAGAAGTTTCTGCTGAGAATCGCGGATTCAGTGAAGGTGGCAAAGGAGGGCTTGGCAAGGATAATCGTAAAGGGTCATGCTCTGACCCGACCCGACTCGACCGACCCATTTCGACCCAGCTTCTAAATGATACCAGCTCCATACTCAGATAATATTTTGACCCGACTCGAAAATACCTTTAAGTTTAAGGTCGGGTCGGATCAGGTCAGCGCAGGCCTTTTTGACACCCCTAGTAAGAATGTCCTGGATTTTCTGAAAGTATATGAATTTCACCCGTCTGAAAACTCAGATGTCACAATAACTCCACTTACTTGCACAAGACAAATGAAGATGAAACCCATGCAACGTGAGGACCACTATGCAGGCTAGTGATGAAGTTTCCTTGAGAAAATATGAATCCATTTCCAAATTGATAGAAATCTGTGGTCGACAAACCAAAGGTCCATTCCTAAAGACGTCATTCAATCCCCTAATTCGTGAACGAGATATGAAAAATGCTCCTCCTACTGTTCTGAAATATCGAAGGTCCTGTATAGCTTTGATAACGACCACTTTCCTCCATGGTCTTGGAATCTCTTACTGGATTCTTCCTTAGCCAATGGCTCGGTTCATCCGTTTCCATCACCATCCATCTCTAGTTTAGAGGCCTCCGCTTCTATAAGATCCTCATGGCTAAGAAAGGCAGAGGAAAAGGCATCTGGCATCCCGACCGACGAACTTGTCCCTACTACTACGTCTCAAACAATCTCCTTCCTCTTTAGAGGCGATCGAGTCCCTCTTGTGATTGGGAAAGGAGTTCTCCGTAGAGAACGTTTCCTTCCAAGGTCAAAAGTTGTCCCATCTCCAGGGATCAAAATTAGGCAGGGCCTCTATGGCTGGTGTCTATCTTCATTCACGGCCTAATTAGAGCAAAAACCCAATCATGTTGAAGAGAGTTATATCAGAAGCAGATTGGTTTTGGGCCTGGTCTTATGGGTGTTTTCGCTAAAGAGTTGACCTAATTTTCATCCCAAATCATGAAAGAAGCCTCCTTTTTCACTAATAATTAGGGGGTGAGTCTCTATATGTTGGAACTGGTTCCTCATTTTATGGAACTTAGAACATATTCTACATAATTTTTATGAGCACACGTCCTCACTATTGAGATTCATATCCATATTCTTTGCTAAAAATAGTGCACTTCCATACTGAATGAGGAACAAGAACTAGTTTTAGTTAAGAAAACTCGTCATTGAATAAAGAATTCTTGCATCAGGTTTAAACTAATTTGGCTTCTATACATTTTAAAAGAAAATATATTGTCTTAACACGTGCAATACACACTACAATTTACTAGCCATTTATAAATGTAACATTGCAAGTTTCATAATTTGACAAATCTTATGACATGGTATCTTAGTTTTTTATGGGCATAAAAGAAAGTATCCTAATTAATTATCTAATACCCAATATGTCACCAATTAAAGTTCAATTTTCGAAAATTCAGGACTAGCGCATGTTGGTTCATCAAAATTCTCAAAATCCTTATCTCATTTCAAATGAAAATAGGGTTTGCAACTAGAAATTTATCTTTTTGTTTTTGGAAAAAAGTTTCCTAATGAAGACACGAGTTCCAATTTTCTTGAGCTTGGCCAAAAAATTGAAAACAACTCGAAACTAATTCCATATATCCTTAATTTAACCAAAACATTTATTTTATCAAGCATTATTAAGCATTATTTAGGTTCTCTTTCTTTCGTAAAAAATGTGAACCAT
The DNA here is from genome assembly GCA_014182845.1 of Corymbia calophylla. NCBI lineage: Eukaryota > Viridiplantae > Streptophyta > Magnoliopsida > Myrtales > Myrtaceae > Corymbia > Corymbia calophylla. Next base: position 18,530,150 of record CM024700.1, on the reverse strand, counting down.
TTCCAAATGGATAGAAATCGACAAACCAAAGGTCCATCCCTAAGCACATCATTCAATCCTCCTGATCTGCGAATGAGACATACAAATATCCTCCTCCTACTATTCTAAGACACCGAAGGTCCCGAATAGCTTTGATAACGAGTGCTTTCCTCCATGGTCTTGGAATCTCTTACTATGTTCTTCCTTAGCCAAAGGCTCGGTTCATCCATTTTCCTCACCATCCATATCCAGTTCAGAGTCCTCCGCTTCCATGAGATCCTCATGGCTTAGAGAGGCAGAGGAAAAAGCACAGGGATCCCGACCTACGAACTTGTCCCTGTTGCTGCGTCTCAAACGATCTCCTTCCTCTTTAGAGGCGATCAGGTCCCTCTTGTGATCATGAAAGGAGTACTCCATAGAGAGTATTTCCTTCTAAGGTCAGAAGTTGCCCCATATCCGAGGATTAAAATCAGGCAGGGCCTTTATGCTTGGTGTCTATCTTCATTCACGGCCCAATTAGGACAAAACCTAATCACGTTGAAAAGTGGTTTCAGCAGAAGCAGATTGGTTTCGGGCTTGGTCTTATGGGTGTTTTTGCTAAAGAGTTGACCTAAGTTTTCATCCCAAATCATGAAAAGAGCCCCCTTTTCACTAATAATTAGGAGTAAGCCTTTAGCTATCGGAATCGATTTTTCATTTTATGGAACTTAGAACTTATTCTACATAATTTTTGTGAGTACACGTCCTCACTATTGAAATTTGTATCCATATTCTTTGCTAAAATTCGTGCATTTCCATACTGAATGGAGAACAAGAACTAGTTTTAGTTAAGAAGACTCATGATCGAATAAAGAATCCTTGTATCATGCTGAAACTAATTTGGTTTCTATACATTTTTAAAGAAAATATATTGTCTCACCACGAGCAATGCATGTTACAATTTTCTAGTCATTTATAAATGTAACATTGCAAGTCTCATAATTTTGACATATCCTATGACAAAGTATCTTAGTTTTTTATGGGTATAAAAGAAAGTATCCTAATTAATTATCTGATACCCAAGATGTCACTAATTAAAGTTCAATTTTTTGAAATTCAAGACTAGCGCGTGTTTGGTTCTTCAAAATTCTCAAAATCCTTGATCTCATTTCAAATGAAAATAGAGTTTGCAACTAGAAATTTGTCTTTTTGTGTTTTGGAAAAAGTTTCCTAATGAAGACATGGGCTCCAATTTTCTTGAGCTTGGCCGAGAATTTGAAAGAAACTTGAAACTAATTCCCTATATCCTCAATTTGACCAAAAAATTTATTTTATCAAGCCATTTTTTTTTTCATTTAGGCTCTATTCATTTCACAAAAAATGTGACATTACTGGAATTTTTTTTCTAATATGTTGTTTTTCAATACTTGGCTGAAACCTAAAATAGGACTAAAAAATATTTCTCGTCATTTGGTAAGGAAAATTTGATTTAATTTTCCTAGATAGACATACATTGTTTAAGTACTAGCACTTGTGTATTGGCAATTGGGGAATCGGATATGAGCACCAAGGTCCCGAGTCTAGCTTCAATGGACCTAGGTGCGAGTGATGGGGTCTTGGGCTAACCTCAATGGAATGGGCACAACCTCAATGGATATAAGCCAGGCACCAAGGACTTGGGCCAAACCTTGAGAGACTTGGGCTTGGCCTCAATGGACAAGGACCTGTTGACTAGCACTAGGGTTATGGTCCAAACTTTGATGGGCCTAGTCCCTAGCGTAGGTGCTATGGACCTAAGCTGGGCCTCAATGGACCCAGGCTCAAGCATTAGAGATCCAAGCACAAGCATCGAGTCTCGGGTTCAATCTTTGTCAATCTGGGTTGGGGCACCAAGGAGTCGAGCAACGACATTGAAGTTTTAGGTTTAGTCATAGGCACCGGTGTCTTGATCCCAACCTTTGTGGACTTGAGCTAGGGCATTGGGGTTTCGGGCCCCAACTATTTGCACTTGGGCTTGACCTTGATGGACCTCAATGGACTCCACCCTAGCCTTGGGCCGTTGTCAAGCGCCCAGGAACAGGTGTTGAGGTTCTTGTGCCAAAGCATAGAGTTCCTAATTCAAATGTTGATATCGGATCATATTTTAGAAAATAAGTTCTTATTTTTTAAAGAGAAAATCATTTCCCTAAATTTAATTATAGGTTGTTCGTTGATTAGGAAAAACTTTGCCGACTCATTTTCTCGAGTGAACTACTCGTGGCTTGAGTGCCCCGATCCCACTTCCACCATTCTTGGATATGCCTAGTTCCGATCTTCGTTGGTTCCAGGCTTCGATCCGAGTTGCCTCTTGACTTGAACTCGAGATGTATGCAGCACTTCACTGACCCACCACCACCATGAAACGGAAAGGATTGCTGCTAGGACGGCCAAAACGGCGGTTTGAGGCCATGCAAAAGCGTGGCTGTGGACCGCTCGAAATCATGGTCGTGGAAACTTGAACCATGACCCATCTTCTACGCCTTTCCCTTTACATGATGCCGCGATATTAACGCACAATGATGAAGGAGACAGCGAAATCGTCCTCGTGATCCAGTGAGTTCATTATTACCCATACATTCCATCCGGGATCTTTTTGAATTCTTCAACAGAAATCGAGTACGTTGGAGAATCTTGCCATTCCGCTTCTGAAGCAACCGCGCTAGTTAGCCCTAAAGCGAAGCTTCCTTTCGAGGCCACGTTCAGACCATTCCCCAAGCTGGACAATCAAACCCATTGCTTTTGTTTCACATTCGATGAATCGAGTCCTTTATCAGGACGGGACCCGACTCGTGGCTCGATCAAAGATCGCTTTATCGCGAGCTTTTGATTTGCTCTGAGAAACTCTGTTGAGGCGATAAAAGGTTTCCCTTAAAACCAGGAACCGCTTTCGGTTTTGCTTTGCCCTGCGCGGTCTTTTACTAGGGTTTAGATGCTTTGTCATTTCAATTTTTAGGAACTTTTTTGGGTGCCGACTATATGTAATGAGTATTCCCAGGGCTAGATTTTGTCGCATTGCTTTCCAAGATAAAGTACAAGATAAGAGTTCATCGCTTTATATTATTCTTTTTGGTGCAACTTTACAAGATTTGCTATTTCTCTAAAGCTGTGAAATAATAACTTTGGGTAAAAGCCGAAAATATTTAGCCACGTGTAGGACTTACTTGTGGCTTGGGAGGAATTGGTGACATGACAGATTTAAAGTGATTCGGTAATTATTGTTAAGCAAGAAGTCCCGGATATTTCGCTTAATGTGTTATCTTGATACTGATTTGCTTTTTGATTTGATACTTTAGAATGGAAAAATGATACAAACAATCTCTAAATTTTAACCTAATGTATAATTTGGTCTCTAAATTTTTAATTTGTTTAATGTAGTCCATGAACTTTATTCCAATGTAGTTCTTGAACTTTTAATTTGTTCAATGTAGTATTTGAATTTTGGTGCATGTTTAATATAGTTTCTGAATTATATGAAAATGTTCGATTTAATTCCTATTACTGTGAGTTGATAGTTGTTTTAAATTTGAATTGATTGCATTCTCAATTAAGCCTTGCAAGTGATGTAGATTGCTAATATATTTTCCCATGTGAAGGGTTTTATGTATAATTTTTTCTTGAAAAATTATGTTTATTAAATCTGCTTCTCTACCACATCCAACTTCTTATATGGAAATAGTAATTTTAGACTTGTGGTGACAATATCATGAAATTGTAAAAGAAATATAATTCGAAAATTATATATCATTTGGAAGATAATTGAATTTTATTGACTCATTTGCTTTATATATATACACTTTACACTTACCAAATATCTCCTATGTCATACTTTACAAAATTTAGATTTATTAGGATTTATTTCTACTTAATTTGACTCGATTGTTGGTAATTTTTTTTTCCATTATTTCTTTGGTTTAAGTAACTTTAACTCTAATATGATATTTTACTACATGTTATATTAGATGGAATTGAAATAATTTTACTCTCTATAGTGTATTATGTTGCACGCATGTCATTCAATTTTTTTCCACATATTATTCTACAAAAATAAGAGGAAACTTTTTCAACAAATATCTCACATCATCGATCATGCATAATAGACTCAATTTTATGTGAAATTATCGGTATAATTGCTTTCTCATCCTCGTAGAGTTATTTTTACTACTCATTAATTTAGATATTACAACATAGATGTAATATTTATAGCCGTGTTTATATTTTGAATACTTTTATCTTAACTTTTTGAATTTATTTTTTCTCATTCTCATGTATAGGTCAATGTTACTACATATTGGCAAGAAAATTTTCTCTAAATTTTCACTTTTACTTGGAGAAACTCTTAAATTTTTAATTTGGAAAAGAAAAGATTCCCCTAAAAAAAGATTAATAGATTTAATGTGCAAAAGTCACTTCTAGCATGATATATTAGACCCATATCTCGTAGGTGAGGCATGTGTAGTAGGACTTATTTTTTTAGATGTGGAATGCTAGAGGATATGCATGCATCAATTTTGTTAATTCATTTTTGTAAAGCATACGAGCCATCATTATCAAGAAAATCCTGCAAAACAAATATAGACTCTTTAATTAGCAATCCATAATCATTAATCCTGCTTTTGTCTGCTCATTCGTTAGTTATGCAATTCTTTTTGCGAAAATATGACTGATCAGCCTTTAAAATTCACTCGGCCCGCAAATTCAAAGGCGAAAAGCTGTATTTCAATACTACAAGTAGCCTGCATCTAGAGTTGCTTATGGACAACAGCAATGCTGTGCATCGACTACTAACAACTGCTGACATATAGAACATGCTTGTTAACTACTTATTTGAACAAGACTAAGTATAGTGTCGTTGACTTCTTGGGTTCTAGAGAACTAATCAAGGATTGACGTTTGTATCATCACACTAATTATTTGGTTAGAAAAATCTTAACGGAATGCTAAAATATAACTATAATTTTGTCTTATCGAAATCAATCGTACCTCGAATACGCCATAGAGGTCAAAGGACGAATCCTATACGAAATGGTTAGTAGCTTTGTTCTCATTAGTGGGAGCAAATGATGACAAACCCTAGATAGGTAGAGACGATATAATTAGGGTTTTAGTCTTTTATTAGATGTGTCAGTTCGATTAGACTTTTAATATTGGAAGACTAAAGTTATGAAGCAAGGAAAGTGGCAGAAAAAGATAAGGAGGCGAACGAACGTCACCCGATTTTTCTCCAAATGAATATTAAGTAATCATGCAGATTAGAACAATATAATGTGGCCGACATTGGCTATATGCCTATTAACTTAATACAATATGCCACCCTCTTTATAATGTCTCTTAGCGAATATATGGAGTAGGGCCATTTTCTTGCCCTAGAAATAGTAGGTCAACATATGCATGGATTCTACAAGTTTCCAAAAGCAAACAAACTTTCTGTGGTTGAACTTCTCCATCATGACTAGTCCATTAGCGGGGCAAATTCGAAGATTAGTGATTTGGACTTTTTATCCCCTTGTCTGCCTTCACATAGAAAAAGGCAATGGTAGATTGATCACAAAGTCTATGTGCCTGAACCATGTCTTCCCAATTACCATACCTATGTTTGCTCATTAATAACATTTATCAGTTCTTTTAAAATTTTAAAAAATATAATGCATCTTAAAAGTAAACCAGTTTTCAAGCTACAAATTACCTTTTTCATTTTAAAGTGGAAAGAATATTGTTTACCACACTTAGGGATTGTGAAACTAATGTACTTTACCTCTCTCTCTTTTTTTATCTTTAATTGATTACAATATTGTTAATTTGATTTGATTTGATTTTTTTTTTTTTGATACTTGGTACTAGTTGGTGAGTGTGGGGGAGATCTCGTTCATATTAACTTTTTGCTAACGACTATATCTAGCTCTTGCAGACAAACCTAATTAAAAAGACGTTAAAATGGCTGTTTGCCTATTCTTTTTAGCTTGAGTAGTGATGGATGCTTGCACCAAACAAAAGGTCAAAAATTTGAATGTGTGCTGTCAACAAAAGTAATACTGGAAAGTTAAAAAAAGGAAAAGAAAAGGGCTTTAACCCGTCGAAAGGTTTGAAGTATATACCGTATTCACATGCCCATCCACCCACTAAAACCTCATGATAAGCTTCCAAAAGCATTAGGCGAACGAAAAAAAGAAAACTGTCTTTAGCCATCACGTTAACCCCACCAGCAGCAGCGAAACCCTAGTTCGCAGAGGAATATCTAGCACGTGAACAAAATTCCATGCACAAGATGCCTACGCGATCCGAACCGGAAGTCACAACAATGCCCCTCAATGGTTCCACAAATCTACAACAAATTTCCATTACCGTCACCTCCACGACAAGCGTCTTTATTACAAATCTCTGTCTTCAACTTTTGCGAAAGAAGAAAGCGAAGGCGGAGCCGAGACACAAGACGGAACAAACATTTTAGGCTTACACAACATGGACAGAATTACATCATTCGCCCAGATTATCTGAACTTCTTATTCCGGACCAACACATGGGACACAAGGGATTCAAAAGAAGAGCTAAAGAGACACCTTTGAAAAGTTATGAAAACGCCCAATACAAGAGAGATATGATACGGCGGGGACAAAACCAAAAGCTTGTTCCCTTTTTTGCAGTTGATCTGAGTAGATCCGATTGCGATCCTCATTCATCCGGTCAATGACGTCGTTCGGGGGTCCAGTGCGGTGCGCTAGGGCTGAAATGCGCTGAGACCACCCTTGAATTGAGAAGCTCCCCAATAGGCGTGAAGTTCACACATCTTGGCGCCTTGTATTGATTGATCGAAGCACCCCTAGAGATTGCATAGTCCATGAGCTCCTCAAATGTACCATTTTTCACCACCCTTATCTCTAGAGGCCCGATGGATTTATCCGCCACCCGGCATTGCCGGTACACCGAGTTGAGACATTCTTCCATGTTGAGGCAACACTGGTTGAGCACCTCATGAGTAGGCGCATTGGTTGGCTCCTTCACGAGCAGTTCCCAATAGATGACGTAGTGCCCTGGGATAGTCTTCGTGTCCGCGTAGCTCGTGTACTCAACCACTCTAGTGTTGAACTCACAGAGGAGCGCCGATGCACTCTCCACAGCCTTCTGGAGCTCAGACTCATCTGTTTTGTCCGAGTCGATGCTCAAGAGCACATTCTTCCTTCTCACGAAGCGGAACTGCGGAGCGGCGTTGTGGAACCCGGTGACATGGAGGATGTCACCGACCCGGTACCGGCAGAGGCCTGCGTAGGTTGTGATGACAAGCTCATACTCCTTCCCGACCTCAACATCCGCAAGGTCGATGAGCTGGGGAGGGGAGTCCCGGGACAGGGGAGGGGCTGACGGGTCATGGGGGAGGAACTCAAAGTATGCCATGTTCGGCATGATCGTGTACGAAACCTCTGAGGGCTTGCACATGGGTTTTAGGTTTAGCCCAAAGTAGCACTCAGATGATGCGTACATAGTGCATGCCATGGGTAAGCCACCACTATAATACTCTAGGGTTGGTATGTATTGAGCCATAGCCCCAGTCACGATCACATCCAAGTACTTAGTGTTGGGCCAAATCCTAGTTATGATCCCATCCCAATTTTCCCCGGAACATTCCTTTCGAATGAGCTCGGCAAGATCCGGTTTAGGGCTTAAGATCTTGGACATGCACTCCCGGATGGCGGGGTCAGTGACCTTAGGGTTCAGGGAGCCGGTGGCAATGTCATGGGCTAGCTGCTGCCAGTTGAGCTGGAGGAACTTGATGGCACGGAGGAGCCCAGAGGCGAACACGGCACCTACCCGGAGGACCTCCTTGCGCATGAGGAGGCCACAGAGCATCTGGGTGTACATGCTCTGGAAGGAGTCCGCACAAAGGATGGCCTCGTTCGGGCTCGTGTAGACTTGGTACGGGTCGTAGGGGCGGGTCTTGAAGTGGTCGCTCTTGTAATAGCTCGTGAGCACCGGGCGCGCCACCAGGCCACCCGCTGTCTTGGTCTCCGCCTTGATGAAGAGGAAGTAGAGGCCCTTGCCCTTGTCCAGTCCAGGCACATAGCTGGACATCAACAAATAAAATCCAAAAGAAAATTTCAGATACCATTTCCAAAATAACTTTAATGGTACTTAATACACTCCTGGACCATCATAGGTCTTCTAACAAGACTTCATTCAGACAAATTACACAGACAAATTACACATTTCACCGCAGAGGTTGTAAAGACGAGAGGCATCCGCTACAAAAAGAACCAAGGATCTTCCTGGGGGAGATACTCACAAGGAAATACAAACTAAAAAAAGTGCAGCACTCCGCCATCATTTCATTTATTATCATTCTCTCAAAGTTGCGCCTTCTTTATTATTAAATGATCGTTCAGGAAACATTCGGCCGTAGCCGCCATCATTTGTTTTTTAGGCGGATACTCACAGGTTCATGACCGGCATGAGGAGACTATAGAGCAGTTGGCGACGGTCCAACTCCTCTTGAATGGTCGGCATCAGCTTTCTCTCTCCAGCCGAAGTACCCGAGCTGCAAATATTCATATTCGTTATTATATGCTCAAACCTTAGTCAAGGTCATCATCTTCTATATATAGAAATGACATAAAATAAAAAGATTCCGGTCTTCTTTTTCCCCTTCAAATCACTAGGAGTAAGGTACAGCGGAAGCAGTATCAAGGGAAAGAACGGGAAATATGAATTGCACCTGGTGAGGAACTCGGAGATGGGGTGAGAACACAGGATGTTGGACCGGTCGCCACTGGCGATGCGCTGGATATCAGGCTGGAGGTCCTCGTAGGTCACCACAGGGATCTTGGCCTTGAACGAGCTGCGGTCGGTGGTGCCGCCGAGCCCGAACCGGTTCAGGTACTCGGTCCCGGCGTTCCGGCTCAGTATCTCCCTGAGCACCCTCTCCTGGACCGAGTCCACGTTCCGGGTCATCTCCTCGATGAGCTGGAGTGCCTTGGCGTCCTTCTCGCATGTCAGCTGCCCTTGGGATGGCATCACCGAGTCGACGGCCATGATCAGAAGAAGATCAGGGAAGCTGACAACGGGGAGAGAAAGAGAGAGGGCTTGTGCAGGCTTGTGAAGAGAAAGAGGAGAGAGGTTGATGATGTTGCGGTGAGGAGATCGTTCAAGGGGAAGGTGAATATTTATAGCCGGCGGGGTGATCCGGTTCACACGTCAGCGTCCACGTAGGGAGGCATGGGAATAGCAGTTTTCCGGAAGGATGCAGAGGGCAGGTTGCGAGTCCGCAGCGACACAGGAAAATTTGTGGGGCCGGATTGTCCCCCATGCGGGGGGCAGGTGGGGCCCGTGACAAGTCATCTTGCCTCCGGTCCCCGTGACATGCGGGGCCCGGGCGACCTGGGTGTCGGCCACGTCAGCTGGGTCATCATCCAGGCCCTTTGTATGTACCGAGCGTCAGCATCCCTGCCCCTCACCCTCCATCCGCAGGGCTCTTTTCTTGAAGGAGAGATTGTTGGCCTGGAGACGACATCCGCCGGTAATAATCAGGATTTCTTAGGATCATTTCCAATGTTGGAACGATATTTTGATAACTCGATTTAATCATAGGAAGATACACATACTATCCTGAAAAAATATGGAGAATCAACAAAATTATCAAAATATTTCTAATGTAGGAAATTATCTTAAAGAGATACGCATAATTAAATAAAGATGTACGTGTTATTTTGAGAGGTATGAAGAATCAATAGAATTACGAAAATATCTCTAACGTGGGGAAATATCCCAGAGAATCTCTAATTATCGTTAACAACAAAGATGGCCGCCGGCTAACAAACGAGATAGAGAGAGAGACGGGCCACAGTGGCAAAGCAAATCTTTTCTTCTGTTCTGTTGCGTATGAGGGAGAACACTAGGACCGTGTGGGCTTTAGTATGATTTTGCTTTTCGGTTGGCTGTATTGGCGCTTTTGTTCTTTTGCAATTATTAAAGCGGATGTCTGTGTATACCTTTGTCTTGTGCTGATGAGGATATCTATCTCCCATATCTAAAAAGTGCATACATCTGCCACGTTTGGCCATCGCTTAGCTACTTCTTGATGAATCCTCCGAGAAGCTTTTCAAATGTGCCGCACGAGATCTTTGTAGGGATTTTACACAAGTTGATTCGACGTCATTCATTCGAGTAATTTGATGGAATTGATTAGCCTAGGAAGGATGATGAACCTGTGTTTAGATATACCACCGGCCGGTCTAGAACTCCCTTGTCACACGGCGGTGAGATACGGTGAGGAGCTCGCCCGATGGGCAGCTGGGCCAATCGTCGGCACCAACAACCATACATTCAAGTAGCGGATGAAGCAGATCCCGATCTAGTTCAAGCTCTTTTTGGCAAGGCAAAACATCGAAAGTTTTTCAATCTGTTCAACGACTGCTAAGAGAATAACTATATCAGATCTCTCCCCACTACCCATCTAAAGAGAAACTTTCTGTTCTTGCTCGTATCGGAAATTGATTTGGAGCTTAGTATGTTAAGCTTAACTATGAAGATTACTATGATTATGTACTCTCGGAGGACTACAACTTGGCGTATTGATGAAGGATAATAATAATGAACAAATCCTTTGTTAAGGTCACCTTGATCTTTCTTTGAAGAAACACAAAGAAAATATTTAAAGATGATGTTACTGTATAAGACATGGAGATAGGGGTAAGTGGAGAGGTGGACGTAACCTTCAAATTAACTTCTTTCAACTTTTATATGTATTTTTTATCTTTCTATGTCTCGTTTGATTTGATATGTCTTTTTGAATGTTAAGCTGTTCTATTTTTTCCCCATGACCCTTTCTCATCCACCCAATTTTTTTTGGCAATCCACTTTCTTTGTGCCATTTGTTTAAGTAATTTGACCAAGTTTTTGTCGAACAATGTCTTTGATCATTTATCAAGCATATTGATTTCACGCGATGCACCAACAACAACCTAGGAAATGACGACACAATGTGAAGCAATACAATAATGAACAATTTTAAAAAGAAAAGAAAAAAGAAACTAAGTTGTGAAAGAATAAAGAATGATGAACGGCTAGATTCGGTTTTTCCAGTACATGAGGTATGGAACAATTAGGGTTTATCATGGGAAGGTCGTCCATGTTGGTCGCTTTGATCACGTGGACGTGACATAATCTTATTATCTCGCAGAAAAGAATTGATGGGGGTGGCGATCGCCTCCGTTTTGTACTCCTTCGTGTCACGGTTCGCGATCCGATTTATATAAAAGGGAGAAGAAGGAGGGGGGTGGTGATGCCTGAAGCTTTTGTTGCATTTGCTTCTGCGTCACCTGACAAGTTGCTTTCCAATGGCTTCCTCTCCTTTCTTCACCCTATCTTTCTGGAAAAGACTGGGATTACAATATTTTATGGAAATATTATAAATTGTTTTGGCATATTCTTAATGTGGGTTTTCTTTTTCTTTTCTTTTCCTCGTTATAGTTTATCTTCCCAAGAAATATAACCCCCCCAAAAAAATGATTCTAGATCATGTAGACATCGAAGGAATCCCGAGGCACATGAGGAAAGATCTAGGGTTTAGCTATTATTTCATGAGGAGCAAGTTAGAATGTCCTTGTCGATACTCGAATGAAAAGAAAGGCAGAGGAGAATAAAATAACAGGAATTCAATTTACATATACATATATTTGTATCTGTCACTCTCGCTGCATATGATCTATGCAGGGTGGTCCAGCAGCAAGTTGGTTTTCTTAATAATAGGATGTAGTGAGAATAACTTGAAATTCACGTGGTGGTCGCTATATTTTTTATGTTTGTGTATATCTTTATATGTTGAAATAGAAAAAAGTACACAAAACTCCTAAATATATTGCATTTATACCAATTCAATTCTAAATCTTTTAATTGTATTAATTTAATCCTAAATATTTTCACATTAATATCAATTCTGTCCATCCAACTAATTTAAGATAGAAATCACTTATGTAAATATTAACCATTTTATATGGTATGACTGATATTGATGTAGACTTTTTTTAATATTAATTTAACAATTTTTTGAATTTTTTCCTTTCTTTTTATTTTCTTTCTCTTTACTTTTTGCTAATGGCCAGTGCCGGCCATAGGCCATAGCCTATGAAGGCTAGCCTCGCCTTAGTGAGGACAAGAGTCAACAAGGCCCACCTCACCAAATCTAGGGAGGCCAACCCTCTGGCCTCGCCGGGCCCCGCATGGGTGAGGGTTCGGCTTGCCTAAAAGAGTGAATGGCCACCGTTGGGAAGTTGGAGGCTCGATAGGGTTCATTGACTGAAGCTATGGTGTTGAACGAAAGTAGGTGGATTGGCGGGCAACGCTATTGCAAGTGGTATCAGCAACACACAAGAGGATTGCAAGACGCAACCGCGAGATTCATCAAAGCTTCTGGACGTGAGGGAAATGTACCGAATTGGGGAAGAACAAGAGCTTCACTGGCTTCTTAAGCTTTTTCTTTGAACCCTCGCCCTAGATAGGGCAAGGTTAACTGGGCCTTGCCCTTGCCTAGGCGAGGCCTGGCAAGGCCAACCCTCACCCATGTGACGCTCGGCGAGGCTACCTTGGCCTTGGTGAGGTTCAACCTCCTTGGCGCTTGTCGTTGCCTAGGCGAGGCCAATTATCACCGGCCATGTCGACTGGCCAATAGTTTAAATAGAAGGGAAAGGAAAAAAAAAAGGAAAATTTTAAAAAGTATTAAAAAAAATCAACGTCAATGTTGACTATGCCATGCCAGACCATCGACATCCATGTTAACAATTGTCAATCTAAATTGGTTGGATGGACAAAATTAATATCAATCTAAAAAGGTTTAAGACGAAGCTGTCTTAATTAAAAAAAAATTAGGATTGAATTGATATTAATGTAATAGATTTATAACTTTTTATATTTTTTCCAATGAAAATTATTTCATATCCATCAGTAATTAAGATGAGATTGCAAAGACCAATTACACTTGAATCCAAGCATTACTCATTTAGCTTGAAATCGGTAGAGGCACCAAAGAAACTTCGGTCCACTCCCAATATGAGGTATAGTTGACGAAAAGTCTCAAACCTATTGTACTGTGACCAATTCAATCATAAACTTTTCAATTTCGTTGATTTAGTGCTAAAATTTTCAAAATTTTTCCAATGTAGTCCTTTTTGAGCAAAACATATATGATTTGTGTACTTTTTTAAAAAAATTATATATATTTTTCTTCTTTTTAAATTTCTTTCAACCCATCAGCGAGACATTAACAATGGCCGACAAAAATTACAAAAATCATTTATCTTAACGATTTCTTACCAAAATTGGTTATGATGACTAAATTAGAAAATTATCAAAAGGTCCTAGATTACATTGGTTAAGTTGGGAAATTCATGATCAAATTGGCTGACACAAAATAAATTTAATACTTTTTCGATAATTTTCCCCTCAAATGAGAGTAGATACATTGAATGTACCGAGAAAGAGAGGTTGATTGATTGATTGACATTAACATAACATAGCAGACATGTTTCCTTTTTCCGACCTCCAATTCCTCAAGCTCTTGTCACATCAATTCCGCTTTTCCCGTATTGCACTTGCAACAACTCTCTCTCGCACATAGCGTACCTAATGTACATTTACATTTATGCCTAAGCATATGCACCTGCCCGTGCGTGTGATATGACCCATTCTTGTGACCAACTCGCCCGTGCAAGTGATGTGACTATTCTTGCGGTCAAATTTGTCAAGCACCAACCAAAGTCTTTCTAGGTGTGGGGACGAAAATTTCCCGTCGGTGCCGAACACGGAATGCCCAAATTGGCGATAATGCCAATCGGTACATTCTCGGCCACATCTTCACAGTAATAAAAATTCACAATCTCAAAGATGTTGCTCCATTTTTAGTATAGACGTCCCTCCATTTCACCACCAACATATTCACACGATGAAAGAGGACCAAGGATCGTTTCTTTTTAAGTAGTTCCTGAGATGGGAAGAGCTGGCCTTTTCCAATCGTGCCAGGATGTCTGTTCGAACTTGGGATCGGCAACTTGCACCGTGACAGGCACTAGAAAGAAGGTCCACACGGAGAAGGTGCTGAGACACGGCACCTAATCCGTATGTGCTGATCAAATTTGGGATCTGGACTGAGTGTGAACCGGATCAATTGCAACCGTCATCGCTGGCCGGCGGGTTTTATGTGGGTTTTCCATGATCAATGGCCGCGATCGAATTGATCCCAGTTGGATAAATAAGAGTTAATGGGTGCTTCATTTTTTAAGACGACAGCCTTCGTATTTGTCAATAAGATCTAAATTAAGTGTTACGTGAGCTGTTCTTCTGTCTGGCATGTCGGAGAACCTACATTTTAGTTCGTGTATAATGTCTGATTCCAAGAAAAGAAAAAAAAGACAGGCTGGAGTGAGTGAAACTCTTGTAGCTTGCAAAGTTTATTCAGTCTCTTTTTCTTCTAACATCCTAAAAATAAGCCAATTTCAGAAGTAAATTATCATTGTCATATCCCCATTTTGTAACCAAAACCGATAAACGACACGGAGCCGACTTCCCACGAAAGTTTGCTCGATGTAATCAAAAATTTCATGAACCGGGATCACGCCTATATAGCATCGACTAAATCATCTACAAAATGCAATATGCACATAATACCGCGTCGACTTCTCTCGTAAGGCTTAACGGTGTTGATACCGCTCATCGTCCCTTGGTTGAGTGGCCACGATCTTGCTTTTGTGGTTCCGACTCGTCGTACAATGAAAACTACACAAAACTAGAAATCGAGACCTTGACCTTATCAAATGTCTACAATGTCCCTTGTTGGAGATTTCTTTATGTTCACACTTCGGCTTGTTATTCCTCGCCCCTTGTGTGCATATGAAACATATGTTATGTAAAATAGGAGGTTTAACAAGAAGAAAGAACTCCGCACTGTCTGTTCATTAGTGACATAAATAAATTTATAGGCCAAGATCGATGAACAAACATATAGCACACATTTATCCATTCATTGTCTTTGGATGTTGAAAAATTTAGCCATTTGCCGCTAGGAGATCTAATGCGCGCTAATAATTGTGCTCTTCTTGGTCATATTGCAATCTTTTGCTTTGGCAAAGCAAACAGTGATGTGTCATTTGTTAAAAAGATCAACCTAACAATCTAAATTAATAGGTAGAGAGAGATCATATAAATATAAAAAGAGAATATGGTATCCATTGTCAAGCGATGTGAGACAATATTTTAACACCCCTCTCATGTGCAAACCGAATTATGAGTGAAATGTAGAATTTGTTATCACAGCATGTGGAATTTGATTGATGGGTGTTGGACATTCATACACAAAAGGGACATCACTGATTCTAATATTATGTTGGAAAATTTAAGCCAAAAGTTTAAATTAATAAATGGAGGGAGACCATATAAATATAAAAAGTATATAATATTTTTGGTACAAAGACCGATTAATCTATTCAAGGTTCTAAATTATGGTTTTTTGATGTATCTCTCATGTAGGACAAGATTAGAGAATTGAAGAATAAAGATACCGAGAGAGGTGGATTCACGATATGTAAAAGGATAAAAAATAAGATCACAAAAAGAAATTTGAATATCTCTTAATCTACTTAATCGGCATGGTTGAGTAGATTTTACAGTTGGCATTAGCAGTAATAAAATCGTTTTCGAGTTTGAAAATTTTGAGACCAGTAAGTACACGGTAGGCATTTCAGTTTTTGGGTGGTATCCACCCTAAACCGTAATCTCGTAGAAAAATACATGGTACCTTGTATATGTAGTTTGAATAAATATTTATCTGTTTAAACATTCATGAAGTTCTGTTTTATGTTATAATATTCATGTCTAGATACGTTGAACCCTAGCTAACTAGCAATGTACCCAACTCCATTTCAGCCATGGCCTCTCTCTATCTCTTTCTCTCTCCCCACGATCAAATGTGGTCTCTCTCAGAGAGAGAGAGAGAGAGAGAGAGATGCAATGGGGAGGCAATGATGTACAATGTAAATTTGCTCTCCAAGATTAAAAAATTCACATCCAATCAAAACAAGCGCAATGCAAATGTTTGGAAGTGTCAAAACCCTAGGATATGGTCTTTGTCTCTCCATCCCTTAACAAGGATGGTTCCCATGCATTTTTTTTTTTTGACAATGCTTAGCTAAGCGTCCTCCGTATAATGATGGGGTGAGTGTCAAACGTGGACCAAAAACAGTTTTTGTGGAAGCCGTCGACTTCCTCAGTCGGTTTCATTTTTAATCTATTTTTCTTTTTTCTTTTTTCTTTTTTTCTTTTTATGTTTCTTTCTTGCAAACTCAATTGAGAAACAAATCAAAGTAATAATATTCACACAATAAGAAACAAATCCTACAATATTATTTAAATAATAAGAAATATGTGAAGAACTCAATTGCAACTTTCAAAATAGTGGATGTTTAGAATTCTTATTGTTCTATTTGGAGCCCTATTTCCTATTTGCCAAATAGTCCTTGCAATTCTTATTGTCCTTGAAGAGCACAAAAAAGTCAAAAAACCGGTTCATTAATGCATTATGTGGATATTTTTCCTTAGCGGGCGGTTCCGGTTCTAGGGTGAGAACCGCCCACCCGACCAAACCCCTAAAACTTTCAAAATAGTGGATATTATTCTCTAGCCAAAGAAAAAGATTATGTGGATATTTTTCCCAAATAAAAAAATTAATAACTCAAAAAATAAGAATATAATTATATATATATTTTTTGCAAAATCTGTAATTATCTTGTATGCTTTGAACTTCCAATTGTTGTAGAATTTTGTAATTGAATAAGTTAAAATTGTGGAGAAATGTTCGTTAACCTCTACTTTTTTTATTGCAAGAAAGTAAGAGGTATTCATTGTTGTCGAAGCTTAGTTTGTATTTATATATTTTAGATATATAATTCTTAAAATTTTCTTCTAATTTTGTTCAAATGGATAGAGTTCGTGTTGAAGGCAACTTTGCTAATGAAAATAATGGTAGTGATGAAGACGAGATGAACAATGCAATTGAAGATGCTATTCATGAAAGCGTCACAATACCAAATTTGTACAAAAGGACTGAGAAGCCAATTCATTGCATAATGATTTTGTTGTTAGTTGCAAAGCCAAAATTTCAAGTGTTTTTTCATCTTTTAAATTTGACATTAATGATTTTTTTAATAAGTGATACTATTTTTTACTTGTAAATAATTATATTTCGATATCTAATTTATTTTTTCTTTCATCATATTCAAGAAAACTGATTGTGTGGGCCCTTTTGTGATTTTATCTCTCAATTTAAGTTTACAATAAGGAAACATAAAAATCAAAAGAAAAAGAAAAAGAAAAATTGAGTAAAAAAATGAAACTGGTTGACTTTTTCAACAGGTTTCCTCAAAAACTGTTCGTGGTCCACGTTTGACCGTCACTCCGTGGAGGACGGCCAGCTAAGCAATATTCCAAAGGATAATAAAAATGCATGGGAACCATTCTTGTTAAGGGATAGAAAGACAAAGACCATCGTAGGGTTCTGCATCCTAAAAGAACAAGAACTTTATCGTAACAATTTCATGTATCTCGTGTTAATTGGATCTGAATCTTTGCAGTCTTAGAAAGCAAATTTACATTGCAGATCATGGTAGGTCATCTAAGCGGGACCCTTTTTTTTTTTTTTTTTTTCTTCTGTCGCTGATAGGCTAGGGTTTGGTGCCTTCTGCAATATTTTACGAATCCTCTTCTCAAGATTCTTTCCAACGATACCAATGCCGGCCCCAATAATTGCCACCGGCCGTTTTGTTTGCTGACATTGTCGTCTAAGTCTGGATTTGTAATAGACATTGAAAGGTGATCTCGAATCCCCCTTGGCATTAGGAGGTGTGTCGTATTTTGTGAATCATTATAATTATTTTGGGAGAGTTTATGTCGATTGGGAAATGGTTTTGTCAAACGATAGATGAGGTTCTTGTTGTTTTCCCTGTTATTCTAGTAATATATTCACACGGCATCGAAGTCGTAGAAGCAATCGGACTCTCTACAGTCAAAGAAATGACAGACAAGATTGAATTGACATTTTTTTTTGTTGCTCACAGGAAGGTGGCTATAAAAATTTATGATGCTCCAAGTACAGATACCAAACGTTAATCCCTCAACTAGAGCTGATGAGCAACATCAAACTCATCTAAGGATGTTTTTTAATTTTATTCGAGTTATATGGAAATAGTGATTGATTATGTTCATTTGAGTAATAGTCCTCCACAAACATATATCTTCTGGAGGAGATATTGCTAGATTACCATCTTTAACGATCCGACGGCAAGCCTCCTAAAAAATACTTCGAGTAACCACACGAAGCAATGGCTATTTAAGGGTCACTTATGGGTTAATCAACATGATTCCTTCCATTTGATGTGGAATTCGGATGTCAGAGTCTAAGTATTAACTCATCGAAATATTCTATGGTTTTATTGAACAATTGAATTCAATATTCTCCATATGGTATCATTGAACATCTTTACTTCAATTCAATTAATGAGCTTCTTACAAAATAGAATATTGAGGGTGCTCTGAAGATCTACATATTACTCATATACATTTACAAACATACTATGCATGGTTTCTCATTAAGAATTTGAGTCTCATGTATATTTTCCTTTTAGAACATGTTTGTTTCGCACAAAATCAATGACTCGGAAAATGTTTCACTAGAAATTGATTGTTTCTATCACTTAAGAAATATTAATCAATAAAAATTGCTTTCATTATAATCTATAACAAAACATTTCCTTAGATGATGAATATAGTTTTCGTAAGTTCATTTTCAAAATCGATACAATCAGTCAGGTGATTTTTTTTTTTGAAGGAATTTTTTAAAATGATTGATCTTTCGTAAAAGCAGATATATCGAATTGTTCTTAATTGAGTTGTCAGTTGTTCCATCAGTAAAGACCAGAAATAGTCTACAACATATGTTGGGTTCAATTGGAACAAGGATGCTCCCCTTGTCATGTATCGTGGCAACACAATGCTAACTTGTTTCTTTGGAAAAGAATCACATGTGAATGACTTTTACATGGGACTGGGTCAATATGTTTGACTCAGATTAATTTTTGAATAACGTTACGTTAAACCCCGAAAATAATGTCACCCGAAACACCATCTAATACTTGATTAGAATGGTCTACTTTGGCCATTCTTTTCTTCCTTTCCTTGCCAACCCAAACGGATAAGTGGAAAGGTCAATACCTTCTCGAATAGAACTTTGGGTCGCTAGAGAGATGGTGGGTTCTTTGAATTTACCCGAATGCATGCCGTAGTAAGACTGAAATCTGGTTGCTTTTTCACCTAATTATCTTGAAACCGGCTTCGAACCATGAACGTCAAGGGTAGACATGCATGGAAGTCATGCTGTTGAAATTCCCTAGTTTTGCTTGGATTTCCAAATTGCAGTTTTCCGACAATCTCCGTGTTCTTGGCTAAAAAGGAATCGTGTAGCATCAACTTACTAGTTGTCATAATCAATTGAACCTGGGAGAAACTTTATGCGCACATCAATAGTAAATTACGGTGACCTAACTTGGAAAATGAGAAGAATGATAAAACCCTAAAGTTGCTTCGCTTGGATATTACAATTATGACCTCTTTATAGGTTCTCAACCAAATCAGAGAATATACAGTCTAATATACCATTCACGAATCTAGACACAAACCTGACCACATAAAATATACACAAAATATGCTGAATATGTGAATAATTTTGCAGAATATATTATATATCGATGATATTCCCATGATATCTGGAAAATATCTTTAACAACCCACTTAAAACGATTATACTTTCTTTTGCAAGGTACTCGTATATTTTAAATTTTAGTGTGAATGTGATTAGATTTAGAATCGTTGCTTTTACGTCTATATACCGGCGATCCTGGCTTTACCATGTTAACTTCGCAGAGAAAATGTGAAATTTGTTTGGGCGCATTCTACAAAGTGCAAACTAGATCTATCAAGCTAATGAGTCGGGTCGGGTTTGGATTAGGTCATAAATGATCTGACTCAAAGTGACTATTGAATTCTTTTATGACCCATTTATCGTAATGCAAATTTCTTGACTCATACATGACCCAACCCATTTAATCAAATCTAAGAAAGCTTGTTTCTTTTTCTTTTTTTAATTGTATTGCTAAAACACTTTCATGCAATACAAATTTAGTGGGAAATTCTAATAATTTTTAAAAAAAAATTAAGGTTCCATTTATTTTGTGGAAAATGTTTTCTAAGAAGTAATTTTTCAGGAAAATAAAATATTTTCTATGTTTGCCTAAAATCTAAAAATAAATTAAAAAATATATTTTTTCGTTTGTTATGAAAAATTTGATTTGATTTTCCTTCGTACGTACCTTTTGATATTTTTTTTAGTTTTTTAAAAATAATTTTTATTTTATTTTTCCTTCTTCTTTAGTTGGTCACTGTGACCAGCGACAGCCGGCGATCAATCACAAGTGAGCTTGATCCTTGCCACAGGCCAGTGAGGCTCCACCTCGCTAGATCCAACAAGGTCGAGCTCCCCCAAGGTCGACGAGCTCGAGACTCACAAGATCAGCAAGGCATGAGCCTCACCAATGTTAGATGTCACGAGCTCAATCTTGCTCGAGATTGGTGAGCTCGAGCTTTGCTGGCCTCCAACGAGTTTGTCCCTTGCCAGAAAGTCATCAGGGCTAGCCATTGGCCAAGGAAGATGGAAGAAGGAAGGAAGAAAAGAAAAAAGAAAAATAATCATAATTTTGATTTTTTAAAAATATTTTTATAAGGCGGAAAAGGGAGAGAGTGTGTGTAAGTCTAGTGGGTTGAAAATGGGTTCTGAACTTAACCCATTTAAATTCATTTATTTTAACCTTTAAATTTAAAACTCATTTAAGATAGTTTCTTCAACATTGAAGTGATTCATTTTTTTTTAAATAGTTTATATATGGGTTTAAGACCCATTTTGACAAACTTATCGCAAACTAATCATATCATAGAGGATTAGCTACACATTTTCAGGAACCAAAGTTCAAACTAAACAGGTCATTGGATTTGTGGATGACTTCTACATGGGCTGGACTTCAAATTCTTTCGCTCAATGCGCATTCGATTGAGTAGCAATCAGCACATTTTCCTTAACTAAACTTCGAATTCTTACGCTCAATGCGCATTAGATTGAGTTGCAATCAGCACATTTTCCTTAACTAAACTTCAAATTCTTACGCTCAATGCGCATTAGATTGAGTTGCGAGCAGCAACATTTTTCTCAGCCAAATCAATTTTACCAAGCTAATTGCGTGAATGTGAGAGCAGTTTGTTGAAGGAGCGAGTCATGCATCTTACTTTGGCGAGTGAATCGTAGACTTATAGCACCTCAGCAGGAATAGGCCGACTATGCCTGCTAACATCAACCACATAGTTTGCGAGTGATCCTCGGTTATGACCTCCCCACAGCCTCGTATTCATGACATTGCGAAAAAAACGTGGCGACACTAGTTACCTCTTTTCATCTTTTTTATTTTTGAACTAGCAAAAAGGTGAAAGAAAAATGGGTAAAATTCAATAGAACTGTGTAACTAAATATTCAAACTAAGTCACGAATGCATACAACAAATAAGAGTGATGTAGCTAAGGTTGTTACGGTCCAAGTCCCCAGTAGCACACCACATAATTATTGGGGGGCGGTGTCGCCAATTCTAGGCCCATGCAAACGAAATCCGACCCATCTTTTTCTAAGGCTACGTATTTTATGATTTTCTAGGGTATCCCCCCTCGAAGACTTTCCCCTTCACATCTTCCTAGAGATGGAATTAAAAAACAAAACAAGAAGAAAAATCGAACAATAGACACTAAACTAAGCGACGTCTTAATCTAATTAGCTCTGATTTAGGTAGGCTGATCATTTCTCTGACATCGACCAAGGGTTGATGGTGAGGCTGGGGACCGACGAGGAGGCTGACCCTAGATTGTCGTCCGAGGAGGGGTGTCTCTAGCTCAACTTCTGCTGGTGGTATGTCTCTTTTGTATGGTCTAGGGCTATAAGGGGCCCGAGTTGATGGACTGATTACAACGACTCTCTTGCCACCAAAAAGAATACACAAAATCTTGGATAAACGCATTCAAAAGTGCAGAGCATATTATATACGCATCAACCTAGTCTACTCATATGCTCATCTTGCAATAATGTAATTCGATCTTGGCTGACATTTTGCATCCGAATCTGAAGTGTTGAAAAAGAGGGGGACAATGCATGAAAGCACCAATCACCGCCTAGGTAAGCTATTGTCTCACCAACTAGCTAATAAGACAGGAGCTGAATTTTTCCCAAACAAAAGTAAACAAAGCAAAAGGTTTCATAGGGGGCCGTTCCTTCACACGTATTGATGTATTGCCTCAAGAAGCCACGGCAATCAAACTTAATGAAACTAGAATGGCTCGAGCTGGATTGAATGCTTGTTTTTAAATGTTTATGAAGTGCCATATGAGATTTCATGATTGATGATGTTGAGAAGTTCTCCAACATAATCGTACCATACTTCTATCTCTTTCCCTCCTACGAATAATATCTGTTCCATTACTTTCTTCGGAGTTAAAGGGAAAGACTTAGAATGAGTAGAATTGAATCCAATCGATCTTACTTAACTGAGCGTCACGCCTATGGTTCAATGCAAAATGTGATGCAGGGGGAAAAACTGATGAACCGGTTAAGCTCCCATAACTCTCACCAGAATGCAGTATAATGCAATTTGCCCCCTTCACCTATCCCTAGGGAAGCCTGACGTATTACTACGAGGACTCGTTCGCTTAAGAAAGGCAACTGCCTTCTAGCATTCTGCTGATAGAAACTCGAGCAATACGAATTTTATAACATGAGCACCAACCCAGTCGGAATGACACCTAGTAACTAGTCTGATATTTGAATACCAAAAATATCCGAGCAACGGTAAATCCCATCAGGAAACAGACGGGTCTAATGAAGGAGAAACACTAGAAGAGATGAGAAAGATAAAGTTGTCTAGTTTTCAACAATCTACACTAATTTTCAGACAAATAAATGCAACACTCAACCATTGGGGACTTGGGAAGGGGGAGGTAAGGAGTTCGATTCCCCACTTTCTAAAAAGGTTAGAGTGGAGACACGTGAGTGAGGAGGCAGGGTTTCACAACCTGCACATAAAATATGATATACACATTGGCTTGTAAAATAGATATAGGATAGTACTAGACCAAAAAATAAAAATGCAGCACTCGCGCAAGCGAAGACCAGCTCTGTCACTGAAGTGCCATTATTACATTGAGGCTTAGGGAAAAGGTGTAAAAAGTCGTCTGAATGCATTTAACAAAGCTATCTCTTTAACTCCAAGAGTCAATAGTGTAGTTAAAACCATGCCATCATGCCATCTCCTGTTGATCCATCGTATTAAAACTGTACAATACTCATTATTAGAAAGAAAGAAATTTACCGAAATTCCAAGATGCTCACTCAGGAACTAATTTGTTTCTGAACCTCTGACAGTTTATAGGTATAAATTAAGAAAGATGAATAATGATTAAAGGTCAATCAGGTTGAACTTGAACCTACCTAGTTCTAAAGCATTCCAAAGTTTTTTCTACAATACACTAAAATCGAAACAGAAAAATGCTCATAGAGACAGTCACGCGATGCATTCTACTTTTGAAAGTAGCCCCCCAGAGAGTATACTTCAGGATCCATACTGCTTAGCACCTCCAGTGCTGATTTAGAGGTGTCTTCAAGTGCCTACAAGCAAACACAATGTTAATGATCCACCTTACCAAGAATCCTTCTGACAGAGATCAGCAGTCACAAGAAGAGAAGGGGATGATTGTTAGGTGCTACACTAATTTGAAAGTGTTCAGCTTCTTTCACAAAGGAAGCATGACATATGTCTTAAAATTTTCTTGATGTTCTAGTGTAGTTCTGGCCTTAGCTCAGAAACTGAGCAATCTTTTTAAGCAAATGAACACAGTGGTTCCTCGACAAGATAACCAATGCAAATGGTGAAATGCACAGTAAAACGTTGCTTATCAGTAGCTACATCTTTTGTTGCCTTGTATCTCCTTATACCAATTAAAAGCATTGATTAAACTTGAACACACGTGACCTGCTTTTGGTGCTTCAGACATTAGACTCAATGATAAATTAAACAACAGGATGTCACAACACAGCAGTTTGAGCTTCCGGAGACGTTTTAGCATGCTCCAACTCTAAACCTCACACAATGCAATACGAAATTTCTAGGCTCGCTCTAGCAAACAATGTGAGACGTATCTCCATGACATTTTCCTTGAAAGGAGGGATAATGACCCCAGAATTTTATGACAACAATGTGCGTTGCGCACTAGCCAGTACATTCACAATACCAAGACAATCAAATTAAAATTGTTCCACTCAACCACAAAAAAAAAAAATTCAATAGATGCATATCCGTATCTCAATCCCTCTACAGAGATTTCATTTTACATGCATCCATGTTAAGGAATCCAATCAGCAAGTTTATACCCTCCGATAATTCTTGGATAAAAGATTTAGGGACTTCAAACAAAAGAATTTCTTCGAAGCTTACAACCTTGGGATGGCTCATAGATGTTTTAAACCCGTCCATTAGCAAGGAACAACTATGCAAGTCAAACAACAGGAAAACCAAGCTACAAAATCATCAAATTAATTCCTTTAGCTACCAAGCCTAAGTTCCAACTCTCCCTCATGATTTTCCTTGGACCCTTTCCCGGTATAAACATAACCCTAAAAATCCCTCGAACGTTTCGCACAATCCCTCGAATTTCAACCGACTTTTGGCTTAATAACATATTCGGGACTAACCCTTTAAGATCGACAAAACCAGACACAATGTAACCAATTCTAATCACCAGAACAAGACAGGGCACGAGGAGGGGAAAAGGGTTTGTCAATTACCCTGAGACAGCTCGCAATAAGCGCGCGCTTCGAGAGAGATGTGGGAGGTGAGCCTGGACGAAGCCACCGTGCTGTGCAGCGGCATCAGCGACTGGACGCATCCCAGTTGCCCCAAATTCCTAACCAAAAACAATCACAGAGCACGAACTCACCCCACTTGAAACCGAAAAACATAACCTTTCACCGCGCGGAAGAAGAAGAAGAGAACCTCGAGACGGTGAAGAGAGGAGGGCGAGACTGGGGGCGGGGGAGCTGAGAAGGCCGCACGCGGGGAAGGGACGAGGGAGACGAGCGGAGCGTGGACGATCTCGTGGCTTGAATCAGCGATCTCGACAGCGATCCGTACCGAGCAGCCATTTTTTTCCCAGGGATGCAGGGGAGGTGCGAGCAGTGGATCTGGGAGACAGAGGCTTTAGCTAGGGTTTAAGGAAAAGGGGAGGATTAAAGAAAATTTTAGAAAAAAAAGAAATATATAGGAAAAAAAGGGCAAAATTGAAAAAGAAAAAACATAAAACGAAATTGGCCTTTGCCACTTTTATCCTTTACCCAAAAAAAAATAGAAAAATAGAAAAAGAAAGAGGTTATATTATATAAAGGTGACAAATGGGTGGATCAAAATTGGATTTAGATAAGTTTAGATCCAATTAACTCGAGCAAACCATTTTTAAGCAATCCAAATCTACCCAATAAAAAAATCATTTTTTGAAGGTAGTGTCGCAAGTTCTAGGGCCTAATTCTCTTAAAAATAAAGCCCCTTAACTCCAAGTCAAATCTCAAATTTGACTCCGAATATATTTTTAATCTAAAAATTTTACTACAATCTCAAATATGCTTATGTGTCTAAAAATCACCACTATCTTTTTAATAATTATCAACACTAGAGTCAGTTAATGATTTATTATCACAATCTATGTCTTCATCAACACTTTTACCCTCATATGAAATAACAGTATTATTTTGATGTTGATAATCTTGAAGAAACCAATAGTAATTATTTGATGTGTGCACATATTTGAGATCTCTTCATATAAAGAAAAGGTTCATGATAGAATTGAAATTTGATCTCAATTTGAGGGTTTTCAAAGAGAATTAGCCATGTGTTTTAGCCTCTATTCCATCACTTCATCATTAACACTACCACCACTATAACTATTGAAACTAAATTGCTGCCGGTTGGTATCATAACGGCCTCTATATTTTGGTAGATTAATGAAATATATTTAAAATTTTAATGATGTTTGTTTCGTGAAAAATATTTTTCTCATTTTCTAGGATTTAGTTTTCTTAGGAAAATGAGTCAATAAAAATATATACTTAAATTTAGAAAAATGATTTTCTCTTAAAAAATTAAAAATTAACTTTTAAAATATGACTACATATCAACACTTAATTCAAAACTTTACGCTTAGGCATGGAAACCCTAATATTAGATGTCTAGGATTAGATCCTCGAAACTTGGGCCTGGATTCATTAAGGTTGGGCCTATGACCTCTATTCCTAGTGCTCGGATTTTCGACCTTTGCTATGGATCCATCAAGGAAGTTTCAAGATCCCAATGCTTGTACTTGGGCCCCTAGTACCTGGCTCCTTCAAGGTTGGTCTTAAAATCCTGGTGCTCGGGTTTATGCCCAATGTCATGGTACTCAAGCTCGGGTCCACAAAGGTTGGAGGTAGGATCTTCGTACCCAAATTTGGACTACCAACACTTAGGCCCAAGTCCACAATAGTCATACCTCGGTGCATCAAGGTTGGGCCTAGGAACTTGGTGCTCACACTTGGGTCCATCAAGGTCAGGACCACGACCCAAGTGCCCAAGCCTCGATCTACAGTGTCTTGGTCAACATCCATCGAGGCCGGACCAATGACTCCAGTATCCCTACCCAGTTCCCTCACTGTCCATGTGCAAGTTATTAGTGCCTAAATAGGAGTGTCAAAACCAAATCAAACCGAAATTTTGTGCATTTTCGGCTCGATTCGGTTTTTGATTCAAATAATAGTAAAAACCACATTTCCTTTTACCGGTTCGATTTTATTGGTTCGTTTCGGTTAACCGAAGAGATAGAGTATTGATAAGGCTTCCTGCGACTATATCTATAAGCATGATTTTATGTTTTATCGGTTTGATTGTCTTCTCCTACTTTAGTCCAAAATGAATGGAGTTGCATCAGTCTCATTGAAGCAACACCAGCCTGTCCCCTATTGTCGGGGCGGCGAAGGTGCTGGCACCGTTGACTAGGTTTCGAGCCCAAAAGCCACAAATTGAGCGACCAACTTCCTACCTTCTACACATAAATTTGGGAGACTGAAAGATTTGGAGAGTTCACCTGAACTTTGAGGATTTCAGGTGAGTCATTCTTTTGAATCGAACTCGGTTGCAATATGGGAGCTCTATTTCGGGTATTCTCTCGGATCTACGATCGTCTAAAGAAACCCTTTTTTTGTTATGCTTTATTTGCAACCTTTGCTAATAAGGTGGTACTTCGGCTTCAGTATCATGACTCTGCTTCCAAACCAAAGGGTCCCTCCTCCTTCTGGTGCCTTCTATCTTTTTGGGTCTTCTCCTTTTCTAGGTACTCCCCCCAACCCCTCCCTTCTCTCTCCCTCTCCCTTCATATAAACTCTTGTATGTGGAGTTCGAGTTCTTCTCTTTTAGTGGATGGATAAATTTATGTTTGTTCGATTCTTTTTTTTTTCTTTTGGCAAGAAAAAGGAGAAACAAAACAAAAAAATGAAAGTGAAAACCGGAAATCCGAATCAAACCACAATTTTGGTTCAGTTCGTATATGGCTCAAGTCACATTTGATTCGATTTGGCCATTTACCATAATGGTTCGGTTTGATTTGGTTTTCGGAAAACCGAACTAAACTGAACCATTGATACCCTTGTATGTTTATTTAGAAAAATCAAATTAGATTTTTAATGTCAAATGACAAAGATACTTTCTAGTTCATTTTCTAAAATTAGCTAAACATCCAAAAATATGTGGAAAACGACTTACTAAAATATCATATTTTCATGTAACAAACGAAGCTTCAAAATAGAAATGACGGTCTAAATAGATAGTCTTGATAGTTCTTTCTTAGTCTCTAGTAGACTAGACAAATAGGTGAATCAAGTTGAAAATAGTTTGACCCAAATACACTAAGTTAACTTTTTATAACCCATTTTTCATATAATATAAATATAGTGATCCATACTCACACCCGATCCAACTCATATTGTTAAAATACTTTAATATTTTATTCAATCTACAAAATTTCATACAAAACTGAGGTCGAGTATAGAGTGAGAAAATGTGAGATTGATTGAGGGCAAGAAAGAATGAGAAAGTCATAGAAGTAGGTCGGGTCTAAATAAATTGTAAATCCGTTTATGGCCCATTTAATACTTATATTATGTTTAAATCCATTTACCTAATATAACTAATTCATTTATGACTTATTTAATGCTCGTTTGTGTCAAATTAGAGGTTATTTAATGCTCGTTTGTGTCAAATTAGAGGTGTCAAAATAGGTCCATAACCTCTTTTTTTAATCATATTTTGTCTAAATGGGTTATACATAGGTCATAGGTTTTTAAAGACCTAGCTAAAACTGGGTCCAAAAAGTGAGACTGATTTATATAGGTTGAAAATGGGTTAGAACCTGTGACCCATTTTCAACCCATTCAAAACATTAAGTGGCCCACTTAATAGAAGTACATGTAAAATGTCTAACTCATTTTTCTCATCATCGTGCATGAACTAAGGGTGACCTAACAGGATTCGCCGCTCTCTTCTGCGATGCAAGTGACCGATTGCTCTCCTCCTTTCTGCCTCTGTGATTTGCCTTAGTCACATCTTTTTTTTCCTCATTTTCTTCTCTAACCCATCGCCTAGCCTTCGACAATTGGCCTGAGGCCACAACCGGGCCAACCTCTAGCAAGGTCGCCGTTGTTAGGATTTGGGAGTGACAACCTCATTGGATGTGGAGAGGGCAAGCCTTACTCGCGATTGGCAAGGTTGCCCTTGCTAGCCTTTAGTAAGGTCGACCCTTGTTGGTCCTTGCCAATCGTGGCCTCGAGCAAGGGCGAGCATTGCCTAAGTCCATGCAAGGTCACCCCTTGCTAGATCCCAGTGAAGGTGACCTTGCTTGAGGCTCGTGAGGCCAACCCTTGTCGGTTACTAGAGGTTGGGTGATCGGCCTAATAAGGAAAGGGTAAAAGAGAAAAAAATAAATTAAAATATTAAAATATGTAAAATATGTAAAATTTGTTTATGTCGGCGGATTTTGGTCAAGATTGGCGGATGGACTCAATTGACAAAAAATAAAAAATTTAAGACTCAATTGGTAAAATTAAAATATTTATGATTGAATTAACAAAAATGTAATATATTTAGAAATTTTTTGACAATTTTCTCTTAAATTGAATCAAGTAAGATGCAAGACAAAATCTAAACAGGTTTTATAAATTATTTATTTAATTGGTCAAATTCTTTATAAATATTATAGGATTTTTTTACATTATTTTTATTTTTTTTACTATTTTTCAATTGTTTAATTTTCTTTTTTAATTTGATTTGAAATTTTTATCCAATTAACATAGAATTTAAAGTGAGTGTGGGTTTTTTTAGAATATTAATGGGTTTTAGCAATATAGGTTGGATCGGTATGGGTATGGGTTACTAAACCTACATTGCATTAATATGTGTTAAAATTGGTTAAATAGGTCAATATGGGTCGAATAATTTTCGATGGGGGTTCGAATCCCGACCTAGAGTGTAAACGATTTAGTTTTAAATATGGGGTTTCGATTCTTATGAAGCATGACTTAAGTCCGAATATGAGAGTTAGACCCACTCATATGATGGGTCTTTAAACCACTTGGATTTGCTCTTTTCATAAAAGATGGGGGTTTGTCTCAAAAAAACCCCACCTTTTAAATTTTGGGTTCTCAAATTGAGTGACCACCAAAACAAATTACCCTAATTATTTTCCGTTAAATTTAGTTTTAGATAAATGGGGTTTAATTTAGGGTTTTACCCTCCGTTTTTACTAAAAAAAATCACCAATTTTTGATTTGTTCTTATCCCAGTCCGAAAATGGCATTTCCAGATAATAAATACAATAAACAAGATGTCATAGAAAATTATTTTCAAAATAAAATTTTAGACAAAAAAATTAGGGATTACACCACCCTTTTGTGTTAATAAATGGGTTAATGACAACCGATTCTAATGGGTCTAGCCTCTAACGAGCTCAATAAGTGATGGACCAACTATAAAACCCGACATGATAGTCAAAAATGGCAAATCATCTTACCAATTTGCGTGCTAGACCGGGCCAAATCGGTCCAAATCATGGGCCGGTTTGCTGATCCAGTGATTGAACCGCTGGCCGAACCGGTTTGTTCCAGGTTTTAACCAACCCGAGTGGCAATGATTGACTGGACCGGACTCAGGGCCGGTTCCCGGTTCAACCGGATGAACCGGCCGGCGCGGTCCGGACTTAAACACCTTCCGGATGGCTCATCGCCTGCGACTCTACCTGCGCGGTCTGAGAAGAGACTACGGGTTGCAACCTCGGAGCTTGGACTGGGCGACCCGCCATCTCCTCCTCTAAGGGTATGCTCTCGACAGACGCTTTCCTCAATCTCGATGATTAAAGCTACCGTTTTTGTTTTTGTGGTCGACTGTGAAATTGACGAAAAGTCTCCCTTTCGATTATGA
Source organism: Corymbia calophylla (assembly GCA_014182845.1). Lineage (NCBI taxonomy): Eukaryota > Viridiplantae > Streptophyta > Magnoliopsida > Myrtales > Myrtaceae > Corymbia > Corymbia calophylla. The sequence continues at coordinate 18,499,497 of CM024700.1, read as the reverse complement.
TTTTGCGGCATAAGAAGCAATTGCTTTCTCTTGACTTCTTGGGCGAGAAATCGCTGGAATTCGGGGTCTGAGGCTGCGAAATATGTCAAGGTTCTTGTACTTGGGGCATTGATCAATGCCCATTTCCTAGAAGTTCAAGGTGGGTGGTCCGGTGAGTTGGGTTTTTCTTCTTCTGATCCTTTCCCCCACTTACATGCCAAGCTTGGTGCGCTCTTTAAATTGGAGTTCAAATCTATTTGCAGTACCCCTTGCTTTGTAAATTTTAGAGGGCTGTCTTCCTGTAGGGCTCTCGGTTTAGCAAATTTGAGTCATGGTTTAGGTCACTTCTACCAAGGTTTAGATCATGAGAATTTGTCTTTATCCTGTGCATGATCAGTTTGCTGCCTTTTCCACCTTTTGAAATGCAGCATAAATTGAGGTAGTGGCTTTTCTGTTGGATTGTCGCCTCCAATAGCTGACAGTGGAGTAAGCATCACAAGTATAGGCAAATTAGTGGAATGGATCATGAAGATCAGAAATGCCACTTTCAGGACCAGGAGAAACTGATAGAAGAACCAGATCAAGATTCGTTGTCCGCATCTCTGCCAATGCTGACCAACCTTGGTGGGCAGGATAACACTGGAGAGCGGCCTCCGCCAAACCAGACCGACATTGTTAAAGCTCTTGAAGTGGTTGAGAGAGACTCTGCTGCTATTGCTGAGAGTTTCACATCTCTCTTTGCTTCACTTCGCTTGGCTCTTTCAGAGGTTGGTTAGCTCAAATTGTGGCTATGAGTTATCCCTTTTGTCTAGGATTCCGAGCTTGTCTAAGTTGGTTCAATGCCATATATTTGTAGAGGAGATTCGTGCATCCTAAAGATGACATTGAATGAATTGAAATCCCTCTCAGCTTTTCGAGGTTCAGTGTGAATGCTGCAGCATTGATAAAATTATCAGATGTGTTAGTCCCGTCATAAGGAGATTTCGATTGAATTAAATCTGAAGACAGATGACACTAAAAGAAATAAGAGGTTGAAGATTGATTATGTAGGTTCTTTGGTAACTTTTTGACAGCAAACCATGAGAGGAACTTTGAGAATTCTTTGATGCTATATAAAGGGTTACTTTTGTAACATGTTAGACTTGTCAAGTTAAATTTTAGAGAGATTGAACTGTTAGCATTAATAAAGTGTTAATGAAGACACATTTCCCATGTGCTTTTCCATGTTATCCACGAGCACCATTGGTATCTTTTAAGATTATTTGCCGTCCGAAGTTCATTTAGCTTGAAATATGGAAGATTAATTAATTTTTATAAGGCTTGTCTGATGATACTCACATTGAATGAAAAAATTATGAACCAAATATAGCATATTAGTGTGCTCTTGGGATGTCTTAAATGTGTGAAGTTTTAAGGTGCTGTCCAATTAAAAGTTACATTTCAAGAAGTATCTTAATTTTTTATTTTTTTTTACGGTATGATACCTTTCAAAGTCAGAATCTTTAGTTGTTGGAATAGCTCCATATTTTGTTAAAAGAGAAATTACAACTATCACTTTTTGGTGGCTATTCCCAATATTACAAGCTCTGTGTTTATCTGGCTAGATATTGTAAATTGCAGGTAACTTCTTGCTCAACAGATCATATGCAGTGCTTCAATGATGCTGCTGGACGCCTTCAAGAATCTGGTAAGTTCTTCAAAATAAAGTAATTTTTTTCCCAAACAATGAATGACTGCTAATGGACTTGTAATCTGAGATTTGCTCCGTGGTAAGAGTCCATATGCTGAGCTAAACCCTCCAACCTGCTCTGGTCAGCAAGCATGTTATGTACATTTCCTGGCAACATCAACTGGTGATGGTCATGTGTGGAACCTGCTCACTGGTACTGACATTTAAGGGTTGGATGTACGGATGGCGGACTGTCGTCCTTGTATATATCAAAGATTGATGGATACATGTGTTTGCATTAGCACACACTTTCGTTTTTCGCAGGCTAGATTTTTCAAGGCTGTTTGCTGGTTTTCAAAACAATACTATTTAAACACAAAATGTAATTTCAAATGATTTGAAAGTGTAACTAAAAATTAATGGGATTATCACAACATTTGGCAATTCAATGCATACTATTGATATGAAGCTCATGAGATATTTGAAATCTTTGTGCTGATTAAGCTGGGTTGGAGGCAGTAATTGGTTGAGGATAGTCTCATTAAAATTTTTCCACAATATTTTATATGTTAATGGATGCTTCTTTATATGTATTTTAATTCGAACCTTGTTGTTCCTTCTCTTTTGTAGTGCTTGATGCAGCAACAAAAGGAAATCGATACATAAATTCCTGTCTAAGGTAGTCAGGCTTTGATGCCTAACTTTGCCTTTTGGAACTTCATGTTGCGTTTGTCTATTTTTACTCACTTATGGAAACTGCTAATCTGAAGTCTATCATTCCTTCTCTTTCATGTTTTACATGCAAGAATGTTGTTCTTCTATGTTTTACAGGTGATGTCCTTAAATTGACTCAAGAAAATTTTTCCTGCAGAAATTAATGGCCAAGTTTTTGCATCTTCTTTTCACATAAAAATTCTTCTTGTCAATGAGAGAATGTGAGCAATTTCTGGTGTGACTTGAACATTAGATTAGTAGCTTTTTTGATAAAAAACAAAGGATGTGCATTAATTCAGGTGAAGAACCTGTTGCTGCCACCATTCCAGCTTTTGGACTGTTCATTATATACTAAATAGGCGGGTATTCCGTTTTTCCCTCATTTGATGGAAACTCAAACTCTTGTATATGGACCTTAAGAAATCCTTTGAATGATCAGTCATGACAACAATTACACCTTGTGAAACCTCTGTTGCTATTTGGAATTTAGTCGCATGTCACTCTTTAGTAATTGGTATTTGTGAGTGTTAGTAAGTTTTTGGCTTGGATTCTTGTCTTTGCAGATTAAATGAAGAAATGAAGGGCATGGAAAGTCTAGCGACACAACTGTATCCTTGACTAGATGGAAAAAGTCTTTATTGTTGTTGTGGTGTTTGTCCCAGGACACATTTTTATCCGTTGAACTCCAAAATTTGTAGAAAAGCATCATTTTACTTCTTAAAAATGAGCCACACTCATTCATTGGAAAGTAAAAGCCATACAATTTTATTTTTCAGTTGAATTTAAGGTTAGTGCTATCATTTGTGTTTTCCTTGATGTTGCTTCAGAAAAATTCTTAGGAGGAATGTTGATGCTCTAGATTCTGCTGTCAACAAGCTTGTCCGCTTTCCATGACATTGATAAGCTGTCAATGCACTTCTGTTGCCTTACTTAAAGGTCTCTTCTTTGAAGCCCTTAGTCTTGCCAACATGATACTTGAAGTGCTGGAGCTAGAGGAAAGAAGATCAATCATCTCACTTGTAAGGTTCATTTTCGCTGTTCTTTTTCATATTTTGCCGTTAGTTGTATATTATCCCCTCGACTTTTGATCAGTCTACTTTCTTGTCTCTCATATTCGTTTTCCCCCTTTTTATTTGATGAGATCGTTTTAGCTTGCTGCTTTTTTTTGCAATCACAGCTGAGGAGTGGGGAGAATGGTTTGTCATGTGGGACAACATGTGACATGCCATGCTCATTTTAGCGAGGAAATCTGTAATTTTTGTGGCTCTGTTTACTTGAATATCCAAATTCGAGTCCGACTTTTGACTTATACTATGCATTTTCAAAACTGGTGGGGCCATTTTAAGGTGAGTCACAGATTCATTTTGGGAATTGGTGGCGGTGGGATACGAGTTGATACGGCAGGGCATCGGGGGCCTTTTTGTCTTGCAAATACATGGATGACCTAACCAATCTCAACCTAAACAACTCAAGTGCATTGTACAAGTCCGTCTCACATCTGATGTGTTGCCATGGCAGCCATTACCACTGGATTCCCACTCGAATGTGACTGTCATCCCTTTGTCACCCCACCGCCATTGCTGTATCGATGGCACGTTGCACTATCTCTATTATGAACATTCATGTATGCATTTGGGATATGTGAGCTCACTTTGTTTCGATAATTGAATAGTGTGGGCCACATGAGACCATGTAGTTTAATGGTTGTCGTGCCTTCGCCTCCTTCAACTTCATTGCTGAAGGCTGCGACCCTTGCCTATGGCTGGTGAAGGAGGGGCTCAACGTGGCAACGGACTCCTTGGGTATGGAGGCAATGGAGAAGGCGGCAATTGAGGGTAGCGGGGTCTTTCTCTGAGCTTTGGGTTTAGCCCTAATTTTGGATGAATCCACCTGATTACATCGGCTCAATTCTCAGAGAAATCGCTGTTTCTTCTTGGAAGAATCACGATCCAAGCTCGACTCAATTTGTTTTGATCTAATGTAGTTTGTGAATTCTTCCATGTGAGAGGATGCGCGCATTATATTACTAGGTTGCCACATTGGCCATTCAATTTTCAACATCTACCACGACTAGGCTGTTGCCGCCCGCTCCATGGAGCCCCAACATCGGGAGGCCACCAACCAGGAGCTCGAGCTTGAGTTCTTCCAAAGGCAAATCGCCGGTCGCTTCCTCGACCTCTCCACCGTCACCATTGACAACATGCTCTCCATTGGTTGGATTTAGAAGTCTCTTCTACACCTTACTTTCTTGCTAGGGAGAAGAACATTAAGAGTACCAAACTTTTAGTACGGTGCTTATTTGAATGTCATAAATTTTGAAAAATTGATCACTTAAATGTCAATTCCAATTTACCTTGCTGGAAAATCTGATGTAGACATTGGTCGTTCAACATGACGTGGCTAATTTATTAATATATTTTTAAATATTTAAAGTACTTTTTGAATTTTGAATTTTTTTTTGTTTTTTTTTTTCTTTAGGGCTAGTGAGGGTCATCGGCGACCATCATCAGCTGGGGAATTCTCTCCCAATTTGGGCAAGGGCCACCTCACCGTTGGTCATGAAGGCCCTAAGCAAGGCCTAACAGCCTTGCTAGCCGTTGGTGTAAGGCCTTCGCGTTCAGATCTAGGCGAGGGTCATGGGGGCCTCACCGGCCACTAGTGAGAGTGGCAGTGAGTTGTGACGTTGCTGGCTGTAGGTAAGTCCCCGATAGAGCCCTCATCGACTTTGGGTGTTGCCCACTGTTGCCTAGAGCTGGCGAAGGCCCTCACTGCCTTGCCAGCGGCCAACGAGGCCCCAACAACCTTGCTCGGGGCCATTATGGTCAAGAGCAAGAGTTCTGCTTAAAGAAAAGAATTTGAAAAAATAAAAAATTTCACGTAGGATTTTGGTTAGAATTGGCATTCAAGTGATTGATTTTACTCTAATATGGTACTCAAGTAAACGGACTTTTTTTTTGAACACTCAAGTGAACGCTGTATGAAAATTTTGGCACTCATAGTGTTTTTATATCCTCTTTGCTAAGAGGAGTTTAGGGTCAACCTCCTCAACAATAGAGCGAATATCATGAGATCGCCGATCGTGAAGCGTGATTGCTGGCTTAGTTCTACTAGAGGAGTTTGAAGAAGGATACCATTTGTAGTTAAGAAAAAAGAAAAGGAAGGAGAAAATTCACAAAATTACAAAATTTCTTGGAATGATGTCATTTTGAGTGGAGTCATACATTTCGGCCGCGGATCGTGCCATACAGGATAGGTACCGTTGACTATATCATTACGTCAGTGATTTCCTATTTAAATTAGTTTGATGGATTACATTAGAAAATCATTAAAAGGACTGTATTGATCAATTGTATAATAAATTTATAATCTTTTAGACAATTTTTTTTTTTTTTTTGCCTTAGATCGGGGCCCCGAGTATAGAACTAGCAATGCAATATAATTAGAAAGAATCAGGAGCTTGTCAAAACAAAAACAAAAAGATGGTGAAGGGGACTGATTCGATGACGCTGGGGGACATCTGGTCGGAAGGTCAATTGCCTTCCATAGGCTGGACGTCCTTATCATAGTACCTTCGACTGGAATTTGAGATAGAATGCGAAGTCTTCCCTTTTTTTTCCTCTTTTGACTTTGCATTGTTATCATCATAATTTATTGGGAAAATTTCAAAAAAGGACTCGAAGTGATCCTATTTTCTCAAATAAGGATTTGAAGTGGCTAAACCAGTCTCAAATAAGGACATCAAATCGTCGGGCAGCCAAATGTTCGCCGGTCGGCAAGTGTGTGGTATTTCTAGTGGCTAAAATAAGGGCAATTTTGTCAAAAAATTTATAGAATTTAACAAACCCTAAAAATAAAACCCTCAAACTCTTCACATTCTCACGTTTTCTTCTTCTCTGTTCACGTTGTAGAGCCTATCGCGGTCGGTGAAGCTGAGCGCGCACGTCGTGGAGGCCGAGCTTGCCGCCACCGGCAACGCCACAGTGCAACTCAGTATTGCCACGAGGAGAAGAAGAAGAAGAAGTAGCAGCGCTGCCAACCGCGAGCCACCGCCGCCACCGCGGCGAATTGTCTCCATTGCCTTAGGGCAGAGAGATCTTCAGGTGAGCTCAGCCGCTCAATTCCGTCATGGGAGTTTTGTGGAGGATCGCGAGAGAGGAAACCCTGAGAGCCGAGAGAGTGAGGTGGAATGCGAATCCACTTCCATGAACCCAAGTGAGAGACACATAACATCTCGATCTCAAGGACCCAAATCTTAGGCACAATGCGAATCCACTTCCACGAAGAGAGAGAGAGAGGGGGGGGTGAGGGGGGTGCTAGCACGTACCTTTAGAACTCGAGGAATCAAGGATCTTGCTCCATTAACAAAGAATTTGGGTTCTCCGAATAAGAGGGGACAAAGAGCCTAGAAGATGAAGTGTAGAAAAGAAGAGCGTGAAGAGTTTGGGGCTTCTATTTTTAGGGTTTGTTAATTTCTATCAATTTTTTTGACAAAATTGCTCTTATTCCGGCCACCAGAAATGCTACACGCTTGTTGGCCGACGAACATTTGGTTGCCCGGCGATTTAAGGTCCTTATTTGAGACTGGTTTAGTCACTTCGGGTCCTCATTTGAGACAACGGCCACTTTGGATCCTTATTTGAGAAAATAGGCTCACTTTGTATCTTTTTTGAAATTTTCCCTAATTTATTTTCATCTTTTATAATATACGGACACGAAACATATAGTCATACATTAGAATAATCGTAGGTGGTTAATAGAGCAGCCATATGATGCACGGGAACATGACAAATTTCGTAAAGATTGATGGTAGCTTGAAGCGACTCTTATTTTTATAGGAAATTTCACTTTTCTCTCTCAATTTTCTTGTCGATGTATGTTAAACTCCGGATTTTTCAAAAGTCACATTTTATCCAGCGCTATAATGTGGGTGCCTATGTGAAGGCTATTCATGCATTGGGGCTAGGGTCGTGAAATCACACCGCACGGACACTACCACTCTCCACTTTTGTGACAATACTGGTGTGGGCCGCATCGGTCGACAAAACGAACCAAGAAATCGAAACTAGCACTTACGAAGTTGTTCCAACTTATTAATTGGCACTAACCCTAGATCCTTGCCTTGAGAAATGAATCAATACTTTCTACTCGAGCTACATCTATATCATATACTGTTTACACTATAACCCAAGAAAAAATGAGGGTTCAAGTGGAATAGAACAAAGGATGTCGAGCCTAGAGCACCTTCATTCCTATATAATAAAAAGGATGGGTGTAAAAATCTACAACTGATCATGTCCTTCAAGTCGCACGTTGCTTTCTACCACATTATTTCAAACGAAGTTTTACCATAACATTCCTCTAGTTTGGAACTGATATGTAATTGATTCAATTACGGAATCATGAATAGTCATTTGTTCGGTCGTTCCATTGGCTTTCTAAAGAAGTTTTAGAAAGAATTCAATTTAATCCTCGATTTTTTTTTATTGGATGAATGCAATATTTTTATTTTATTTATTAATTTCTAAATAATAGGAAGAAAAAAGTTCTTTGTGTTGAATCTACATTGCATCTTCAAGTAACTTGAGAGAAGATATTCAACAATCTTAGACTTCTTCGAATATCAAATACTCATAAGAAATCATTCAATTCAAATGCCTAGAACCTCCATCGCCTGTTGTGGGTGCTCTAGTGAAGTAAGCCATGACCTTTTTCTCGAAGCTAAGCTCATTCCATGCGTTGGCAGCATCGGGCAGCGATGGACGACGACTAGAGGAGTTTTGGCCGAGTTATCGAGAGGCTAAATATGATGAATGGTAAGAGAACCTCTCTTGATGAAAAAAGAAGGAAAGGAAAGAACAAAGAAAGAAAAAGAAAATATTTAAAAGAATAAGAAAAATCAAAGGAAGTAGACGGCATTTTATCGCATCAGATAGGTATTTATGATATATAACATGACTGTAAGGTAATTGAACTATCACAAAAAAAATTTCAGGCTAGACTTGACTTGGAAAATTGATTACAGGGAGCGTGGAATGAGCTCATCGAGCCGGCTAAAACTACCATGTTGAAAAATTGACTGAACTGCCCCAATTAAAATATTCCAGATTAAGTTAAATCCGCACAAGCAAAACACGGTTATTACCCAAAAACCTGAGGCAGTCGTAATCGGAAGCTAAGGCCTTCCGCAACTAGTTGCAATAAGTCAACTCTTCCTGGCAAAAAGCATGAGAGCGGGAGAATATTATACAAGGAGATGGGAAAATAACAAAAATTTCTAAATTTAAATTTAATGTGCAATACGATTCATAAACTTTTAATTTGTTCAATGTAATTCATGAATTACAACCCGATGTACAATGTGGTCAGTGAACTTTTAAATTATTTAATGTGCTACCTGGACTTTTGGTGTATGTTCAATTTAGTTCTTGAATTATATGAAAATATTCAATGTTGTCCTAAACTTGAATTAATAGAAAAATAACATTGATAATTTACATATTGTTTGGGGACTAAATTGAATATGTACCAAAAGTTCAGGAACTGTAATGAATAAATTAAAGTTCGGGATCAGATTCATATTGAAGTAAAATTTAGGAACCACATTGAAAAAATTAAAAGTTTAGAAACTATTTGTATCATTATCCTACAAGAAAAATGTGACCTTTGTCTCTATTAGAAGCATGGACTCCCATAGCCTTTGCCAATATCAAGTTTGTCCCAACCATGGAGACTTCATTGCTCTACACTTTCCTTCTATGGCTTTCCTCCTCCTCCTCCTCCTCCTCACTCTCAAGCTCTTCTCTTCGTGGCTCAAGCAACCGAAAAACCTCCCGCCGAGCCTGCCTTCCATCCCCATCCTCGGCCACCTCCACCTCGTGAAACGTCCCCTCCAACGAACCCTCCACTCCCTCTCCCAATCTTATGGCCCCGTCATCTCTCTCCGCTTTGACTCCCACCGAGTGGTCGTCATCTCATTAGTTGAGGCGGCCGAAGAATGCTGCACCAAGAATGACATCGCGCTTCTACCATCGCCGGCAGGCACCAAGAATGACTATAAAAGATTATTGTTGTTTTTTTGAAGATCAGCCTCTAAGTAGGAGATTAATGGAATTGTGGAGTCTGATAGAGAAAAATATTATTGTGGGTAGGCGCTTCCCAGTAGGTTACCCATCCTGAGATATTAAAGCAGATAATATAGTTTATATTATTGCTAATGGCATATATGTAATTTCCATCTTAATTATGTATGCCCTAGACTCCTGTTATAAATAGGGTAATTTCTTTTATAGTTGTAACGCTGAAGCTTTATAACCCTGAGCTTGTAACGTTGATACTAATAGTGAAGAGATTTCCTAGTGCGGCACCGTGATTTTTCCCTTCTTGATTTTGGAAGGGTTTTCCATGTAAAAATTCTTGCTTGCCATCTTTTTCTTCCCTACTTTATTTTTTGCATATTTGCGTCCCTAACAACTGGTATCAAAGCCTGGTTTTGGCAAAATAGTGGGAGCGAATATGGACGAAGGAAAGGTGAAGATTGATTAGTTCAATGGTAAGGACTTTGGTTTCTGGAAGATGCAGATTGATGATATGCTGTATCAGAAGAACTTGCATCAACTTTTGTCTAGAGAGAAACCAGAATCTATGAAGCAAGCGGAGTGGGAATCGTTAGATCGACAAGCTCTAGGTTTGATTCGTCTTACATTGGTATGGAACGTTGCTTTCAACATTGCTAATGAGGCGACAATGGTGTATTTGATGGCGGCATTGTCTGACATGTACAAGAAGCCTTCTGCATCAAACAAGGTATATTTGATGCGTTGTCTTTTCAATTTGAAGATGGACGAGGGTTGTGACAGATCACATCAACAAATTCAACGTGATCACGACTCAGTTGAATTCGGTGGATATCAAATTTGATGACGAGGTAAAGGTTTTAATTTTATTATTTTCTCTACCTAAAAGTTGGAGTGCAACTGTGACTGCCGTGAGCAGTTCGTCTGGTAAGAAAAAGTTGAAACTTCAAGCAATTCGAGATTTGATTCTTAGCGAGGATATTCGTAAAAGAGAATCGGGTGAATTTTTGGGTGCTGCCTTAAATATTGAAGGTAGAGGGAGAAGCAATCAACGGGGCAAAACCAGTACCATGGTAGATCAAAGTCTAGAGAGAGAAAGCAAATCGAGACCTTGTGGTGAAATTATTTGTTGGAATTGCAAAAAAAAGGGACATCTGAAACGAGATTGTAGAGCTCCAAAGAAGAAAATTCAATATCGAGATTGAAATCAAGAGGAAGAAAAATCTGTGAATGTAACTTTTGAAGAGATACAAAATAGTGATGCTTTAATTTTGAGCATTGACAGTCCAATTGAGTCATGGATTCTTGACTTAGGTGCGTCATTTCACTCTACTTCATGCAAAGAACTAATGCATAATTTTGTTGCTGGAAAATTTGGAAATGTTTATCTTGCTGATGATGAACCTTTGGATATTATTGGAAAGTGTGATATTTATATAAAATCTACTAACGGATATCAATGGAAGTTGCATGATGTCAGTTATGTTTCAGGACTTAAGAGAAATCTGATCTCTATAAGTCAGCTAGACAGCAAAGGATACATGACTATTTTTGGAGATGGCTCTTGGGAAATTGTTAAAGGTGCTCTGGTTGTAGCACGTGGAACAAAGTCAGGAGCGCTCTATGTGACTGAAATCAATAGAGAAATTGCAGCAGTTGCTGAATTGGAAACTGATTCTAAATTATGGCACCACAGGCTTGGACACATGAGCGAAAAATGAATGAAGATATTAGCATCTAAGGGAAAATTGCTTGATTTGAAGTCCATAGATATTGGTCTATGTGAAGATTGTGTTATGGGTAAGCATAAACGTGTTGGTTTTTCGAAGATTGGAAAAGAACCAAAAAAAGAAAAATTAGAGTTGGTGCATACAGATGTGTGGGGCCCAGCTCCTGTGCATTCCCTTGGAGGCTTGCGCTATTATGTCACATTTATTGATGACTCCATCAGAAAGGTATAGAATTATTTTCTAAAAAATAAATCTGACTTGTTTACTAATTTTTAAAAGATGGAAAGCTGAAGTGGAGAACGAGACTAGCCTAAGAATTAAATTTCTAAGATCCGATAATGGCGGTGAATATGATAGCAAGGAATTCAAGCAATTTTGTGCAAAGAATGGAATCAAAATGACAAGAACTGTTCCCAATAGACCGCAGCAAAACGGTGTTGTTGAGAGGATGAATAGAACTCTGAATGAGCATGCAAGAAGTATGAGGTTGCATATAGGATTACCCAAGATGTTTTTGGTAGATACAATTAATACGGCAGCATATCTAATTAATAGGGGACTTTCGGTTTCACTTGATTTTAAGTTACTAGAAGAAGAATGGAGTGGAAAGAAGGTAAGTCTCTCGTATTTGAAAGTCTTTGGTTGTGTTTCCTATGTCCATGTAGATTATGAAAATAGAGATAAACTTGATGCAAAAGCAAAAAAATATTTTTTCATCAGATATAGTTCTAATTATTTTGGCTATCGATTCTAGGATGGACAAAATAGAAAAATAATAAGAATTGCTGATGTTATATTTAATGAGAATATGTTGTACAAGGAAAAATCCGTGGCAAAATCTGCTGTGAAGAAAAAGTTAATGGAGAATACAAAGATTGAATTGGAAGAAAACTTTAAAAGTGTTCTGGTTGAAATTCCTAAAACTATTGCTGAACAAGAATCACATACACTTGATCCCACTTTGAGAAGATCTAGTAGAACACCTAAACCTATACAAACATATTTTCCGTCATTGCATTATTTGCTTTTGACTCACGCTAGCGAACTAGAAAATTTTTCAGAAGCAGTGCAGGTTGAAGATTTTGTTAAGTGGGAGTTAGCAATGTAGGATGAATTGGATTCACTCGAGAAAAACAAAACTTGAGTGTTAACTCAGTTACTAGATAGGAAGAAGGCATTGCAGAACAAGTGAGTGTATCGAGTTAAAGAAGAACCTGATGGTAGCAAGAGGTACAAAGCAAGTTAGTAGTGAAAGTGTTTCAACAAAAAGAATGAATTGATTATATAGAGATTTTTTCTCCAGTTGTGAAATTGACTACTATCAGGTTAGTATTGAGTATTGTTGTTACAGAGAATTTACATCTAGAGTAGCTAGATGTTAAGACTGCATTCCTCCATGGTAATTTGGAGGAGGATATTTATATGGTACAATCGGAAGGTTTTTAGGATCTTAGAAAAGAAAATTATGTCTGCAAATTGAAGAAAAGTCTATATGATTTAAAATAGGCTCCTCGACAGTGGTACAAAAAATTGACACATTTATATGTGGTAATGGGTTCACTATAAGTGATATGGATGACTGTTGTTATTTCCAAAAATTGATAACTGTTATATTATTTTACTGTTGTATGTGGATGATATGCTCATTGCAAGATCTAGCATGAGAGATATCAACATATTAAAGCAGCAATTGTCAAAAGAGTTTGAGATGAAGGACTTGGGCGCATTGAATTAGATGCTTGGGATGAAGATCATGCAAGATAGATCTAAATGAATTCTAAAATTATCTCAAGAAAAGTATATTGAAAAAGTGTTGGACAGACTTGGAGTTTAGAATGCAAAGCCCATAATTACTCCTTTAGGAAGTTACTTCAAGTTCTTAAAAAAGCAGTCATCAAAGACGAATGAAGAGTAGGAGTATATGGCTAAAGTGCCTTATGCATAAGTTGTTGGTAGTTTAATGTACGCAATAGTGTGAACTAGACTAGACATAGCTCACGCAATGGGAGTTATGAGCAGATACATGGCAAATCCAGGAATAAAACATTGAAAAGCTATAAAGTGGTTGTTAAGATACCTGAAAGGCACTTCAGGTATGTCATTATGTTTTATGAAAAATAGTGCAACTTTATAGGGCTTTGTTGATGCAGCTCTTGGTGGTGACTTGGATAATAGAAAGAACACATCGGGTTATGTTTTTACCTTAGTTGGCACTACAATCAGTTGGATGTCTAGACTTCAAACTTGTATATCTCTCTCAACCACTAAAGTAGAGTATGTAGCTATATTTGAAACTGGTAAGGAGATAATTTGGTTGAAAATTTTTCTAAAGTAGATAGGCAAGGAGCAAATAACAGCGTTCTTTTCAGTGATAGTTAAAGTGCTATTTGTTTTGCAAAGAATCCGGTATTTCACTCAAGGACAAAAACATTGAGTTAAAATATCATCAAATTCGACAGTTGATAGATGACAGGACATTGTCATTAAAAAAGATTTTTGGTGCAGAAAATCCAGTAGATATGTTAACAAATGTTGTCACCACTGAGAAACTAAGGCTGTGCATCACCTCAGTTGGCCTCCATGGTAAGTGATGAGGGGGGCCGCCGCATTAGGACAATTTGGGTTGAAAAGATGAAGATTATAAAAGATTATTGCTGTTTTTTTGAAGATCATCCATCTTGATATATTAAAACAGATAATATAGTTTATATTACTGCTAATGGCATACATGTAATTTCCATCTTAATTATGTATGCCTTAGACTCCTGTTATAAATAGGGCAATTTCTTTTATAGTTATAATGTTGAAAATTTGTAACCTTGTGTTTGTAACGGTGATACTGATAATGAAGAATTTCCTAGTGCGGCACCGTGCTTTTTCCGTTTTTGATTTTGGAAGGGTTTTTCACGTAAAAATTCATGCTTACCCTCTTTTTCTTCCCTACTTTATTTTTCGCATATTTGTATCCCCAACACATCAGGTACGACAACATGATCGTCGCCTTTGCCTCGTATGGCGAACAATGGCGCCATCTCTGCCGCATTTGCACCCTTGAGATCTTTTCCTCGGCCCATCTCAACTCCTTTTTGCCCATTCGGAAGGATTAAATCAAGCGACTCCTGCTTAATCTAAACAAAAGAACCTCAAGCTCATCATCTGGGGACCAATTCACTAAGGTGGAGCTAAAACCGCTCTTCCTGGAGATGACATTCAACATTGTGGTGAGGATGTTGACTGGGAAGAGGTATCATGGGGAAGATGTGACTGAAGCCGAGGAGGCGAAGGTGTTTTGGGAGATCATGTCTGAAATTGTGGATTATACTGTCAGCGCATATCCAGGGGATTACTTGAGTATCTTGAGGTTGTTCTTCAGGAATTATGAGAAGAGTGTCTTGGTTGAGCAAGAGATCGGACGAGTTGTTTCAGAATTTGATTGAAGAACAAAGAAATAGTTTCAGAAAAGGACGTGGTGGAGAAAGACTCTGTTGGAGCCCTAGTTTTACACTGATGAGATCATCAAAGGGCTAATATTGGTACGTGGCAATTCGACGATCTTTTGCATCTCATCCTCATCATGGAACACCGCACACATATAAGTTGGATCATCCATTGTCTCATAAAATACAAAATTACTCATAATCCTATGATAAATTTAGGGAAAAATTATCCGAAAAATCCTATATCTATTGTACGGTGATCAAGTTAGTTTTAAAATATTTGACATTTTTTTTTTAATTTAATCATTTCAACTAATTTTATTTGGAAACCGTCGACATGGACGATTTTTTTAATTTTTTTCTCTTTTTATCCCATCCTTCTTCTTTTTTCTCTTTCCCCATTTCCTTTCGCTTGTCACCTGAGCCTCGGCAATCGCAAGTGGAGGTAGCTGGCCACAAGCGAGAGCATTGCGGCCCTCGGTAGATCAAGGTGAGGGCTTGTGAGCCCTCATTGTGGTTAGTGAGGGTGTCCCAGCCCTCACTTGTGGTTAGTGGTCTTGACCAGCCATCGTGGAGGCCTCGGCGACTGATGAAGGGGAATATGATAAAAAGGAAAAAGAAAAAGGAAAGAAAAAAATACATAAATTTTCAAAAAAGTTACATAAATCATTTACGTTAGTGCTAGTCGTGTTACATAGGATGATGATCATCCATGTCAGCAATCTTTAGTCAAATTTGGCTAGAATGACTATATTAACAAATTATTAAAATGCTTAAAACTAAATTGATCAAAATTGAATTGTTTAAAATTGAATTGACCATGATTCAATAGGTTTAAATTTTTTTGAACAATTATCCAATAGATCTTTCAATTGAGGTTGGTAACAGATATATAAGTCTCCACTTGAAAAAGCGTGATGATATTTCTTTACAATCACTTATTCAAACACTTTCTGTGTTTTCTAGTATTCATTATCATTCAATAACTTATATAGTATTTAGCCCTCACAATTTTTCATGATATAGCCTCACAATTCTTACCACAAGATTTGTAGTCTTCAAAATCCTTGCTATTTCTTTAGGATATAATTCATGAGAGGTCACACAATTGATTGTTACTACTAAAAGCTCTTATGGACATTAATAAAAACCAACATATTACATAAATGATATTTGAATTCAGAAATAGAAAGTCCCTTTTAGGAAACTAGCTTAATTTCACTTTAGAAGTGAAATTTTGAAAAAATTCAAAAATTTGACCATAATATCAAATTCCTAGTGAAAGGTTAACTAGGTTTTAAATCTTAGTTAAATCTTTAACAAAAAAAATGTGAAAATACAAAAATAATCAAATCAACTCATCTTAGCTTTAATTTGACTTTGGCATCAAGAATTTTGCTAAAATCAATTAAGAACTTCATTTTTTGAATTTTTCAATTTTAAGTTCGAAATCGGCCAAAAATAAAATTGCCGATGTTCTAGTCATAATTAGGCTTACTTTCTTTTACGACATTTGATCTAGAGATAATTATCCATTTATTCGTTTAATCAATTTCAGATTGGGCCAGGTGAAATGTGAATTGGCATTTTTGCCCCTAATTAGGGGTCCGAATCTACTCTATATGATTTGCGAATGAATACTTCTATTCTACTCAAATTTGTGATTTAAGTCCAAATTCGGGGTCAATTTTGGGAAATTCATTTGCCAACTTGTTAATGTAGGAGATTTAGCTTATTTGGCTTTAAGAAAATAGGGTTGTTGATTTTTAATTTGTGAAATTCAAATTGACCCATTCATGATTGAGGTTTGATTTGATGAATTAAGATTCAATTTCGACATTGGCCCTCAATTTGATTTTGATGTAAAGTTTGTGCCATTCATTTAAAGTCAATTTGAATGCAATAGATTCCTTTAGGCATGAACTTTTAATTGAATCTAATTTCAATTAATTTACAAATTTCGACCAATAATTACGTGAAATTGCCCATTTAAGCCTAAAAAGTCCAATTTGGTATACCCATAGCATAAGTCCAATATTCTTCACATTATTTAGATAATTAAACTAATATAAATTGTCGAAATGCATTTATATGATTTAATTAGCCTAATTTGGATCAAAATTGGACCATTTCTCTTCCAATTAGGTAAGATTTTCTTTCAAATTGCATAATTTTGTAAACCTATTGGACCGAACTAGCCAAAGAAGGACCGAATCAATAAAACTGGTGTGGACTGTTCCAATCGGTTAGACCGGCCGGTTTGGCCCTCCTTCAACCAGTTCTTGGCCAACGATGACCACCATTGGGTTGCTCACCATATGGCCAATTCTCCCATGCCCTTTTATTTCTCAGATTTTCCAAAAATGCCCTAGATTTTCATGAAATTACAAAATCGCTCCTAATTAGGTCCTTGATTGTAAAAATAATTTGGACCATTGATCTCGTGAAATCTCTGCCCTTTAAATGAGCACATGCTTAACTCTAAACTTGCTTAAAAGGTTAAAAAAGTTTGTTAGATCTATAGGATTAATCCTCCAATGACTAGGATTTGATATTAAAAGGAGGTACACAAAATTTCAAGGAGAGGCTCATTTGCTGCATTTCCACAAAAAAAATACAGAAAAACATCTCTCCTCTCTTTCTCTCATTCTCACCCTTTCCCTCTTTTCTCAACCGTTCAAGCGGTTCGGTCCAACCGCCGAACCATCGCCTTTGCCACCTCTTGCGGCCCCATGCAGGCACTGCTGCCCTCCGATCACCTCCTCTGATGTTCACTGCCTCTTCGTGGATGTGCTATTGGTTAGAACATCGCCAGAGCTGCTCTCATTGCTCCCATCTGGCCCCTCTTCTCCGTGATTGCTTGAATAGGCTCAAATCGAGCTAATTTGCCTAGACCGATTCAAACCAGTTCATCGGTTGTAAACCGGTGCTGATCAGCCTTTGTCTGGCATCCCTCGAGGCCTGTGGAGCTTCCTCGACATGTTTTTGGTGTTTTTTTGTTGAGATAATTGCAAATCGGAGTTCAGTTAAGCCAAAATCGTGTAAAAGGTAACGATCTAAACTCGAATCCGATAAAGCGAGGCGACAATAGGTAGCTAGGGCTAGGATTCACTCTAGGATCTCCTATGAACTTGATTTTAATGATATTTGGCTGTTATAAGTAATTTGAATGTTCAATTATCATATTATTGAAGATGAACATGTTTTGCATATTCGGATTTTAGTATGTGACCTTCTGTTTTGGCGATTTTCACATCTTAAATGTTGTCAAGTTCTCCCGACACCTTCTAGACTTTCGTAACAAACTCCGAGAGCTTCGGTTAGATATATATGGTGCCCAAGTCAACTTCGTTTGCTACCTAAAAACTTATTCCACAGTTTGAATCTCAGTTTTGGAAATTGGAGGAAAACGAATTTTGCGGATTTTACCACTTGTTAGCAAGTTTGTCCATTTTTCGCTGAATTTTCTGTTACGATTTTTGAGTTACATCACTCATGAAAGTTGCTCCATATGACTTAGTCTACGACATCTCTTTTTTTTCAAAATTTTCTGAGAAATATGTCCCGATACGTGTTTTTGTGAATTAATTGTGATTGTTTGGAGCATTATTCCCTAATTCGAATTGATTCTTTTTCATTGGCTGATATGTTCAGATTTAGAAATAAAATTCTGCATAAAAAATGTTCCAAAATGTATTGTCTGTGATATGAGAATTTTTTCAGAATTTTTAGAGCATGTTCAAGTGTCGAGAATGCATGCCATTTGACCTTTGTGTGTGCTGATTTCCTGTGATCTACAACATTGTCGAATTTTTGTGGATTTTCTGTGATGATCTAGCCTTAGGTTCCTTCATGAAAGATGTTCATATTGTCTTGTTTATGTCATATAATTTGTTTTAGATTTTTTAGAGCTCATATGATAGGTGAAAACCCCTGTGATTTGACTCTGTGTCCTGTCTACCCTGTTTTAGTCCGCATTGCATTTTTTTTTGGTGGTAAGGTAAATCCGCATTGCATTTACATCAACTTAATTATGCATTTGTCATTTGTTGACCTAAATGTTTCGCGTAAGTCATAGGGCATCTCTTTACCCTTCTAATGATATATTAATCATATTAGTCGGACTTTGTGTGATCAATTAATGGCATGAACAAACTTGACTTCAAGGTTACAATAAAAAATTCGGTCAATAACATCGAGTTTGTCTTGATGATTTTGTAGCATGCCTTGTGTGCTCATTTAGGCATATGTTTCTTCATGGAAGATGCTCATGGTTGCATAGGTAATTTATATGATTTTTATCTAACTCTTGCCACGTCATGTAATTACTATTAAGACATGCATTTTGTGTTAATGTTGCTACCTTATATGTTGTCATGTCGCATGTTCGTGCAAATGTCATAAAATGAACATAAAATTGACTTTAATTGAACTTGACACCTTATAGGAAGTTTTAAATATTTCCTCAAGCTTTCTAATGACCCCAAGTTTGTTTAATTTTCATGTCAATAGACTACTTTTCCATTTTTAAAAAGTTGCCCTGAAATCTAGAGAATTTGCAAATTCGGATTGCATGTTAGTTTAAGTCTGTATTTGCATTTTTCCATTTTTGTTTGAATTTTTCTGTAGAGATTTTGAGGTCAGATCCTTCATGAACATTGATTGGCATTCTTAGGATATTTGTGTTAAAATTTGGTGATTTTTAGTCATACCATATTACCATGGAATTATCCCAAATTGTTGCAGCTCTGCTCTGTTTTACTGCATTTGATTGAGTTGCACGATTTTTGTAAATTCATACATTACTTATCTCATGAAACTTTCTCGACAATAGTTGTTCCTCATGATGCTTTTAGTATACCATAAATTTTCAAGATTCGATTGACTCATGGGTCATCTTCAATTGCTTATCTTTTGATGATGTGTTGTGAATTCCCCTGTTTTGCCTTTCGTGAATTGATTGTGTTATGAATTTTTTTTTTAGAATTTAATGCATACATAACCGACTTTTGATGTCTTCACAATTTTTAGTCATCGTTTCTTGAAATTTAAGCATAAAATTTTTTAGAAAATAAAAAGATCATTTGACAGTGTTTTGAGATAGGTGATTTTGCTTGATACATGTTGAATGTATGAAGTGACCCAGTGCCAGCTCCCTAATTGTTTGATTGGATGAGAACCAAAGTCTTCGGACTTACTTGCATATTTACTTCCAAGCCCCATACATGTGATTGCTAGATAGTTGCACAAACCCGAGGCATGTTCGCGGATAGACTCGAGGTTACACGTTAGAACTCAACTTAAGAGCTTATGGTATTAGTCACCATGGGTGAATACTTGTGATGGCTAATTGCCATAAGCTGTGTCTAATAATGAATGTGTTAACTTTGTGTGGCACGTGATACATGCAATTTCCAAAGGCCGATCTCGAGGTCAACTAGAGTTGATTGTTGCTTGATTGCTCTGTTTGTCTTTTATTTGGTTCAGCGTTTGTTTCAATTGTAAACTATTCATTTAGCATTAGACGAGAATTAGGATAAATGCAAGAAGGTGGTCCTATAAAATCTGCGATGGTCAATGTCCATTTCGACCTTTTCTTCTATCATTCATTCAATACCCAACATATGTCTCGGGTTTTCTCTCATGTTGTATAAAAGCCTGACGAAGTGTGGGTTGTCCTTTTTTTTTTTATTCTTCTTTTATTTGTCCTTCTTAGGATTGCATGTTTAGATTTATCGCTTCCTTTGAGTGTTTACTTACCACCCCGTAATTTCAATTCATATTGTTTGCCTTTCTTTTTTAATCTTTGTAGAATTAAAATTGCATGAAACTGACATCCATGCATGATTACCTTTTTGTTTCAAATGACATGAAAACATAAAAAGACACCATGATCATCATAGGTAAACACGATAATTGTTAGGCACCGAAAGGGTGTTAATAGAAAAAGTCTCCGAAACTTAGATCTTTAGTTGCATAGAAATGAAGGGAACACTCTTGACCCTTGATTAGGCTTTCTAGCTAGCCCCTAAAATTGAGATTAGTGATGACTCATAACACTTTATCTTAGGTTGTTTAATCAACTTAGGCAATAAAAATCAACCCGTCGTGCGGGGTATGGGTCTTGTGGAGCACTCACCTCGGTTTAGCATACTCAAGCGGATTTAGCCAAGATGACAAAGTGATGCCGTCTCTTGGTGGGTACTCCCTCAAGAGGGCTATTATGGTTAAAAATACCCCTAAACCCGTCTTTCATATCCGGTCTCCTTTCTTTAATGGTGTACCATTCTTGTGGAAACGAGTCACGATACCGTCCCACTGTTGTGTGAGGTATGGATTTAGGAGAACTTGTGTTCGTATAGATCTCAAGTTTAATGGGTCGAGATTGAAAGGCGAGGTGATGACGCCTTCGATCGACATGACTTGAGTGTAGGCTTGCAAGCAAATATCCCTAAATTCCGTCCCTCTTGACACTAACTATCATTGAGGGCAGGTCGCAACAACAACATGCACCTATTTATGCATGTTTAAGGGAATTGTACGTGAGTCGGCTACAAACAAGTTAAGAAACCAATTTGTGTGATGTATCTTAGATGGTCACTAAAGGAAATATGTGCCCGTCGCCACATAGCGTTGGTGGCAATGCCTCGTTCATTGAACGAGATGCCTTCGTTGAGTTAGGATGCTAGCATGAAGCTGGATGGCTCGGTTGAGTCGGATGCCCTTGTTGAGCTTGGATGATGGTAAATGAATATTTTATGTATGTTAGTATGTGTATATGTATACTATATAATAAGCCAAAGGTAAGTATGCATTGAATGTGTGCCGGAATGGACACATGTATGTAGCAAAAGTGTAGTAATGAAGTTGCTATTGATTTGCCATTGACGCTATGTTACGAGTCTCGTACCTGCTAGATTTGATGATGTTCTCCTAGTAGAGAATTATGTGTTTTACTTATTGAGTTTCTCCAAACTCACTCCTTTATTCTCTTAGGTGTGTAGATATAAAAGTCTTCCCTTCTTGGAGCCAAGGCCATGTTAGAGGAGAAATGATTTCCCTAGTCTTTTGAGAAAGAAATATGTAATAGATGTAGAAATAAAACGGCCCCTAGAAAAATGACTTGTAAAATATGCTAATGTAATGTATAATGACAATAGTATATTTTGCTTGTTGTGCTTTCTCTTATTTCCAACTATTATTTTGTTTGGGACTTTGTTTGTACACGTTCCCATATATGCTTTTTGAAAAGATAAAAAAACGAGACAGTGATGAGATTGGGATGTCGCAATGAAAATAACCTCAACGGCTGTGATCTTAGGACGGAATCGTGTCGTGATAGTATTGATCAAATTAGAAAGTTCAAATTTGAATTGCAATTTGTATAATAAATGTAAAACCTTGTAGACAATTTTTTTTTTCTTTTGCCTTGGATCCAGCCGCCACTGAGTACAGAGCTAGCCATGCAATGTAAACAGAAAGGATCAGGAGCTTGTCAAAAGAAAAACAAAAAGATGGTGAAAGGGACTGATTTGATGATGCTAGAGCGCATAACTACATCTCGTCGGAAGGTCAATTGCCTTCACAGGCTGGATGTCCTTATCAGAGTACCTTTGACTGGAACTCAAAAAGAGTGCAAAGTCTTTCTCGTTTTATTTTTTGACTTTGCATTGCTGCCATCATAATTTATTTTTATCTTTTATAATATAAAGACACAAAACGTATAGGCTTGCGTCAGAATAATCGTAGGTTGTTACTAGAGCAGGTCCCATCCGATACACAGAAAAATGAAAAATTCGTAAAGTTCGATGATAGCTTGAAGCAACTCTTATTTTTATGGAAATTTCACTTTCTTCTCTCAATTTCCGTGTTGGTGCATCGCATTTTATCCAATGTTATACTACGGGTGCCTATGTGAAGAGTGTTCATGTATTGGGGATAGGGTCGTGAAATCATGCGGCATGGCCGCGGCAACTCTCCACTTTTGTGTCAGTGGTGGTGGTGGCCGCATCGGTCAACAAAACGAACCCTAGCTTTACCTAGAACCACACCATTGCTCGTTGTGGGTGCTTTGGTGAAGTAAGTCGTGACCTTTTCTTGAAGCTAAGCTCATTCCGTGCTCTAGTGACATCGGATAGCTGTGGACAAGGATTAGAGGAGTTTTGGCCGAGTTATCAAGAGGTCAAAGATGATGTGGTAAGAGAACATCTCCTGATGAAAAAGGAAGGAAAGAAAAGAACAGAAAAAGAAAAGAATAAAATTAAAAAGACAAAAAAAATCAAAAGAAGAAAATAATATTTTTTCACATCATATAACCATTCGTGATATATAATATGATTGTGCAATAATTGAATCATCACATCAAAAATTTCAAATTAGACTTGATTGGGAAAATTGATTCCAAGGAGCGTGGAACAAGCTTATGCAGCCGGCTAAAACTACAACGTTAAAAAATCGACTGTACTACCCCAATTCAGATGTCATTGTAGAGCTAATCTTGCTTTTTCTTTAAAAAATGAAGAAGACAATAAGAAGAAAGTTAAAAGTGGAGAGAGAGAGAGAGAAACGGCCGCGAACTTCGAGGAACTCGAATCTGGCCGTAAGTCCAAAAGTCACATCGCATATGAGGGAGGCTGCGCTTCGTGTCAACGTACAGGCCAGCACAGAACTAAGACACGCTCCCACCTTCTGCGACTTTCGCGTCGGAGAAACCGGAGGCACTCGCCCATTCCCGAAGGTACTCTCTCTCTCTCTCTCTCTCTCTCTCTCTCTCTCCCCCTTTCCCTTCTTCGACTTCTCTTCCCTCATATCCCGTACGCAACTCAGAAATCAGTCATGTAAACAAGAACACGCGAGTAGATACGTTTGTGGGGCTATTTAGCGCGTTCTTTCTTTTGAATTTAGAAGGGAATCGAACCCCAGATTTCTCTGCTCTCTTGTCTAAGGGTTTGGTGCTTAACGTTCTTGCCTTTTCTAATCTGCTTCCCAGTTTTTCATTTAGGTGGTGGTCATGGTCTTTTGTGTCGGATGTCTCCGAAGAGACGTTGGAGAGTTCCCTCTTCTGCTTAGAGGTGAAAAGACAAGCCTATCCCCGTGCCAGATCAAATTTTGATATTTCCCACCGATTCTGTTTCCATACCGGGCTCGATTCTTTTCCTCTTGACCACTTCCCATTCAGTATTAAAGCGGCAACTGCTTTAAAGGTTCAGTGCAATCTAAGACTTTTTTGGGTCGCCAGCAAAACACGGTTATTACCCAAAAAAAACTAAAAAAAACTGAGGCGGTCGTAATTGGAAGATAAGGCTTTCACGCAAAGTTGCAGTAAGTCAACTCTTCCCGGCAAGAAGCATGAGAGCGAGAGAATATTATACACGGAGATGGAAAATGATAGAAATAATTTCCAAACTATGATAAAAAATGATAGAAATAATTTCCGAAAAATTCGAGTGGAAGTCTCCATCCGGAGTGTGGCAAGAGTCAGACAAGTTCCAGTTTACGTCTCCATCCAACTAATCGAACTTGCTGTCGAAGATACCGTCGGAGACACGAAGCAAGTTGTTCAAACGAATTATTCAAGACAACGACGGGGGAGAGAGAGAGATCATGACGAAGAGGACGGATTGTTTACCGCAAGTCATGGCACCGTTCGCAGTTACTTGTCAGAGCTCGGAATCATGCTAGGACGGATTGATTCCCGCCGGACATACATGCTAGTTACGACACTCTTTGTACTCCATAGCCCGATAAACACCAATCATGATAAGGAAGGAAACAATAAAGATAGATCTAGATCCTATCTAATGGGACGAGTCGGGCTATAAATGGTTCAATTTAAATTGATTCATTCAATTAGTTTTCATATATTTTCATACAACATAAGACTTTTGATGTATGTTTAATTTAATTATGAATTATATGAAAATATTTAATGTTGTTCCTGAACTTGAATTAATGAAAAGACAACATTAAACATATATGTATTATTTGGGGACTAAATTGAATATGTATCAAAAGTTCAGGGACCGCAATGAATAAATTAAATGTTTGGAATTGGATTGTATATTGAAATAAAGTTTAGGACCACATTGAAAAAATTAAAAATACAAAAATTATTCGTATCATTATACTGTAAAAAAAAATGTAATCATTGTCTCTATAAGAAGCATGGACTCCCATGGCCTTCGCAGACTCCCATATCCTTCGCCAATATCAAGTTTGTCCCAACCATGGAAACTTCATCCCTGTACACTCTCCTTCTTCTGGGTTTCCTCCTCCTCCTCACTCTCAAGCTCTTCTCTTCATGGCTCAAGCAAACCAAGAACCTCCCGCCGAGCCCGCCTTCCATCCCCATCCTTGGCCACCTCCACCTCCTGAAAGCCCCCCTCCACCGAACCCTCCACTCCCTCTCCCAATCTTACGGCCCCGTCTTCTCTCTCCGCTTCGGCTCCCACCGAGTGGTCGTCGTCTCGTCGGCCGAGGTGGCCGAAGAATGCTGCACTAAGAACGACATCGCGCTTGCCAACCGCCCCTCTACTGTCGCCGGCAAGCACCTTGGGTACAACAGCACGATTGTCCTCTTCGCCCCATATGGTGAACAATGGCGCAATCTCCGCCGTGTTTGCACCCTCGGGATCTTTTCCTTGGCCCGTCTCAACTCCTTTCTGCCTATTCGGAGGGATGAAATCAAGCGGCTCCTGCTTAATCTAAACAAAAGAGCCTCATCATCTGGCAACGACTTCACTAAGGTGGAGCTGAAACCGATGTTCTTGGAGATGACATTCAACATCGTTGTGAGGATGTTGACTGGGAACAGGTATTATGGCGGAGATGTGACCAATGCCAAGGAGGCGACAGAGTTTCGCGAGATTGTGTCTGAAATTGTGGACTATACCGTCAGCGCGTATCCAGGGGATTACTTGAGTATCTTGAGGTTGTTCTTTAGGAATTATGAGAAGAGAGTGTCTTTGTTGAGCAAGAGATCGGACCAGTTCTTTCAGAATTTGATTGAAGAACAGAGAAATAGTCCCAGAAAAGGATGTGGTGGAGAGAGTAGGGAGACTCTGCTGGATCATTTGCTTTCGTTGCAAGAGACGCAGCCCGAGTTTTTCACTGATGAGATCATCAAAGGCCTTATACTGGTGCGTAAAAATCTAACGATCTTTTGCATCTCATCCTCATCATGGAATGCTGCATACATATAAGCAGGATCATCCATTGTCTTATAAAATACAAAATTAATTATGATCCTATGAAAAATCAAATGGAAAATTATCCAAAAAAATCTTATATTTGTTGTACAGTAATCAATTAAGTCCAAACTTTTCAATTTGGCTAATTTAGTTCTAAAACATTTAGACTCTGTTTGTTAACTTGCCCAACGGTGACTGATTCTATTTTTCTATTTCCGGAAACAAAAAAAAAAAAAAACAGAAATCCATTTGGTAATTTTTTTGTTTTTGGGAATAGATTTGAAACAGAATTAAGAATAAAAAAAAGTTAATTCTTTGGTCCCGAGAACAGTTCCACAATTAAGTCAAAATATGTTTCTTTTCTTATTTTCTCCTTCTCTCTCCTTCTCTCTATCTTCCTCCCAGTCTTTGCTACTGCCGTCGGCCACCGTTGTCACAGCTGGCGGTGACCGGCGACTAACTGGGTGAGATTCGGCGAGCTCACTGGAGACTTGCTTGTCCACCGCAAGACTTGGTCTTGCTAGACTTGGATGAGGTCGAGCCTTGTTGAGGGCTAGCGAGCTTTGCGACCCTCGACTTGCCCAGACGGCGTGAGGTCGGGCTCCCCCTAACCTAGTGAGGCCCAGTCTCGCACTCACTGGCGAGGCCAACCACGAGCCGAGAAGGTTGGCGTTGATGGGTAGCTTCCACTCAAGTCGATAATACGAGCTCGGGGCATGGAGGGCAAGGATCGGGATCATCTCGTGCGACCTCCCTGCTTCTTCTCCTCTTCCTCCTTCTCTCTCGGTTTTTCAACCCCTTTGATGTTGTGGGTGTTGAAATTGAGAGTGTCTGAGGACTTGTAGATGGATAGGGCTGACCTCACACTACTTGGGCAAGGTTGAGCCTCGCTGGTGGCCTAACGAGGCTCGGCTTCAGCCAAATCTAGTGAGGGCGAGGCTTGGCTTCAGCCAGATCTAGTGAGGGTGAGGCTCGCGATAGTTAGGCAAGCCTCCGACGAGCTCACTGGACCTTGCCTAGTTGAATATTGGCCCTCGTCGGCAGTAGAGATCGGCCACAAAGAAGGATGAAGAAGAAAAGAGTTAAAATAAGAACAATAAGAAAAATATAATAAAAGTATTAAACATTAAAAGAAATAAAAAGTTTTAAGAGTCCTATTAAATGCATTTCTATTCTAGAATTAAAAATTTTGGGCAGTTACCCAACGTCTTCAAATGATTAAAAATTGTTTATGGGAGTAAAATAAAAAAGAATAATTTCTGAGCCGAAATTATTCCTCGGAATAGATGATCACCAAACGAACTATTAATGGTTTTTAAATTAAATCATTCCAGGTAATTTTATTTGGAAACCGTATGGACAATTTTTGTAATATTTTCTTTTCTATTCCATCCTTCTTCTTTTTTCTTATTTCTCCATTTCCTTCTGTTGTTCATTGGGGCCTTGGCAATGGCAGGAGGGGGAAGTTGGCCACAAGCGAGGGATCGCGGCCCTCAATAGATCTGGGTGAGGGTTTGTGAGCGCTCATTGTGGGCGACAAAGGTGTCTTGGCCCTTGCTTGTGGTTAGCGATCTTAGCCAACCATCATAGAGGCCCCAACAACTGATGGATAGGATTAGGACAAGAAGGAAAGAAAAGGAAAGGAAAATATAATTTTTTTTAAATTGCATAAATTGTCCACATCAATACTGACCGTGTTACGTAGGATCACGGTCGTCTATATTAGCGATTTTTGGCCAAATTTGGCTAGTAGTTAAATCATTAAAAGGCTTAGAACTACATTAATGAAATTGAATTGTTTAGAATTGAAGTGACTATGATTCAATAGGCTGAACATATTTTGGATAATTATCTAATAAATCTTTTAATTGAAGTTGGTAACAAATATATGAGTTTCCACTTGGAAAAGTGTGATGATATTTCTTTATAGTCCCTTATTCAAACACTCTCTGTTTCTAGTACTCATTATCATTAAGTAGCTCAAGCAATGTTGAGCCCTCACAATTTTTGACCATACAATCTCACAAATTTTACCCTAAAATTTATTATCTTCAAAATCCATGCTATTTTTTTAGTATATAGTTTACGAATAGATCGGACAATTGATTGTTACTGCCAAAAGCTCTTATGGACAAAAACCAAACCTAAATTTTACATATATGATACTTGGATCCAAAAATAGGAAATCCCTTTAAGGAAACTTATTCAAACTAGAAAATCACTCAAACAAAAAAACTTACTTGAATGGAGTTTTCTTACAGATTTAAACCCAAGACATGTTGTCGACAAAAATGATGATTAAATATTTTTATATTTGTTAACGTGTTCACATTTACTTGACCATTTTAAGATAGGAAAACTATACTTTGCTTCATTATCATATCTTGGCTAAAAAGACTTCAAAATTGCACAATAATTCTAAGATTCATTGCAAGACATTAAAATTGGTATAACAAAAACATCCCCCACGTCCTCCCTTCTTTCCTCGTATTCAAGTATTTGATTGTGTATCATAGTGTTTTGACAATTTAGAGCGCGCATGATAATCATTATATTTCTAATAAAAGTTATTTCTTTGTTCTAGAAACAAGATTGGAATAGAAATTTGTTTGGTAATGCAATTTCATTTTTTATTTCCAGAATAATTTTTTAGTTCAGAAATAGGCTTGGAACATAAATGAGAAGTAAAAATTTTCTACTTTTTTATTTCTAGAACAAAAATGAGAAATAAAAACTCTTCTAATTGCTTGCCCTTGCTACTAGTTGATTGCCCACCCGTCGTAGCCCGCTACTGCCACTAGTTGCCCGCTATTTGCTGTCGTCTGCTATCGGTCTCTGTCACTGTCAACTTTTGTTGCCAATTGCCACCTGCTGCTCATCGGTCAGGAGGGAGAAATTTTGTGTCATTATCAAACGAATTTCTATTTTAAGAATAGAAATTTTGTGTTATTATCAAACATGTGTTTTTGCTCAAAAACTTATCCAAGTATAGAAGTAGATTTTTTTTTGGCTAGAAATTGATTTTTAGAATAAAATGATTATCATTTGCGCCTTGAGTATCTAGAATGTTAAAATATGTTCTCTCTTATACAGCATGTCCTAACATTGAGCACCTTAGAACCTCGTGAGTATATTCATCAAAAGCAACAGTTTTCTCAAGAATGAATATTGCCAGTTGATCCCGACATTAAACATCTCTTTAAAAGATGTAAATTCGTGTTGGGATAAATTAACTTGTTATTTATGTAATTATCATCGAAGAGATATCAATGGATGAATGTTTTAGGTTTTGCGAAAGCATAAGTTTCCCTGCTCTCAAATTAGAGAAAGGAGCAAAGAGTGTTCGTGAAAACAAAAACGTAATATTGTCTAGATGTATCTATAGATCCAAATATTGCAATCACAAATAGTTAAAGTGGGAGTACAAGTTTTAGGATTCGTTTAGTTCAACTTTGGGGGAAATGGCTTTGCATTTCCCTATTTATCTTTAGCTCAAGAGGCATTTAGTGAAAGTAATAGTATTTGACAAATTATAACCTAAAGGGGTTTTTTGAAATGACTTTGATGTAAATATTATTTTGTAAACCTACATTTGCAAAGGGATTTTTTGGATTTTTTGATATAAAAAACACTAAAATTAAAGCTACATTTGTTAGCAGTTGGTCGACGACAATGTCCAGTGGCCGATGTTGCTATCTGGCAGCTAGATTTGGCCACCGGCGTTGCCTGAGGTCACTTGACCTCAAGCATCACTGCTTAGGCAACCTCAGGCAGCGTTGCCTGGTTTCAATCGCTTGGTTTCAAGCGACCCAGGTGGCGTCGCCTGAGGCATTTGGGAAATGCAAGTCAACCATCTTTGACTTATTTTTTTCTTTTTGTTTTGCAAATCTTCATCACGCTAGCTAGGCGGGCTAGGCGGCTGCGTGCGATCACAACCTAGCCAACACGATGAAGATTTCCAAAAAAGAAAGAAAGAAAAGAAGTCAAAGATGGTTGACTAGCATTTCCCCAATGCAGAAAGCCCAAAGCAGGTTTCTACCTACTTTGGGCTTTCAACATTCCAAATGCAAACATTAGGCCAATAAGGCCCCAAAATGCTAAACCAAATGCTTTATATTTTTCTCAAGAGGCTTTGGGGGCTTAAAGCCCTTTGAAAAAGTTGAACCAAACGGGTTAATAAATTTGAAAGATTTCATAGATCTCTTATGTCATCAATCATTTTTTTTCCATTAAGTTCAGCATATAACTATGATTTATCTTAAGTAATTGATGGGTTTAAATGAAATTTTCCAGGAAAAGATTAAGATTAAAATCATGGATACATTTATTTTCTGTTAACTATTCAGAATAGCACTATAAAAACTCTATCTATTACCTCACTCAAAATTAAAGTTAGTATATTTATAAAATTTGAGGAAAATGGTTGTAAGCTAAATTCAATTCTCTTAAGTTCCTTGGACACAATATCTCATCGTACAGGAAAATGGATTTCCTTCTTGAAGTAAACAAAAGTTCTGGCCTATTACTCACGCATTTATGCGGATTTATATATATATAAAATCATGAACAGTTGTTAATTTTGAAGTCATTTATAATACTTGATTCAATAACTTATGGATTACAGTAAAATTTCTCTGATGTTTATGTTTAGATTATCACTCTACAATCATTTCTTCCATTTTGACAACGTAATGATAATGTCTTTTCGCTCTATACTTCTATAGGTCATCCTTATAGCAGCCACTGACACTTCTGCTTCGACAATGACAAGGGCAATGTCCCTTTTACTCAGTCATCCGCATTCTTTAAAAAGAGCTGCTGAGGAGTTGGATAGTGTAATTGGTCAAGAGCGCTTGATAGAGGAGACGGACATTGCAAAACTTCCTTTTCTCCAAAACATTGTATCAGAAACTCTACGATTGAAACCACCGGCACCACTTCTGATTCCACACATGTCATCAGAGGATTGCATCATAGGTGGTTATGATGTACCTAGTCAAACCATAGTATTCATCAATATATGGAGCATTCATAGGGATCCGAAGCTGTGGGATGATTCGAAAAGTTTTAAACCTGAAAGATTTGAAAATGAAGATGATGGACAATGCAAGTTATTGCCATTTGGGCTTGGGAGGCGAGCCTGTCCCGGTGCAAACATGGCCCAACGGTTGACCAATGTAGCTTTGGGATCGTTGATCCAGTGTTTTGAATGGAAAAGAATAAGTGAAGAAGGAATGAATATGCCTAAGGTGTTGCCATTGGAAGCCATGTACAAAGCTCGTGAAATCATGGCGAGGATTGCTGAGCATTGAGCAGGAGGCAAGAAATTTCTATTGATCCTTGCCTTATGTGTTTGTACGTAAAGTAAATAATCAATTGCTAAGAACGTCGTAAGTTCAAATGAACTTGGATGAAAATGGTTAAAGTCTTTAGGATAAGTTTCATTATCTACCTTATTGAGCTCTTTCTCATTTCTGACAATTTATTCTTACTATCCAATGCTTTCACTAAACCCTGCATTATTAATAGGGCACATGTCTTCATGCACCATAGCCCACAGTTGCTGAGCATTGAGCAGGAGGCAAGAAATTTCTATTGATCCTTGCCTTATGTGTTTGTACGTAAAGTAAATAATCAGTTGCTAAGAACATCTTAAGTTCAAATGAACTTGGATGAAAATGGTTAAAGTCTTTAGGATAAGTTTCATTATCTACCTTATTGAGCTATTTCTCATTTCTGACAATTTATTCTTACTATCCAATGCTTTCACTAAACCCTGCATTATTAATAGGGCACATGTCTTCATGCACCATAGCCCACAGTTGTTCCTCCCATGAACTTCTCAAAATCAATTCTTGCTCCAAATATAATTGCAAAAACAATTCTAGACAACGAATAGACAAGCAAAAACCCAAAATTAGCTCTAGAAACCCAAACCTTAG
Source organism: Corymbia calophylla (assembly GCA_014182845.1). NCBI lineage: Eukaryota > Viridiplantae > Streptophyta > Magnoliopsida > Myrtales > Myrtaceae > Corymbia > Corymbia calophylla. The sequence goes on along the minus strand of CM024700.1, from coordinate 18,467,764 downwards.
CTCTAACGTAATCGTAGTGAAATAATGTAGAACCTAGCAAATCTTGTAATTCAAGGCAAATGTGAGAAGAAAAATTTACAAATGAAATTAACAAGAAATGATAAGGATAATAGATATATACATGGTTTGATCCAAGTGTACATACCTACTCCATAGGGACTCGGCCATCAAGAAATCCACTATATATCCAAAAAATTAGAAAAAGTATAATTGTTCAATTGCTTAAGTGTTTCCCATGTTGGGACCACATAGCATAAATTTGATACATTTATTTGGAGATATCGCCAATAGGGAATAAAGTCTGAATTCGTCAACATATCCAATTAGATCTATACATATTTTTACAAATACATAAACATTTTAAAGAGAAAATGATAAAATCATAATGCTTGATAGTATTTAAAGTTCTTTTCAATGTATAAATCTTTATCCTAGGCATAGCCTTAACATCTATCATGACTTACCTTTTTCGTCCACATGGGAAAAAACATAGGTTTAGGGATATTGCCAAAAGGTATGCCTACGACCCTTGTTTTAGATATGGGCTCTCCCAAACTCATACCTCATGCAACGTTGGGGTATTCAAATTGACGTTATAAAAATTTTCTAATGAGAAGTAGTCACTAGTCTATTGGGGTCGGCTAAAAATCAAATAAGACACAGTAGTGTACCTCACTTCCTACATATCTAGAAAATCTAGGGTTGGGGACTTGGTTACACTAATTGATTAACTATTGTCCTTTTGGTACATAATCTTGTTCATTTCAAAAAGATGTTTGTCAAGTAGTCTGGATTGATTTTAAACCTATCCACTAACATGTAAGGTGATTATATGAATGCATAATCATTAAAATAATAATCAACAATCAATGAAGCATTAAATAAATTGCAAGGACTAAAATATGCCATTCCTAACTAAGCTAAAGGAAACACAATCAATATATTGAAAGTTGCACTCAAATACGTAATGCAAATATGTAAGCAGAGCAACCTACATTTTGTCTCCAAGAACAAACGACGTCCTATGGTAAAGCACTATGAGCTTGTCTAATTTTGAGCACATTTTTTTATCAAGGATTTTCACATGTTTTAAGAGAAAACTACTAAAAAACTAATTTTCAAGCTTATTCCTAATTTCAATTTTTAAAATATTTAAAATTTTAAAAGTTTTGATTTTTTTAAAATTTCTTATATTTTTTTAATAATTCAGTCGGGGCGGGCTCTCGTGCCTGCCCCGTATAAGGACAGAACAACGGCCTCCTCGAACTGGGCCATAGGCCCATTGGGGCTCCTACGAGAAGCCCACCTCAAATTAGCCTAGCTCCCAATTGTAATAACCTTTAGCAAACCTTGAACTGAACCCCAAGGACGACACATCAAATTCGCCTAGCCCGGTCCACACTAAAGACCAACTGTGAAAGCAAACCCGTCACTCTTATCTGCCTATGCTCATTAAACCCAAGTCTAGCTAATGGCCCAAGCTTCTACAACCTACTAATTAGATTACCAAAATTCCAGCCCAGGCCCAAACTAAAATGGCCCCAGATTGACCTCGGCCTCTCCACTGCTCGCCCAAATCCATCACCAGATACCCTTGTTGTCGACGGGCGAAGCCACCCATCAACGACATCACTAAACGACACTATCCTGAAGCATCAACCACCACCACCCGTGGCCACCAGCAACGGACAGCCGCCTTCGGACAACCATCTCCGATATTATCCATCTCACAAATCTCACTCCTGACCACGCCCAACGAACAAACGAACGGACTATTAGAGATTTCATAGACAAAGCGTGACAAATGAGTGGGAAGATTCGCATTGGAGCCAAGATTTGGCATATACTATTTTGGACGTCAAGGACATGCCAGTACACAAAGCCTAGGACAACGCTAAAATGAGAGGAGAGGAGATGCAGGTTCGGTCTCACAAACGATAAAACGCAACCAGAATTAGGGCTCTAACACTGATGAAGCAACCTATCCACGTCGATATATTCTCAAACGACACAAGAAAAAAGTGGGTTATTACGGGATGTGTCTTAAAGGCGTTTCATCACTGATGAAGCAACCTATCCACGTCGACATATTCTCAAACGACACAAGAGAAAAGTGGGTTATTACGGGATGTCTTAAAGGCGTTTCATCAAACACGTGGGCATGCATGGACTGAGAAGACGAGGATATCCACTCATTCAAGACTCAAGCCCACGTTGAAAGACACGGGGTGAACGATCAAGATTAGAAATCTACGGGAGAGGCTCCGGTCATACGCAGCACGAGCACGGTGAGGAAGTCAGAAGATTGGTCTCGGACTCGGCCAACGGAGGGCATAATAGGGGTTCGGCCTTACCTTGTTAGAGGAAAGCTTGCTGGACGTGATTACTCGGTGGACCGGAGTAAGCTGTAAGAAGATGAAAAATTCAAGGAAGACAAGGAGGGATCGACATAAGAGAAGACAAGTTTCTGTAGGAATTTTGTGTATTTCTTGATTGTATTTACAGTGTACAAAGGAATCAATATATAATACAGAGAATAATCAATAAAAAAAGGAATGATTATATTTTTCTAATCTACCTGCATCAAATCTAATCATAAATTGATTCAAGATAATCAATTATATCTTCCAACACTCTCCATCAAGTTGGGTGGCTTGTATATGTCTAAGACGCCAAGCTTGCTTAGGAGATAAGTATGTTGCCTTTGACATAAAAGTTTGGTAAATATATCCGCTAGTTGTTCAGTGGTTTTGACTCCTCTTGTTTCAATTATATCTTCTTGAATTTTCTCTTGGGTAAAATGACAATCGAGCTTCTTCTCTCATGTAATATGGGATTCGCTGCAAGCTTGAGTGCATAATCATTGTTGCAAAATAGCAAGGTCAATCCTTTGACACTTCATCTTGTGTTTGTTTATCTTTACTCACTTATGGAAACTGCTAATGTGAACTCTATAATTCCTTCTCTTTCATGTTTTACATGCGAGAATGTTGTTCTTCTATGTTTTACATGTATGTCCTTAAATTGACTTGAGAAAATTTTCCCTGTGGAAATGAATGGCAAAGTTTTTGCCTCTTCTTTTCACATAAAAATTCTTGTTGTCAATGGGAGAATGCGAGTGATTTGCTGCTGTGACTTGAACATTTGATTATTAGCTTCTTGGATCAAGAACAAAGGAAGTGCATTTATGCAGGTAAAGAACCTGTTGCTGCCACTATTCCAGCTTTTGGACTCTTCATTATATACTAAGTTGGTGGATATCCCCTTTTTTCCTCATTTGATGGAAACTCAAACTCTTGTACCATGTACCTTAAGAAATCCTTTGAATGATCAGTCACACCTTGTGAAACCTCTTATGCAATTTGGAATTTAGTCACATGTTGCTCTTCAGTAATCGCTATTTGTGAGTGTTGGTAAGTTCTTTAGCTTGGATTCTTGTTTTTACATATTAAGGCTCCATTCATTTCATGAAAAATATAATGTTTTTGGAAAATGGTTTTCAGGAAATTATTTTTCAGGAAAATGTAATTATTTTCCAGTGTTTAGGTGAAATTTGAAAATGAAGTGGAAAATATTTTCTGTTTTTTTCTTTGTTTCATCTTCTTCCTTGGCTGGTCGCTGATCACGACATTGGTCGACAATTGGCCACAGGCGAGCCTCAGCTCGCTAGAGGTGGACAAGTTTAGGCTCACCACTTGCTATATCAGCGAGTGAGCCTCGAGCTTGAGGTTGGTGAGCTCCCTTGATCGATGAGCTAGAACCTTCGGCTTACCGATCTGGCAAGGCCCCTTGAGCTCGTCAGCCTTGGGCCTTGCTAGATCGGCGAGCTAGAGGCTTTGGCTCACCAATCAAGCGAGCTTGAGGCTTGCGCTTGCCAATCAAGGGAACACCGAGCCTAAGCTCGCCTACCTCTGAGGCTCGTTAAGAAAAAACAAAAATAAAGTAAAAATATGCAAATTTTTTAGAAAATAAAAAAAAAAAAAGAAAAAGAAGTGGGGACTAGTAGGGGTGTAAGATAAGAGAGAGTAATTGTGGAAAATATTTTCCCTAACTTGAAAAGTGAAAAATATTTTCCCTCATTTTAGAAGACTTTTTTCCTTTCATGGAAACTATTTTTCCTAATGAATTTATTTTTCGTGAAATGAACGATAGAAAATCTGGAAAACGTTTTTCTAGAAGTTATTTTCTATGAAATGAACGGAGCCTAAATGAAGAAATGAAAGACATAGAAAGTCTAGCAACACAATTGTATCCTTGACTAGATGGAAAAGGTCTTTATTATTAGAACATATTTCTATCCTTTCAACTTTGAAATTCATTGAAAAAGCATCATTTTTCTTCTTACAACGAGCGATACCCATTCATTGGAAAGTAAAAGCCACATAGTTTCTTTTCGGCATAAGTACAGCAGGAGTGCCAAAACTTGGCACGGAGGGACACTTAAGTGTCAAAACTTACAAACGGTACACTTAAGTGCCACTTTTCAAAAAAAAATGGATCACTTCAGTGCCAAGTCGCCGGAACCCTACCGGAAATCCTACGTGACAATTTTTTATTAATTTTTTTGCCTACGTGGCTCGCCGAAAATTGAAACAACGAAAAATCAGCGCAAAACGACGTCGTTTTTGCGCTGACGTGAATTTTAAAAATTATTAATTAAAATTGATTAATTTAAAAAAAAAAGGGGAGGGGAAATCCAGCGAGGGCTGTACCCCTTCTTCTCTCTTTTTTTTTTTTTAATAAAATCGATTTTAATGTTTTAAAAATCTGACATGGACAATTTTTTTTTATTAAAATTGCCACGTGGATTTTTTATTTTGAAAAAAATGCTCCGTCAGCAAATGAAGTCACCGGAAAATGGACACGTGGCAGTTTGGCCGGAATTTTTCGCCGTTGATACTTAACTAATCCCTTTTGCTCCGATTTTAGCACTTAAGTGTACCGTTTGTAAGTTTTGGCACTTAAGTGTCCCTCCGTACCAAGTTTTGGCACTCATGGGGTCTGTACCTAGTTTCTTTTCCTTTTCAGTTGAATATGAGGTTAGTGCTATCATTTGTGTTTTCCTAGACATTGCTTCAGAAAAATTCTGAGGAGGAATGTTGATGCTCTAGATTCTGCTGTCAACAAGCTTGTCCGCCTTCGATGACATTGATAAGCTGTCAATGCACTTCTGTTGCCCTACTCAAAAAAATCTCTTCTTATTAAAGTCCTTAGTTTTGCCAACATGATACTTGTAAGTGCCAGAGCGAGAGGAAAGAAGATGATTTCGCCTTTCATTTGCACATTTTGCCGTTAGTTGTGTCTCATCCCCCTGACTTTTGATCGGCCTACCTTCTTCCCTCTCATATTCGTTTTTCCCCTTTATATTTGATAAGATCATCTCAGCTTGCTGCGATATTTTGCAATCACTGCTGAGGAGTAGCGAGAATGGCTTGTCATGTGAGACTTCATGTGACATGCCATGCTCATTGTAGCGAGGAAATCTGTAATTTTTGGGGCTCTGTTTACTTGAATAGCCGAGTTTGAGTCCGACTTCTGACATCCATTGTGCATTTTCGAAATTGGCAGGGCCATTTAAGGCGAGTCGCAGATTCATTTTGAGAATTGGTGCCTGTGGGAATTGAGTTGATGCGCGGGGGTGTTGGGGGCCTATTTGTCTTGCAAATACATGGATGACCTGACCAACCTAAGCCTACTCAACTCATGTGCATTGTTGAAGTCTATCTCGCATCTGATAAGTTGCCACGGCAGCCATTACCATTGGCTCCGCCACTCTGAATGCAACAACTGTCCCTTTGTCGGGTGCCGGACACCGCAAGTACCAAAACTTGGCACGGGTGGACAACTAAGTGCCAAAAGTTTCAAAAGGTATACATAAATGCTAAAATCCGAGATGAATGAAACACTTATGATGAATTTGGTAACAATTTTGTTTATGGGAATAATTTTTGCTCTGAAATGATTTTTTATGATTTTGTTTTCTAAATGAGTTTCTAAGTATTTGAAGGCATTTGGTAACTATCTAAAATTTTTATTCTTAGAATAAAAATGCGTTTGGTATAATTCTCAAATTTTTTTGTAACTTAGAATTTCTTTTAATTTTTCTAATAATTATATTACTTTTTTCTTTGTTTTCCTTTTCTTCTTCTTCTTCCTTTAGCCAAAGGAAAAAAGAAAAGAAAAGGAAGAAAAAGTAGAAAAAAATGTTTGGGCTTGGTTATGAAGCTATTATCTAGAATAAAGAAGCAACTTTTTTATTTTTTACTTTTTGATTTTGCTCCAAATCAATTCCCGAAAAGAAAATTTGCTCTTGAAAATAAAAAAAGTTACCAAATGAATTTCTCTTTTTTTGTTCCGGAGAATAAAAGAATAAAATTAAGCACTATTTGGCAAATTACCAAATAGGTCCTTAAGTGCCAACGAAACTACTTACATAGCATCTTGCAGCGACTTTTTTTTTTTTATTAACGTAGCAATTCCTTAAAAAAAAAATATCCATGTGGCAATTTTTTCCATAAAAATAATAATCCATGTGGCGCTATAAGCCCAAAATGACGTCATTTTACCTCAAATTTTATTTTTAATATAAATATTAATGAAAATAAATTAAAAACTGAAATAAGAGAAGAAGAGAACAACATAGTCCAGATCGCTCAATGCTACTATTCGTTTTTTCTTTAATTTTTTTTAATTAATATTTATATTAAAAATCAAATTTGAGGCAAACCTATGTTATTTTGCACCTTCATTGTTGAGTAGGCTTTATTAGTAAAAACTAACTATATCAGATTTTCAGCTACCTTCGTCCAAGTGATTTGGAAGTTTTGACACTTAAGTATTTACTTGTATCAAGTTTTAGTAATTGCGGTATACATTAGCCTCCCTTTGTCACTCCACCGCCATTGCCATATTGATAGCATGATGCAATAGCCCTATTAGGAGTATTCATGTGTGCATTTGGGATGTATGAGCTCATTCTATTTCAATGATTGAATAGTGTGGGCCCTACATGAGATCCACGTAGTTTAATGGTTGTTGGGCCTTCGCCTCCTTCCACTTCATCGCCGAAGGCCGTGACCCTCACCCATGGCTGGCGAAGGAGGGGGTCATTGTGGCAACGGACTTCTCGGGTACGGAGGCAATGGAGAAGGCAGCAATCGAGGGTAGGGCATCCGGGTCTCTCTCTCTCTCTCTCTCTGAGCTCTGATTTTAGCACTAATTGGGGATGAACCCACCTGCTTTTGTTGGCTCAATTCTTTGCGAAATCGCTAGTTCTTCGAAGAATCACGACCCAAGCTTGATTCAATTCGTTTTGATTTAACGTAGTTTGCAAAATGTTCTATGGGAGAGGATGCGTGCGTTATATTACCAGGGCTCCCCCATAGGCCGTTCCATTTGCAGCCTCCGCCATGACTAGGCTGTTGCCGCCCTCTCCATCGAGCCCCACCACCATGAGGCCACCACCCGGGAGCTCGAGCTCGAGACCTTCTTAATGCAAATTGCCAGTCGCTTCCTCGACCTCTCCACCGTCACCACTGACGACATGCTCTCCATCGCCTGGATTTAGAAGTCTCTTCGACGCCTTCTTATGTTGTCGAGAGGAGTTTAGGGTCCACCTCTTCAACAACAAGGTCTATGTCGTGAGATCGCCGACCGCGTAGTGCTTGCTAGCCGAGTTCTACTAGAAATGCGTGGAGAAGGAGACCATCTGTAGTTAAGGAAAAAAAAAAAGGAATAGAAAGAAGAAAATTCAAAAAATTACCAAATTTCTCTAAACCATTTCATTTTGAGTGGAATCATACATTTCAATTGTTGATCGTGCCATCTAGGATAATTGCCGTTAACTAGATAGCTACGTTAGCGATTTCCGGTTTAAATTATTTGAATGAATTACATATGAAAACTATTACAAGGTTTAAGATTGCATTGATCAAATTCAAAAGTTCAAAATTGAATTACAATCCATACAATAAATTTAAAATTTTTGTGATGATTTTTCCAATTTCTTTCTTTTGCCTTAAATTCAGGCCTTGAGTATAGAGTTTATGTAATCTCAATGGAAGAATCACTAGCTTCTTAAAACAAAAAGGATTAATATGATGAAAAATTCCAAATTAATACACATGTGATATACCAAAAATTAATTTTTTAATCATCAAAATCCCCAAATTGGTACAAATGGAATAAATTTAATATCTATTAGTTTTCGTTAAATTTTACTATTAAATTGCTAATTTAGATAATACATGAAATTAATAAATGTATCAGTTTGAGGTTTCACCTTCTATTTATCATAAATGTATCAGTTTAATATTAATTTAATTAAACGAAAACTAACAAATGATAAATTTATCATAAATTTATCAGTTTGAGATTTTTTATGAATAAAAAAATTAATTTGAAGTAAATTTATTAAAATTATACTAGTTTGAGATTTTTCGCTATATTTATCCAAATAAAAATAAAAAGATGGTGAAGGGCACCAATTTGATGACGCTAGAGTGCTTACTATATCTGGTTGGAAGGTCAACCACTCAACGGTGCCTTTTATATTTGAAAAATAAAATGGTGCCTTTTATAGGATCGATGTACATTATTGGAGTACGTTGACCGGAACTAAAGAAAGAATGGCGAGCCTTTCTTTTTTCTTCTTCCTCCTCCTAAAGTCTAGACTTTGCGTTCTTCTGGTTCATAATTTATTTTTATCTTTTATAACCGAGGGACACGAAACGTGGAGGCATGCCAAGGAATCATCATAGGCTATTCCACGTCCCATCCAATGCATGGGAACATGAAAATTCCATAAAGATCTATGGTAATTTGAAGTGACTCTTATTTTCACAAGAAAATTTCATTATTCTCCCTCAATTTCCGATTTGGCACATGTTAAACCCCGAATTTTTCAAAAGTTGCATTTTATCTAGCCCTCTATGTGTGGGTGCCTATTTGAGGGGTGTTTATGCATTAAGGCTCAGGTCGTGAAATCTGCCACATGGCCGTGACCATCAATGTGGCGATTGTTCTCTACTTTTGTGCCAACGGTGACTTAGGCAGCATCAATCGGTAAAACAAATCCTAGCTTAGCTTAGCTTAGAACCACCGTCACCCATCGTGTGTGCTCTGGTGAAGTAAGCCCTTACTTTTTCACGAAGCTAAGCTCATTCCGTGCTTTGGCGGCAATGATGGATGAGAACCAGAGGAGCTTTGGCCAAGCTATCGAGAAGCTAAAGATGATGAATAGTAAGAGGACCTCTCCCGATGAAAACGAAGGAAAAAAGAGAACAAAGAAACAAAAGAAACAATTTATAAGAATAAAAAAAAAATCAAAGGATGGCATTTTGTCACATCTGACTGTCAATCATTACATATAAGATAATTGGCAATAACTAAACTATTATATTGAAAATTTCAAACTAGAGTTGACTTGAAAAAATCGATTGTGTTTTCACTTGAAGATTTAGGATCACAAGGAGGATGGAATGAGCTTGTCTAGCCAGCTAAGCTATCACATTGAAAATTTGACCAACTAGCCCAATTAAAATGCTTCAGACTAAATTTGAATCCGCACAATAATTATTGAACATCAGAGTCGCACAGCTTTGATAATACTCTCACAAGAGAAGCTCTTAAGGAAGGAGATGAATACACTACTATTCTTGGTGAAATGTCTTTTCACTTACCATTCTAAGAAACCGATTACAAGACTCGCTTATATATAAAACACGACTCTTGACATACCTTAGATATATGAAAAGACACGTCTAAATACATAGTAATAAGGACACTTTAATATGTGTGCCGAAACGACTTCCATCGGAAATTGAACAGTCTTTCGACTAAAACCACGAAGAGTCACGAGAGATAGGCGGTGATATATTCAATACTCCCCCTCACCGGCTACTCTCTCTCTAAGGATAGTCCTCGCGACCATACCAAGGCGAGCTCGGAACTCTTCAAACTTTGCAGCTCCAAGACCTTTGGTGAAGATATCAGCAACTTGATCACCTGTCTTGATGTACTTCATCTTGATCTCGCCCTTCAACACTTTCTCTCGCAGAAAGTGATAGTGGACTTCCACATGCTTAGTCCTAGCATGGAAAACTGGATTCTCTGCCAAGCTTATAGTGGATAGATTATCACAATACAATATTGTCGAATAATCTATTGACTGATGAAGATCATTCAATAGCTGCATTAGCCACGTACTCTCCTGAGCTGCCATTGCTGCTGCTCTATATTCAGCTTTTGTTGTAGACAAAGACACAATTGGTTGTCTTTTACTGCACCAGGATACTACTGCTGATCCAAGATTAAACGAGTATCCAGTAGTTGATCGCCGTGTGTGTTGATCTCCAGCATAGTCGGCATCACAATGACCGACCAACTCACTTGATGATTCCTTTTTATACAAAAGCCCAAAATCAAAAGTCTTCTTTACATACCTTAGGATACGCTTGGCTGCATCCAAGTGAGGCTTCCTTGGCTTCTCCATGAATCGACTCACTACTCCTACTGCAAAAGCGATGTCAGGCCGAGTTATGGTAAGGTAAATTAGACTACCTACCGTTGCCTATACACGTCGAATCTTCAAGCTCTTGACCTTCTTCAGCACATAGCTTCGCGTTCCCATCCAATGGAGTAGATATAGGTTTGCAATCAATCATTCTGAATTTTTTCAAGAGATCTCGTGCATACTTTTGTTGACATAGGAATAATCCTTCCTTTGTCCTATCAATCTCGAGCCCCAAAAAGTGTTTCAATTCTCCAAGCTCCTTCATCTGGAACCGCATAGAGAGGTTGGCTTTAATTCGACATATCTCATCTTCATCATCTCCGGTAATGATGAGATCATCCACATAAACCAGCACAACTGCAACATTTCCATCTTTTGCCTTCACGAACAGGCTCGAGTCTGCTGGAGCTACATTATAATCGTTCTTCAACAATAATTCTGCAATCTTTCCATACCACGCTCTTGGGGCTTGCTTCAAGCCATATAATGCTTTCTTTAGCTTGCAAACAAATTCTGGATGAATTTTGCTCTTGAAGCCATCCGGTTGCTCCATATATATCTCTCGCTCGAGTTCTCCATGCAGGAAAGCATTCTTCACATCCATCTGCCACACATTCCATGACTTGCTTGCTACAAGTGCTAATAGAACTCGAACTGTGGTAACCTTTGCCACCGGGCTAAAGGTTTCTTCATAATCAACCCCATATTTTTGCGAAAATCCTCGAGCCACTAGACGTGCTTTATACCTCTCAATTGACCCATCTGGTCGAGTTTTAAGTTTATAAACCCATTTACAAGAAATAGGACGTACCTCTTTAGGTTTCGGTACTAAGTCCCATGTCTCATTCTTCTTTAGTGCGAGGATTTCTTCTTCCATGGCCTTCCTCCATTCTGTACCCTTCAAGGCTTCTTCATATGTCGAAGGCTCGACCATGCCAACATCTTCAGTAAATGCCGCATTGGCATACTTGGGGTTTGGCTTCCTTTGCCTTGTCGATCTCCGAAGTTGAGGCTCCTCTTCTTCAAGTTCTTCGACCTGACTTGGTCGAAGTTCTTCTGTCGACCTTGGAGGCTCACTAGATGAACTTGTCGATCCTGGTGATTGTGCTTCGACATCTTTTTCAACAGGCTGATTCTCATCGAATTCTTTAAGCCTTTCTTCGACCTCTTCGTCAAAATGTTGTGAATTTGGCAATTCGACAGCTTGATGTGACCACCAAGATGACATTTCGTCGAACACCACATTCCTTGAAGTATAGCACCTCCCTATTGTAGGATCGCAGCACTTCCACCCCTTTCGTTGATCATCATATCCCACGAATATGCAGCGGACTGCCTTCTTGTCAAATTTGCTGCGAAGATGATCAGGCACAAATGCATAACATACACATCCAAAGACTTTAAAGTGACTTACCACAGGCTTGCGTTTCCATAGCTTCTCGTACGGTGACATAAAACCAAGCCTTACTTGTGGCAACCTATTAGTCACGTGAGCCGCCGTCTTCATACATTCAGCCCAAAACCTCGGTGGAACATTCTTTGCGTGTAACATGCTCCTACATGTCTCAGCTAGATGCCGATTCTTTCTTTCGGCAACACCGTTCTGCTGTGGCGTATACGGACAAGTATATTATCGACGTACCTTGTACTTTTGCAAATACTTCGTAAACTCGTGGGAAGTGTACTCTCCCCCGTTATCGGTGCGTAGGCAACGAATTTTTCTGCCTACTTCACTTTCAACATTCTCCTTAAACACCTTAAATTTGATAAACGCTTCAGATTTTTCTTTCATGAAATCAACCCAGACGTACCTGGAGAAGTCGTCGATGAAAGTGATCATATACTTGAATCCGCTAACAGATTGCTGCTTCACCGGACCAAACACATCCGTGTGAACGAGCTCGAGAGGCATCCGAGATTTGAACGACGATTCTTCATACGGAAGTTGATGTGCCTTCCCGTACTGGCACCCGGCACAAACCACATTTTCTTGCACTTCCAACTGGGGAAGACCCCTCAACATGTTCTTTTGCATCATCACCTTCAACTTGTGATAACTTACATGCCCAAGCCGCGCATGCCATAAATCAGGTGTATCATTCCTTCGGGTTTTGTTTACGTATGCCGTTTGAGCAGACATCACGTAAACAGACTCCAGCCGACGTCCCTCCATGATTGGTCGACCGGTGGGCTTCAAACTTCGGTACACCTTAACATCTCGTGGACCGAACACCACATAATTACCCGAGTCGTGAGCTGGGACACGGACAATAAATTCTTCTTCATTCCTGGCACATGATACACACTTTTCAATTCAACTTGTTGTGAATTGAACCGAGGAGTTATCATCGTCTCGCCGATATGAGTAATCGGCAACCTCGAGCCGTCTGCAGTAATAACGACACGTCCTCCGGTATAATTACGCATGTTCGACAGCTTGCCTTGATCTCCAGTCATATGACTCGAACACCCTGAATCAACAATCCAGTCGTAATCATAATTAATTGACTTTTCACTTACAGAGATTAATGCCATCGCATCGTTTAACTCGATTGCGGAAGAGGCGCAAACTCGTCGACGCCACTATTGCAACGAGACGTTTGGAAATCCCATTCCTTCTCTTCATCGAAATCATTCCTCTTCGATGATGCTTTGCAACATTTCCTTCAACTTTCTTCGCTCGACAATCTCTCGGCAAAGTGGCCCTCCTTGCCGCAGACGTAACATCGTCCACTACGTCTTTTGCCATCGTGTCGCCCGGCTCCCCCTGGTCGAAGGCTCGACTCTCCTGGACGCTTTTGCCATCCATCACGAGCTGGTTGCTTTTGCCATTCAACATGGCTTTTCCTGGACTTGCCATCTTTATTGTCAACACCGGTTCGCCTTTGGCCCTTGAACCCTCTTTTATCACTGAAGAGGGCACTTTCTTCTTCCTTAATCGAAACCTTAGACATTTGACTATCTAAAGTCTCTTGGTTAGCCAAAATATTCTCCAGATCGGTCAACGTCGGTTGAGTTGCCCATCCACGAGTAGCCGTAATAATACCGTTATACTCCGGCTTTAACCCGTGAATAATAATTCTTCTCATTCTTGTTTCTGAGATGGCATTAGCGGGATCCAACCTTGAAATTTCGTCACAAATAGACTTAACTTTGGAGAAATGCGACTCACCGTCATATTTTGTTGTGACATCGATAGCAACTCATTCTCCGCCTTTGTAGCTTGGCATCATTCGACCTTGCGAATAACGCTGCCAAGTTATCCCACGCCTCCACAGGGAGTCTGCGCGCTCTTAATGTGTGGCAATAAATCATCTTCGACGATTCTGACAAGAGCATAAAGCGCCTTACCCGCTTTGATCTTCCATCTCCTCTCGTTCATCATCGTCTCTAGGTGCCGTGGTGTTGCTACCGCCAACAATATCCCACAAATCGACCCAAAAATAAAACTGCATCCCGACGCTCCAATTATTATAGTTGGAGTTGTTGAGCTTCTCAATGCCATTCGTCGAACTTGAAATATCCGCCATCGACTTGCAATAATGCCCGGCACTACTCCAAGAAACCTTGATCCCCGACCAATCGATCACGAGTCCACCGACCGTACACCGACAGAACTTCGACGTATTCTGGTCCTTGACCACCGTCTTCACGAACTATGCTCTGGAAGACTTGACTCACGGTCCTTGACAACCGTGCTCTCGGTCTCAGATAACCTTGCTCTGATACCAATTATTGAACATCAGAGTCGCACAGCTTTGATAATACTCTCACAAGAGAAGCTCTTAAGGAAGGAGATGAATACACTACTATTCTTGGTGAAATGTCTTTTCACTTACCATTCTAAGAAACCGATTACAAGACTCGCTTATATATAAAACACGACTCTTGACATACCTTAGATATATGAAAAGACACGTCTAAATACATAGTAATAAGGACACTTTAATATGTGTGCCGAAACGACTTCCATCGGAAATTGAACAGTCTTTCGACTAAAACCACGAAGAGTCACGAGAGATAGGCGGTGATATATTCAATAATAATCTTATAGCCGACTGCGCAATTTGCCCGCCAGCTAAACAATTGAGAAGTTTTGGGTCAAAAATTGTTTGAGAAACATTCAAGTCACGTGCGTGGTCAGGAAGGAATCTCTAATGTCAACTGTTTCCTCTTCGGGGCGATGATTGATGACCGCTTATCCCTCAATAATAATCGCATTAATCTTTTTCCCCTCTGCCATACGTGAGCATTTTTTTTTGGTCACCAACAGAACACGGTTATTACCCAAAAAAAAAAAAAAACTGAAGTTGTCGTATTTGGAAGCTGTCTGAAGACTTTCCGCAAATGTTGCAATAAGTAAACTCTTCTTGGCTTTGACCCCCAAAAAAAAAAAAAAAAACCCTTCTTGGCAAGAAGCATCAAGAATACTATTTAAGGAAATGAGAAAATGACACAAATAGTTTTTAAACTTTAATCCAAGATATAATATAATTCATGAATTTTTAATTTGTTCAATATAATGTTTGAACTATATCCGAATGCGCAATGTGGACCTTGAACTTTTAAATTATTTCATTTAATTTCTGGACTTTTGATATATCTTCAATTTAATCTTTGAATTATATACAAATATTCAAAATTGTCCTTGAACTTGAATTAATGGAAAGACAATATTGGACATTTTTATATTTTTTAGAAACTAAATTAAACATGTATCGAAAGTTCAAGGATTGCGTTGAATAAATTTGAAAGTTTGGAACCAAATTGTGCATTAAAATAAAGTTCATGGATCACATTAAAAATTTAAAAGTTCAAGTATTATTAATCTCATTATCCTGCCAAAAAAAAAAATGTAACCATTGTCTCTATAAGAAGCATGGACTCCATGGCCTTAGCCAATACCCAATTTGTCCCAACCATGGAGACTTCATCACTCTACACTTTTCTTCCCCTGGCTTTCCTCCTCATCCTCCTCACTCTCAAGCTCTTCTCTTCTTGGTTCAAGCAACCCAAGAACCTCCCACCAAGCCCGCCCTCCATCCCCATCCTCGGCCACCTCCACCTCCTGAAATCCCCTCTCCACCGAACCCTCCACACCCTCTCCCAATCTTATGGCCCCGTCTTCTCTCTCCGCCTCGGCTCCCGCCGAGTGGTTGTCGTCTCGTCAGCCGAAGTGGCTGAAGAATGCTGCACTAAGAATGACATCGTGCTTGCCAATCGCCCCTCTACTGTTGCCAGTAGGCACATTGGGTACGACAACACGATCCTTATCTTTGCCTCGCACGGTGAACAATGGCGCAATCTCCGTCGTGTTTGCACCCTTGAGATCTTTTCCTCGGCTCGTCTCAACTCCTTTGTGCCCATTCGGAGGGATGAAATCAAGCGACTCCTGCTTAATCTAAACAAAAGAGCCTCATCATCTGGCTACGACTTCACTAAGGTGGAGCTATATCCATTGTTCTTGGAGATGACATCCAACATTGTTGTAAGGATGTTGACTGGGAAGAGGTATTTTGGAGAAGATGTGACCAACGCCAAGGAGGCAACGGTGTTTCGCAAGGTCATGTCTGAAATTGTGGAATATGCTGTCAGTACGTATCCAGGGGATTACTTGAGTTTTTTGAGGTTGTTCTTTAGGAATTACGAGAAGAAAGTGTCTAGGTTGAGCAAGAGATCGGACAAACTGTTACAGAATTTTATTGAAGAACATAGAAATACTCCAAGAAAAGGAGGTGGTGGGGAGAGTAGGGAAACCGTGCTGGATCATTTGCTTTCGTTGCAAGAGAAGCAGCCTGAGTTTTACACTGATGAGATCATCAAAGGCCTAATAATGGTACGTGGAAATTCGACGATTTTCTTTTTGCATGTCTTCCTCATCATGGAATACCGCATATATATATATATATATATATATATATATATATAAGCCCGTGTCATCCATTTTCTTATAAAATACAGTATTAATAATGATCCTATGAAAAATCTAGGAAAATTTATCCAGAAAGTCTTATATCTATTGTACGGCAGTGAAGTTAATCCAAAATTTTCAATTTAGCCGATTTAGTCGCGAAACATTTAACGAATTTTCAATTTAGTACTTTCAACTAATTTTAGGAATCCTTAACATGGGTAGTATTTGCAATTTTCAACCATTTTATGATTTTTTTCCTTTTTTATTTCATTCTTTTTTATTTCTTCTTATTTCCCTATTTCCTTCCATTGGTTGCCGGGGCCTCAACAATGGCAAGTGGAGGTAGCCAGTCACAAGCAAGGGCGTCACGGCCCTCAATAGATCTGGGTGAGGGCCTGTGAGCCCTCGTTCTGGTCAAAGAGGGTGTCCTAGACCTCTTTTGTGGCTCGCGGCTCCACCAGGTCAAAGAGGGTGTCCTAGACCTCTTTTGTGGCTCGCGGCCTCCACCAACTATTGTGGAGGCCCAAGCGACTAACTAACGGAGGGGAGTAGGACAAAAAGGAAAAGGAAAAAGGATAGGAAAATGAAAAAAAAAATTTAAAAAAAAAATTGCATAAATTGTCCACGTTAATGATTTTTGACAAAATTTGGCTGGAGGACTTTATTGGCAAATCATTAAAAGACTTATGATTAAATTGATCAAATTAAAATATTTATAATTGAACTAATAGCCATTTAAAACAATTATCCATAAATTTTGTAGTTGAAGTTTGGTTACAAATATATGGGTTTCCCCTTGAAAAAGTGTGATGATATTCCACGATCACCTTATTCAAACACTTTCTATCTTTCCTGATACTCATCATCATTCAGTAGTGTTTAGCTCTTACAAGTTTTCATGATACAATCTCATATTGTCTTCAAAATCCTTGCTATTTCTTTAGGATGTAATTTAGGAATATGTCGCATAATTAATTTTTACTACCAAAAGCTCTTATGGGGAAAAATCAAAACCTACATGTTACATATATGATATTTATATCTAGAAAAACCTTACTCAAACCAGGAAATTACTCAAATAAGAAAACTTACTTGAATCGAGTTTTCTTTATTGGTTCAAAATTGAGGCATATTGTCAACACAAATTTGATTAAATCTTTTTATATTTGTTAATGTGTTCACAGTTACTCGACCATTTCAAAATGGAAAAACTATACTTTTCTTCAATATCATATCTTGGCTAAAATGGCTTCAAAATTGTATAATTTTTCCTTACTCCATATGCCATATAACAAAGAACAAAAAGGCAATTATTCATTCGTTCTTGGTCAAGTTGCGCCAAATCGAGTAGACTTGACCCAGCCCGTAAATTGTTGAGTCAACTCGAGTTGATCCCGTTTTTTCACAAGTCAACCAGCCACACCCATTCCATTTTTCTGTTTTCAGGTGGGCACGCAAGTCGGAGTTCACTTTTGCATAAACAGAGAAAATTATCAGAAAAATTCTAAATTTGATAGCTTTAAACTTAGAAAAGAGTTTCACAGTAAACGGTTTACTTATTTTTGAAGTTAAACAGTTTTATTAGGCTACTCCATTTAGTATGCAATATTTTAATATTACCAACCGTTAGAGAGCAAAACGAATATGTAAAAAAAGTTGATGTTATAATAGTATTATGTGCGGTTTATGTTGCATTTTCGCCAGCATATAATTCTAAGATTCATTAAAATACATTAAAATTGGTAAAGCAAAAACAGCCCCCACCTCCCTCCCTCCTTTCCTTTTGTCGTATTCAACTATTTGATTGTGCAGCATAGTAGTTTGACAATTTGGCATCTAGAATACTGAATCTGTCCTCCCTTAGATACCATGTCCCAACATTGAACACCTTAGAAATTAGTGATTATAGTCATCAAGAGTAATAGTTTTCTTGAGAATGAATATTGCAAGTTGATTCCAACATCAAACATCTGTTTAAAAAGATGTGAATTCATGTTCTGATCAATTAACCTGTTCTTTACGTAATTATCATCAAAGAGATATCGATGGTTGAATGTTTTAGGTTTTGCGAAAGTGTAGGTCTCTCTTCTTCCAGATTAGAAAAAAATGAGTGTAAGTTAAAATAAACACATAATATTGTCTAGATATATCTATAGATCCAAATTTTGCAATCTCAAATAGTTAAAGTGGGATTACAAGTTTTACTAAATTTGGAAGATTTCATAGATCTCTTATGTTGTCAATCATCTTTTCCATTAAGTTCAGAATATAATTATGATTCATCTTAAGTAATTGATGGGTTTAAATGAAATTTTCTAAGGACAAGGTTGAGATTGAAATCATGCATATATTTATTTTCTGTTAACTATTCAGAATAGCAATATTAAAAATCTCTCTCTATTACCTCACTCAAAATGAAAGTTAGTATATTTATGAAATTAGGGGAAAATGGTGATGAGTAGAAGAGTAAAATTGAATTCTCTTGAGTTCCTTGGACACAATAATCTCATCGTACAGTAAACTGGATCTCCTTCTTGAAGTAAACAAAAGTTCGGGCCCGTTACTCATTTATACGGATATACATATTAAATTGCAAACAGTCATTAATTTTGAAGTAAGATTTCTAAGATATTAATGTTTAGATTATCACTCTATAATCAACTCTTCTATTTTGACAGTATAATGATAATGTCTTTTTGCTCTATATTCTTCTATAGGTCATCCTTATAGCAGCCACCGACACTTCTGCTTTGACAATGAAACGAGCAATGTCCTTTTTACTTAGTCATCCACATTATTTAGAAAGAGCTACTGAGGAGTTAGATAGTGTAATTGGTCAAGAACGCTTGGTAGAGGAGACGGACATTGTGAAGCTTCCTTTTCTCCAAAACATTGTATCAGAAACTCTACGTTTGAGACCGCCAACACCACTTTTGGTTCCACACATGTCATCAAAGGATTGCATCATAGGCGGTTATGATGTACCTTGTCAAACTATAGTATTCATCAATGTATGGAGCATTCATAGGGATCCAAAGTTATGGGATGATCCGGAAAGTTTTAAACCTGAAAGATTTGAAAATGAGGATAATGGACCATGCAAGTTATTTTCATTTGGGCTAGGGAGGCGAGCTTGTCCTGGTGTAAACATGGCCCAACGGGTGATCAATGTAGCTTTGGGATCGTTGATCCAGTGTTTTGAATGGAAAAGAATAGGTGACGAGGAACGAATATGCCCAAGGGGTTGCCATTGGAAGCCATGTGCAAAGCCCGTGAAATTGTGGAGAAGATTGCTGAGCATTGAGTGGGAGCCAAGATATTGCTATTAGTTATTGTCTTGTGTGTTTGCAGATTCACAAAAAGTAAATAATCAGTTGTTAATAATGTCTTAAGCTCATAACTTGTATTGTGGCATACAAGCCTACATGGTAATGGTTAAAGTCTTCAGGATAAGTTCCGTTATCTACCTTATCGGCTTCTTTCTCGTTTCTAATAATTTATTCTTACCATCCAATACTTTCGCCAAACCCTACATTATTAACAGGACACATGTCTTAATGCGTCACAACCCAAAATTGTTGCTTTCATTGGACTTCTCAATATCAATTCATGCATATAATTGCAAACACAACATTTATGGACAGTTAACAGACAATTAAAAACCAAAATCAACTCTAGAAACCTAAACCTTAGCTATAACCCAAAAGTCGAAAATAATGCTGAAATTCACAGATCTTGTAATTCAAGGATATGTAAGAAGAAAAAATTACCAAAGAAATCAAAGAGCTATCATAAGGTTATTAGATATTTACGTGGTTCGATCCGAGTTACGATATCTACTTCATGGGAGAGCTAGCCAACAAAAAATCCACTATAAATACGAAAAATTATAGAGGTATAATCACTCAATTGCTCTAGTATTTCCCATGTTGGGACCATGTAGTAGCAATTTGATATAT